>CM040472.1:12225887-12246810 GCA_022758105.1 Pangasianodon gigas | reverse complement strand
TTTTTGTCATCATCTTCAGTCTGAGAATTCAATCTAAATTAATTTTCTCTCTTTAGCTAAGCATAAAAGAAGTTTCAGGGCAACACTTGAAATGTAAGTACATGCTCATGGATGAGTAATGCAGTAATGTAATGAGTGAGATAACCAGGTTATTGCATTATTAACAAAGATCCTTCAGTGGAAAGAGTCAATAATAATTTTTAGATCAGCTATATGTATAAGCTTGTTGACATTTTAACATAGCAGGGAAGCATTATGTTTATTTCTTATTCAGTGTTGTTATGTACTGTTTAATGTAGTCTTACATGAATGCACTGCAGTAAGTGAAATTTTATTACTCAGAAAAAGTTTATAGTCAGGTTCATAAATCTGTAACAAAATCTGTAACACTAATTTTGGGTGTGGGGCTGTAGGACGAGAGACTGGTCTTAGACTCGATTCTGGTCTCAAGACGTTTTCTTTATTGATTTGGACTTATCTCAGACTTACTGGCATTTGTACTTTGACTCGTCTCCTTCTTGGGCATTGGCTAGATAAGGTCTTGGTCTCATTCGAGCATCTGTAAAAATAATGTTTCTGTTTTCTTTTCTTTTCGCAACAAAGGTTGACAATAAGTAATTCTTTCTTCTAGAAAACAGCCTAATCACTGGCACAATGCATGAATGAAGCCAACTAGTTGACGTAAAGTTTTGATCTTGAAAATTATTTGATGGTTTTTAATGTTGATCTTGGCTCAGTCACACTTTCATTAGGACTTGATCTTGACCTGGCCTCAACCCCCTTTAGACTCAGTTTCGACTCAATCTCGGATAGTCCTGGTCCTGGACTTGTCTTGGATGTGACAGTGGTGGTCTTGACTACAGCCCCAGCTACACCTGACATTTGAGACCTTTACACATGACATTCAGACCTTTAGGACCCATAATATTTGCCTTTTTTAGTAACATAAAAATCATGAGAGACAGTACATAGAAATATTTCTCAAATGTGATTATAATTCTCTTCCACCAGAGCCAAGAACTCATCCAATTCTGTCAGCTACAGCAACCTGGACAGCAGCGTGACCCTCCCGATGATAAACTCATCTAATAATTAGACACTGAGAATGAACATGACCAGAGATCATGATATTACATGGAATTTATATACAAAACACTGTACATTAATTTAATTTGTTATAAAACACTGTGAGTTTTAATTACTTTTTTTTACTTTAATTACTCATTATTTTTAAAAACTGTGAAAAATACAAAATAGCTGGTCATTGCAAAAAAGTTGCATGCAGTAGGACATAAAATACAAAATGTTTTTCAGCTGATTAGACCATTGTTAGTGAATGAACTAATCTGCTGAAAAATGTGTATTTTGGTAACTTTGTCAATTTGTATTTTGATAACTATAACTATGACTATGATGGAAATGTGATGCTTCCTTTCTGAAAAAATCCAATAAAGCAGCACTGAATATAAAAGAAGGTGGTTACATAGAAGAAAAAAAACTGTCTTATGCAACAAATGCCATCTTTATGTGAAAATATCCTAAAAAGATTCTTCTAAAACTTCTGCAACAGGTTTTACGCATGAAGTGAAATAAAAAGTCAGATCCTGTTCCTTTTCCCATGATATTTGTATCAGTAAAAGATGATACGGTTCAGCAGAAGACTGGCATAACACAAGATGTTAGTTATTAAAAGTCCCCTTTTATGTACAGTATATTGTACGAATTGAAATCATTTAGTACTACAATGGTGTTGACATAATCGCACAATCCTCAAGTTGTATGGTATAATATGCAAACACGGGTATGAAGTACAGGACACAAGTGCAGACTCAAAGCATGTTCAGTAGGGTTCACTGTAGAATGACAGTTCAGTTGCAGCCTGGGGTGATGAGAATCACCTGGATATCGAGACCTTCACTATGCCTTACTACAAGGATTTCATTGTGAGTTTTAAAGAGGATTTGAACAGACAGCTCAACTGCGCCTGAGCTCCATGAAACATATTCTAGCTAATATGACCTACACCAGGATATTGGCCAAAATCTGCCCTTAAGGTTTTCCATCAAAGAAGCACTGGAGAGGACAGCACAGCACAGGTTTTTGAATCCCAACATCATGGCTAAATGGACTGTTCATGCAACATCTTTATGTCACCACAACTTAGTTCCATGTTCCAACACCCATAAAGGTTCTGCATGCCTTCTAAGGCCCCTCCTTATGAACCTATGCAAGATGCCTTTCTGCTAGAGATCACTTCACCAAGTGAAAGAACTGTATACTCTGGTGACAATGATACTGGGGTGACCTTGTGGTTGAACCCGATATTTCTGCCACAAACATATCACCTATTTTTGTAAATCAGTCAATTTGTCCTAGCAGTGTTCCATGAAGGCGAGACTGCAGAGCATTTCTTGTTGTATGCAGCAAATATGATACTATTTAGATCAGATGATAGCTATTCGGTCCTCAGATTAACTATTGATTTGTCATGGAGGAAAGACATGGGTGGTTTCTGTGTCTAAGATGAGGCTGGCCCACTGGATGGTGGTCATCATCACCAGCCTCTAACATGACATGCTTACAAGGAGCATATTCTCCTCATGGGCATTACACAGGGGCATGCCACACTAGGAAGTATGCACAGCTGCTTTCCGAGTATCACTGTGCACTTTCTCTAGGTGCACTTTCTCTTCTACAAGGTTAACATTGCCCCTTCCAGTGGAGTGAGTGTGGTAGTCATCTCTGTATACAGTTAGTCCTAAAGTGATTCCTCAGGACATTATGACGTATGTTTTCCAAGTAATTCTCACCACCCCTGGTGGTTAGAAGGTTTGACTCAGCGAAGTTCCAGGGAAAGATGGTTGTAAGATAGCAGCATTTATTGCAATTTATTGTAAATCCTGTGTCATACATCACTTCCTGACATCTCAGTTTCGATGCCATGTGCACAAGCTGGTATCCATGTGATACTCATACATACATATGACACAATACTATACTTATATAACTAGAGTTAAGAGTTACGTTATCAAAACCAGAAAAAAACATGATATAAAGGAAAAATAGGTACTAGACATAAAACATAAGATGAAAGCTTATAATCACAGCTTACGTGCAGCTGTAACGTGCTGATTAATGAGCAGTAACATACAATTGATGAGATTTAAGTAAGATTGCTTATAAAACATGAAATGACATAAGGCAAACTTCAAGCATTTCAAGAACAAGATGGTGATATGTGCTCAGTTTACACACACACACACACACACATATATATATATATATTACTTTTTTTTTACCCTATAAACAAGAAATTGATTTGCTTCAATTGACAGAGGAATATAGAACTCAAATTTATGTCAGCAGGTGCTCACGGTGCCTAAAATAAATGCAAGCAACTTTCAGATGGTTTTCAAATGAACTGAACAGATTGGCTGGGCTCATGTGGGCATGCAGGCTTACAGGCTGATATTCACAGCATCTGTCTCCATTCTGTGCTTCAGTCCCCCGCTCCATTGTGATAAATGTTCCTTACTCTTTTTTTGAGACTCTTACTCACCACATCACCACTGTTTTTGACTGCAGTTTTTTCACTGGGAGCTATAGTGCATGAGTTCATTACCAGTACCTGCACGCTAGAATTAAATACAGACATGTATTATTATTCAGGACTGCAGATCACGTCAAACTTATCTAAATTGTACTTACAGCCTTTTTTGTGACAATATTTTATATATTCAGTGCACATACGTAGTGCTCCTAGTAAAATGTCCTTTTCTCAGTGTGATATTTAACAAATGAGCTGCATCTCAAACAGTGGTTTATTTGGCGTTTGCTGTGTCCTGTGTGTGTTTGCGCCGGGCTTTGTCCTGATTGTTGCACAGTACCTCACGGATGCAGTACTCGCTCTCCAGGCTAATTTCAGTGAGGCGAATATCACACTCCAGCAGGCTGCTGTTGTGCGACATTCCTTCTTCCAGGACCTTCCCTCCATCCTACGCACCATGAAGAAGAGGACACAGCACTTTCATTTGCCTGCTAGTCTAAATGCCAAATGTACTATAAAAGTGGGATGTATATTAGTATAACTTACATAGCATTGGGGATCTATGGCTGTGTTAGAACGTGTTAGAATATACAGTGGGGTCCTAAAGTCTTAGAGCACTAGTGAAAATGCTTTGATTTTGCAGTCTTTTGTAATTTAATACAACAGTTTTCATTACAAATGATATTACTGACAACAACTTGAGTGAAAAATAGAATCTTTGAAATATTTACATGAATTTCACAGTTTCTTAGTATTTGGTACATCCTCTTTCTGCTTTAATGACAGTGTGCACTCGAGCTGACATGGACTCCACAAGTTTGCACAATACCTTATGATCCATTTTAGATCAAATCCAATGTGTCATCTGAACACACGCTTCAATAGAAGAGATCAGGCATGAGGAAAATCTGACCTTTTGAACAAAGCAGTTAACATGGTCAATATCACATTTAAATAGGGACGTAGAAATAGTGCAGAATCGTGATTATTAAATATTCAAGATATTGAACATTTACTTTCTTTGTTTTAAATATTTCAAAATTCTAAAAACTTCTGTTTATTTCCAATTTTAAATGAAAAAAACAACAACAGATTTTTAATGTGGTCTTGGACTTTTGGATCCCACTGTATTTCACACTGTCTACTATATATGGTAGAAAACACATCATCTCCTACATTATATTATTTTAGAAAGGCATATTTAACAACAAAAAGCATTGCAAAACATGTAGAAAGCATGCTTTTTAAAAGCAACACACCAGAAGCTCTGATGTACAGAACTCACCATTCCCAGTTTGTTGCAGGACAGGTTGAGGTTCCTCAGTGTCGTATTCTGTACTAAGACCTGTGAGAATGCTGTGGCTGTGGGCTCCGTCATCTCGTTGGCCCCTAAATGAAGGTTTACCAGAGTCTGATTTTTTAGCAGGGCCTGAGCTATAGCCTGGCCACCTTCATCCCCTAGCTGGTTCAGTCTCAAGTTGAGTGACACTAGGGAGGTGTTTCTGGAGAGGGCATGGGCTAAGGCTTGGGCTCCTTGTCCACTGATCCGGTTGTCATAAATGTTCAGCGTCTCCAAACAGCTGCGGTTGAGGAGTTTGCCGATGGCTCTCGCCCCTCGATCCCCTATGAGATTGTGTGAGAGGTCGAGCTCCACCAGGGATGGATGATCCAGCAGGTGGTTTACCAGCATGCGGCACTTCTCATCTTCCATGTTGCTCCGATGGATTCGGAGAACCTGTAAAGCAAGACACAATGAACAGAATAAACACAACAGCTCAATTACCATTTGGTAGTGTTGAAATCATTCAATTAGTCAGTTAGAAGTTGACGTGTGAAGTAGGACATAAGGGGTGACATGAATAGAGTACATCCACAGAACAGGAACCCAAGGAAGGGTGTCTCATGCTAATTTTAGCATGATTTCATGAAAATCTCACCCACAGAGGCACCATTCTACCCGCATCGGTGGAGGAACATTCATTTCTGACAAACAAGGCTGAGAGGTTTAGTGGTTAAAGGTTATGGCTTACAGCTCAGAAGCTTGGGGGTTCAAGCCACAGCAGTGCCAAACAGCCATGACTGACCCTGTGCTCTGACCCCAGCTTCCTAACAAACTGGGATATGTGAATAAAGAATTTCACTGTACTGTAATGTATACGTGACAAATAAAGGTCCTCTATAACAAATGTAATATAAAACTTAATACTGTATTGCAATCTTACTTAAGTTTGAATATGCATTGGGATCTGAATATGTGCAGCAATTGCAATAAAACAATCCTCACTGTTCCAGGGTTCTTTACTGTGGTTTTTTGGAATAATTTGTTCTTGTACCATGTTTGTGGGGACTTTATCACTAACATTAGCAAGAAACGAACACAGTACAGAGTGAATCCGATTATACCAAGAGAGGTCTGGCTGATCAAATCTCATTCCAATTACAATGCGTCCTGTGCACTTCTGCAACACAGATAGACATATTAGAGAGCTGGAAAGGCAACAGAGTTTGCATTACAGAAGCCACCATTCCAGAGGCTCATACTACCCAGAAGTTAGCATTCCCTATATGCTTGCATTGATTTTGTTTAGTTTTACAGCTCTACGTATGCATAAAATTGTGGAGAAGGCGGAGAATACCAGAATAGCGTAACTGGCCTCATGTTGCTATGTACAGAATGACATCACCAGCTGTCTATGTCTCTAATATAGACCTGTATTGTTTACTTACTTATTGTTTTCTTATGGTGCTAAACCCTGTTGAGAACATACATTAATGTGAGATGTAAATTAGGCCTACATTGAAACAAAGGGATGAAATGGCAGTTAAAGAAAATGGATGGAATCTCAAATACAATAATCCATTTAAACCTTCAAGGATTTGCAGGATTTCACCGCCTCAGCCAATGATTGACAGTCACGGAGGGTAAACTGAAACAGATGCCACTCAAAGTTCATTCCACAGTTTTTTACACAATAAACCAACTGCAGCTCTTCCAGGTTGCTCAGTTTGTCCAGCAGAATTCGGAAGTCAAAGTGATCCATTGAGGACCCATTAGTGTAAAAATCGCTGACCGAATCCGTGCCGTCGGTCTCCTCAAATGTTGGCGGCTCCTTGACTGGGGGCAGGAGCTGAGAGATCCTCAGCTGCTTCACATAGTCTCTGCACAGTGGCACAAGCTCCAGCACCGATTTGTTGTCAGTCACGTCTGGGACAAAATGTTCGATGATGTTCTCTAGATGGCGTTCAAAGAACATGCGCTTCCAGCTGTTGCCATATTCGGAGGCATCACAGATGTTCCAGCGGCTCTGACAGCAACGCTTCCAGTAGCCCTCGTCACTGATCAGGTTTGCTGTTATGGTCAGAGGTAGAGTTGGAGGCAGCTTCTCCAGGACAGAAGTCTTATGTTTGGGCAGGAGTTCCTCAACAATGGGATTATCTGTAATGAATTAGAGCATAAGCACAAATCAATTTTTCGCCACCATAACAGTCCCACCGAAGGCTTCATAAATACACTACATGGCCAAAGGTATGTGGACACCTGAGTATTGAACATCCCGTTCCAAAGCAATGAGCATTAATATTGAATTTTGTTCTTCCCTTTGCTGTTATAATAATCTCCACTCTTCTTAGCAGGCTTTCCACTAGATTTTGGAGCGTGGCTGTGGGGATTTGCCCATTCAGCCACAAGAGCACAAGAGGTTGGGCACTGATGTCTGGCAAGAAGGCCTGGCTTGAAGTTGGTGTTTCAATTCATTCCAAAGGTGTTCAGTGAGGTTGAGGTCAGGGCTCTGTGCAGGTCACTCGAGCTCTTCCACTCCGACCTTTGCAAACCATGTCTTCATGGAGCTCGCTTTGTACACTGGGGCATTGTCATGCTGAACCTCTTAGTTCCAGTAAAAGGGAAATCTTAATGTTACAGCATACAAAGACATCCTATACAATTGTATGTTTCCAACTTTATGGCAGCAGTTTGGTGAAGACTCACATATGGGTGTGATAGTCAGGTGTCAACATACTTTTGGCCATATAGTGTAAGTTTTTAGGTTGGATGGAATTAACTGCATCTTAGTGATCCAATAAACAGGTAAGTTAGCTAACAATTTAAAAATCACATGGCTGTTGTTTATTATTACTGTTGTATATAGATAGGAATTGAATGTAAATCCCCTCAAACCTGACCCCAGTTTCAGCCTTATTGATGACATTCAGTAATGCAATACTGCTTTTGTTTTGTGTTTTCAATTTTTACAATATTTACAACAAAAATTAAATCAGTGCAATTAAACAGAGTGGGTATGTGATTTTTTTTTTCTTTCTCCCATTTGTTTCCATTGTAAAGCTGACAGTTTCCATGGAATTGCCCAGTGGGTGTTCAGTACTGAATTACTGTGCTAAGTAATAAAATGATTAATATTAATAATAATAATAAAAAAAGATTACCTTCAAAATTTTGTACGATGTGTTCAAGACACAGGTGTGTTAGTGAAGGCACTACAGCTAAAGACCACTCCAGATCCTCGGCTCTGATTCTGCGCAGCTTTCCATGGTCTGCCTCGGGGTTAAGCTTTTTTATTGGCTCGCTTATTAGCTTAGTCAGATTCATCACTGTTTTTGTGTAGGTCTGTGATAGATAGATAGATAGATAGATAGATAGATAGATAGACTGATAGGCAGGCAAACAGCCAGCCAGCCAGACAGCCAGCCAGATAGATAGATAGATAGATAGATAGGTAGATAGACAAGCAGGCAGACAGATAGACAGACAGACAGATCGATAGATTGATAGGCAACCAGACAGGCAAATCGATCGATCAATCGATTGATCGATAGATAGATCAATAGATAGATAGATAGATAGTCAGACAGACACACTGACAGACAGACAGATAGACAGACAGACAGATCGACAGATTGATAGGCAGGCAGGCAGAAAGACAGATAGACAGACAGACAGATCAATAGATTGATAAGCAGGCAGACAGACAGATTGATCAATCAATCGATTGATCGATAGATAGATCAATAGATAGATAGATAGATAGATAGATAGATAGACACACTGACAGACAGACAGATAGACAGACAGACAGATCAACAGATTGATAGGCAGGCAGGCAGACAGATTGATCAATCGATCGATCGATTGATAGATAGATAAATAGACAGATAGATAGACAGACAGACAGACAGATTGATAGACAGACAGATAGCTAGATAGACAGACAGATTGACAGACAGATAGATAGATAGACAGACAGATTGATACAGACAGATAGATAGATAGACAGACAGACAGATTGATACAGACAGATAGATAGATAGACAGACAGACAGATTGACAGACAGATAGATAGATAAAGAGACAGACAGATAGCTAGATAGACAGACAGATAGACTGATAGACAGACAGACAGACAGGCAGACAGATAGCAGAAACACTGATGCACTAGACAATGTTATAAATTCAACATATTAACAGTCACAGTGCAGAAGACAGCAGTGATGATGATAAGGCTGATGAGCTCCTGGTGAAAGTTGTGACATGCTTATGATATAAAGTTTCCCAGTAGCCACAGACATACTCCATATAGTTTTTTAATATATGCATACATATAAACAATGTCTCGCTTAGTTTGTTGGCATACTTTGTATAGCTCTACTTCACTACACTTATCTAAGTTATCTGACGAAGAAGAAAGTCAGCCAGCTTTTAAACATTTAAAACAAAGACACTGAAATCTAGTTTAGGCGAAACGTTACCTCTGATAGAACGATATCCTAAAAATTCGCCAGGAATTATATTTAATTTAGCTACACGTTAACTTTAACGGTCAGTTTGTGTTTAAACGTAGGTTGCCTTGGTAACAAGCAGGCACGTGAAAGTAGCGTCGCGCGGAAGGTTTCCATAGCGACACGCAAGCTAGAGCGCGAGCTTATTTGCTCTGTTTTAGCAAATATCTTGATTATAAGAACAGTTTAATAATAAAAATATAAATCCTAATATTTCTCTACTGGATTAGATTAAGCTTAGATGTATTTACAAATTTCAAGCTTAAAATGCTTTAGATATTGTTTTGTATTGTTTTGTAGTGAGGGCTGTTCACAACAGCTACAACATAATGGTGGCTTTTCAGATTACATATTCATTATATGAACATTTGAATCCTTCCACAGCCAGATGACACAACTTTTATGCCTTTTCATGGGAAAAAGTGATTTTAATAAAATGTTAGTTTTTTGTAAATGCAAGTTATTTTAGTAAAATGGTAAAGTTTTATTCTTAGTGGGAGTCAGATTGATGCATCAGTTGATTAATTAAACCCAGTTTAAAAATGAAACAACTGTGTTGCAAAAATGATAAAGGCACAGAATTTATTTTCTGCTAGTATAACTTCATAACAATTCTATTTTAAATCATAAGTGCAGTGTAGAAAGTTGGGATAATTAACAACCTATTATATATTTACACCAAGTCAGTGTTACCTCACCAGTCCCAACTGTGACTGCTCAAACTCACTCCTGTAAGGATTATTTAAATGTGACCAGAGAACCTTAAAATTAAACAAAAAAATTTTAATTTTTAAATAATATATGTCTGTCTTTATCCTATGTATGCAAATAAATGGCTCTGGTCATATACCCAGTAACAACACCCACCTAAAAATACAAAATCAAGATGACCTATAATTTAATATTTACCTCACCTTTCTGTTAAAAAACAAAACCAGATCAATTTCCTGCTGAAATGCAGCTCAGTGTGAACAGCTACCAGCTGCCAGAACACAGGCTGAGCGGGTCACGCTGGAGCACCTTTACCAGCTGGTCAAGCTGTGTAAAAAAAGGAGCTTAATGGACAACACAGCAGCACAGATAACTAAAAACTGCCCAAAAAATCCTTCCCCAACTGTCCTAAAAATGGTCTCATATGAACCGTTTGAACAGTGAATGGTATTTGAACAGTGCTTTATGATTTTTATTTTGTTTTGTTCTCTTTTTTTTTAAGTTTGCTGTTGGTATAATATACACTTAATGTTATATTTATTATAACAATATAAATATTTTACACCAGGGCTATTCAATTAGTTCAGAGGTAGGGCCAAGACAATAGCAGGTGAGGGGCCAAAGTTGTTTTTGTTCAAGAAACTATAACATTTATAATTTGTCCTTTCAGTAGGCATATTTTAACGGCCTTTTAATGAGCAACTATAACACACAACTATATCATGAAGCATGAGAGCATTGTATCAACAGCCATATGAGTGCAAAGTATCCTGTCAAGAGACATAAAGCCACTTCAATACTCCTTACATGTGTTTCACTTTACATATGAAACATCTTGAAAAAGATAAGAAAGGAAATGGACTGAAAGCTCATACACATCCTGTAAATGACATGCACTTAGCTCAGAAGACCTGCTGTTTTAAAAATAACCTCACAGGATCAAAGTGTGAGCTGTGGTTTTATGCCGTGTCAGGTGATTTTCACACAGAACTTTCACACGAGCTTTCTCCCAGGTTTTTCGCTTCACTTGTGGGTTTTTATGTGACAGACATTTCCACACCTTTACAGCTGGGTTTTTTTTTCAGTAGTGTGAAAAAAAAAACTGTGGAGCCTTTTGAGAGATTTTCCATCCCCACTATTTCGCAAATACCCCTAAATAACTGCTGTTTGACATCCTGGACTCTAGCAGTGTTTGTCTGCTACATTACAATTTGCCATGACCCTGACCTGTTAACTGTATCATTTTAGACTGAAGTTTAATTGAATGTACTGCCTCTGTTTTGGCATTTATAGTTTCATTCTATTCTACATTTTTACTTCATCTCCTATTTCATTCTATGCATTCTATCACATTACTTTGTATAATTTAATTTTCTGCTTTTCACCTCCTTTTTATCTCCTTATGCTTTTCTTTGTACTTGCAGTTTCACTTCCAGTTTATTTTGCCCTGTGCATTCTTTTATATTACTTTCACTAATTTAAATTTACTACTTGATTGCACTGCACTTTGAGCTGAAAGAAAAGTGCTTTATAAATAAAGTGCATTATTATCATCATCATCTCTAAATCCCTAAAATCAGCATTTTCATTCAAGTGATCGTTCAAAGAAAAAATGAAATGTGATTTTTTTTCTCTAACCTCAAATGCAGTCAAGCAACCATGTATAAAGTTAGCTTATTTAGTTTTATAGTCTTCAGTTTAGGATCCTTCATGCGACATGCCTAAATCATCACACATTTAGCTTAAACATCGAGTAGAATTTGGTATGGACGTAAAGTGGGTGTTTGTTTCCTCACAGCTCCAGGGTCCCTGGTTTGATCCTGAGCTACTGGCAGGAGGTGTGAGTTTTGTATGTTCTCCCAGGGTCAGTGTGGGTTTCCTCCAGGTTCTCCAGTCTCCTCCAACCTCTTGCCAGTAGGTGGTTTGGTGACACAAAATTATGAACCTGTGCATAATGCTTTGGGATTGACTTGTGTCCCATCCAGGGTGAATTCCTGACTAGTGCCCAGTGTTCCTGGGATAGATTGTACCATGTATTTACCAAGTCATTTAGAAGAAGGAAAGTAAAATAGAACAGGAAACAACCAATGATGTCACTGTATCTGTTCTTACCTCAGAGAGGACTCAAGTCTCAAGGATCAACAAAGGCGGATGACATGCATTATGTATCCCCTATCCCAGACCCGTTAAAAATTAAATCATATTTGCAACACTTTTACAATATGTCTAAAAGTCTAGCATGTTAGTTCACTACCATCTACAAATCCTGGGGATGCGGCCTGCTGGAGTTCTAGCCTTCATCTGGTGCTGGTCTGTTCCAGACGGAAACCCTTCCTGGGATTTCACACAGATCACACATTATGGATTAGAGCATTATTTTCTTGATATATCCCAATATTCATGCATTTGTGTCAATATAGTAAATAGAGAAAAAAAAATGCCAATAATTTGGCATTTTTTAGCCTCATTTTTGGCAAAACCCATAAAAGTCAATTTGGCTATTCATAAGATCTTAATTTCTTGATGACAATATTTTTGTTCTATGCCATGTGATTCTGTGTCATGCCTTTTTTTTTTTTTTTTTTAATTTTACTGGAAGTACTACATCAAAACAGTTATTACGCAATAAAAGAAGTTTTAAAGAAGTTTTTGATTATCAAGATTAAATGCATAGCACAAACAATGCTTTTGTTTGAAGTTCTACATTCTGTGAGAACTGTTTTTTATGAATTTCTTAAAATGTCAAGATTTCAAATGTTAGAGCAGGCAGCAGCTGTACTTAAGATCACAACAGAATGCAGTTTTGTTATATCTACTTTAGTCTACTGATATTCTGTACAAATATTACATACTGCAATTAATGTAACTGCTGTTATTTAGAAAGAATGTTAATGGCTGAGAACAACCACTTAAACTGTGGTCAAATCCCTCCTCTCTCTCTCTCTCTCTCAGTGTTCCTTTTTGTGCCTATGGTCAGGCCACTCACATGCAGGATGGCTACACGAAATAAATTAATCTGCTGCCCCCTAGTGTTAAAGACACCTACAATTCATTTGCAGTCACAACAACAGCTTTGCCTGTCATGTTTTTCATGGAACCTGCCTGCTGTGAACATAACTGTTGGGTTATTGTCTCAAAAAAATATTGTGATGGTGCCTTCAAATCCAAAATAAGATGCCTTAGAAGCCATATGGCCAAATGCCTACACATCCTTGCCATGAACGGACTACAGGGAGAGTGATGAAATAAGAGCCTAATAACTGTATTACTGAGTATCATCAGCACGAGTAGGTGCAATAAGAACAATGTATAACCACAACAATGTATAACCGACTGACCAAACAAATCTACATCCGTGTGCAATATAAAACCATTAGATATCTTCACAAATTATCCAAAATGTAATACCTGAATGATAATTAATAAAGCTGCTTTATTGGTAAGACAAAAAGAAAAACTAACAAATATGACAATTATCTACAAACCAGTAACAAGTTCATAGCTGTACATTTCACAGTCATACTACTGATCATCCACATTGATACTGTTGAGTCACACAGGGCTTCACCAGGTTGCCTTTGCCGTGTTGGATGGTTGAATCGATGGATCACTGTCACTATCGTCCTGGATCACTACCAGTCCGACAGAAGGTACTTTACGCAGACCTGTGAAATCCCAGACACAATCTTTTATACTTTTATATTTTATGTTAATTTATATTTTACTATATCTGAATTACACTATAGGTCTATTTGAACAGAATTATATGGGTTGCTGGGGTTTAACGTTCAGAAATCACTAAACAATGGCAGATTTGTAGTAATCTAGTTAAATGTAATCTAAATGTAATCTAAATGTAGTTGCTGGGTTCCCACGTGAAGATCCCAAGCAAAATTGGCTGTACTCTCTGGGTGGGAGGGATGGCATACTCTAGCAACACTAGCTAATTGCAATCACGGGCATCTCAGCTCATATATGTGGAAGAGGGCAGTTAGTGCTTTCTTTCAAGTGTGTTGCACTGCCATGTGACGCAGCATGAGCAGCAGTTCAAAAAGATGCGGAGAATATTTATTTATTTATTTATTTATTTATTTATTCATTCACTGAGCACTTTATTAGGAATACCTGTACACCTATTCATTCATGTAATTATCTATGATCAGCAGCTTCGGGTAATGTTCACATCAACCATCAGAATGGGGAAAAATGCAATCTCAGTGACTTTGACCGTTGTATGATTGTTGGTGCCAGATGGGCTGGTTTGAGTATTTCTATAACTGCTGATCATCTGGGATTTTCATGCACAACAGTCTCTAGAGTTTTCTCAGAATTGTGCAATAAATAAAAAAACAACCAGTGAGCTGCAGTTCTGCAGACAGAAATGACTTGTTGATGAGAGAGGTCAATGGAGAATAGCCAGACTGGTTTAAGCTGACAGAAAGGCTACAGTAACTCAGATAACCACTCTGTACAACTGTGGTGATCAGAAAAGTATCTGAGAATGCACAACACCTCGAACCTTGAGGCGGATAGGCTACAACAGCACAAGACCATGTCAGCTTCCACTTCTGTCAGCCAAGAACAGAAAGCTGAGGCTCACCAAAGGGCACAGGCTCACCAAAACCAGACAGCTGAAGACTGGAAAAACGCAGCCTGGTCTGATGAATTTCAATTTCTGCTGAGGCACACAGATGGTAGGGTCAGAATCAGGCACCAGCATGAATCTCTTGTCTCAACAGTCCAGGCTGGTGGTGTAATGTAGTGTAATGGTGTGGGGAATGTTTTCTTGGCACACTTTGGGCGTGTTAATACCATATCATCACTTGAATGCCACAGCCTATTTGAGTATTGTTGCTGACCATGTGCATCCCTTCATGGCCACAATTTACCCATCTTCTAATGGCTACTCCAACGTTGTTCAGTGGCCTTCCCAGTCACCGGATCTGAATCCAATAGAACACCTTTGGGATGTGGTAGAACTGGAGATTTGCAGCATGAAGGTGCACCTGAAAAATCTGCAGCAGTTGCATGATGCAATCACGTCAACGTGGACCAGAATCTCAAAGGAATGTTTCCATGTGGAATCCATGCCACAAAGAATTGAGGCTGTTTTAAGAGCAAAGGAAGGCCCTACCCCGTATTAGTATAGTGTTCCTAATAAAGTGCTCAGTGACTGTATATAGTGTATGCGATGTTTGTATTAGTTTCTAAATGTAGTTTCTAGGTCACATCACTGTGTCCCATTAGAAGAAAAAAAGTCCATCTTTCTGCAAGTATGTTTGTAGAAAGATAAGCAGACAGACAGTTAACTGAGAAGACATGCAATTTTTTTTTTCTACTGTCACTCCCAGCAGAGCTTTTTCCAAATTTTCACTGTAACCTTAGTTGTAGTACCCAAATGTCTCATTTGGCCCTGTTAACGTTTCAAAAAGAAGCTGCAGGTTCTTTTTTTTTTTTTTTTAAAGATATTTTCCTTCATGGGAACCAGCCAAATGTTCCACTTGTATATATGAGCTATACGCAACTAATGTAATTGCTTTTCATTCTTAACTATCTTGTAATGACTAATATACTGTTAAGACTCAATTGACTTATAAGTAAAGGTGGTAATCACGCAGATAAGCATCAGATAATGTTGCTAAACAGTGTTTGCAGCATAGTGAGCGGAGAGGACGCACCTCTCACCTTTCCTCTGGCTGATGAGTGCTGTTCTCCTCTCCCTCATCACAGTGCTCAGGTTTTCCACCATGCGGTCAATGCAGTTATCCAGCACCAGAGAGCGAGCCTGTGACACAATGGGCTGCCTGCAGATGGGACACTCGTCTCTGCGTCTCCGCCAGTCTGCGATACAGTGCTGACAGAAACTGTGAGCGCAGCTCAGCGTCACTGCCTGAGAGAGGAGGAACAAATGTACACTGCTTAACATTTACTTGAACACAAGTGCTTAATGCCATCGGAAAATTTTTCAAGACAGCAAGAGTGAATTGACTGACTCACTACTACTAGATATTTTTAAATGATCTGGATGACTAAACGCATTCACAGTCATTCTGTTCATGCACATACATAGCACTCACATTTTAAAGTTCAGTGCCCCATGATGGCCATACCTCTATGAAGAGCTCAGAGCAAATGATGCACTGCAGTTCATTCTCCAGCACTTCCGTCATCTGTGTGACTACCTCGTCCTTCTGAGCTCTCGCCCGCTCTTTCTCCTCCTGCAGCAAACACAACAGTCATTTATCAAGCATGCTAAACTGCGTACAGCAGCCAGTAATGAGATCTGTAATGCACACTGTTCAGAAATATTTATTTACATCACCAGCATAATGATAGGCAGAAAAATAGAGAAGACAGAAGAGAATAGAGAATTTTTGCTGTGTTTGGGAGGACATTGCTAGCACAGTTACAATGGCATTTAATCGGAGAAAAAAAAATTAAACAAACTCAAACGTGACAAAGAAGTGATAAACATCAGCTTTTCTTGTTGGATCCCAAAAACAAAAGAGCAAGTGCTTTCCTTTTTGTCACTCATCATTTTATAGGAATGTTCAAAGTCATACTAATTATAAATACAATGTAGAGGTATTAGAGATAAAAGCTGAACTACAAGCTCCGGGATATAATACAGCTACAGGACATAGTCGTGGGGCGGGGCCTGCAACCAATTAGGCTAGTTAAGATATCTATGAGATGGCTTTTATCGAAGACAGTGGTATTAGCATGGACGATGAAGCACTGGAACCCTATATGTTTGAGGCAGAGTGTACAGATGATGAGTTGAAATTAAAGGGCTGTTGCATCGGTTCCCTTTAGGTAAAGATGAAGCAGGGATTAATTCCACCCCGACTACCAGCAGGTAGCAGATAGAATTGTGGGTAATGGAAGAAACCACAAACTGAAGTGAAGAGACCAACCTGTTGATGACAAGAGTTTAAATCAAAACTTCAAGTATGTCATTATAAAATAAATCTTGATATATACATAATATATATATAAATACAGACAGAAAAAGGCACGTAAAAAGAAATAAATAAACCGAGACAGACAGACAATTAGTTAGAGACAGTGACAGACAGACAGATACAAAGCTGTAAAGAAATCTTAAAATTGAACTGCTCTTTATTAAAATCAGGACAATACAGCTTCTCTCACTGCCCTTTGCAGCTTTACATTTAAGCCAGTGCTTACCCTTCATTTTGACCTCACAGCTGTAAAACGTTTAGGCCTCGGGTCATACGTGAACTAAATGTGGGAGAGAAATAAACATGACTCTTTTCTACAGGGATGAGTACCTTGGTAACTTCCAGCTCCTTGTCTTTGGCCTGAAGAACCTCTTGAAATCCCTCCCTTTCATGTTTGAGCTCTTCTATCACTCTGCGGTGCTGAAGCAGCAGAAGACAGACGACACATTACGAGAGAAATGCAAAAATGAGATAGTCCTAACATGTCATAATTCAGTCATTCAGGTCTGCATTAAAATTCCAACACTGAATAAAACAAAAAGCCACAACAAACACACAGGTCAATCAGACTATTTTTTTTCATAGAAAAAGCTTTGAAAACCTTTTTTTTAATCTTTGACCCATATACATACAAACCACTTACCTCTTTTAAAGCCTCCTCTAGTTGTTTTTTCAGGCCATCTTCTTTCTGCTGGTTTCTCTCCATCTTTTAAGAGAGATATCACACAGTGCAATAATGCTGATTAAAATCTGATCTTCCACATGTAACCTTTACATCTAAAGTTACTGTAAAGGAAGGGAGCTGTGTGGCCTCAAGGAGAGAATGTTTTATCTAATATACTGCAACTGACAACATAAAAGTGTGTCACGCTCGAAAGAAACAATATACGCCGCCAGTTTAGACTAATCCTCTGTTGTTTTTAATCTAGCAGGGAAATGGTTTATTACACTCATACGATCTCAGGGAGCTTTCACATATGCAGCACTGCAGACATACAGTGTGTTCTGGATATCTGGACCGACAAACAACAATAGAAAATAAACAGTGGATGTAATGCACAAAATGTTTTAAACTGGTTAATTATATAATTAGCTAGTAACTTATTGAGCACTGGGTCCATGTTCTCCATACTCAGAGGATTTTTGTGGTTTCTACAGACAAACGTTTGTTTATGTTTTTCCATCGCCATATTTGTGACCAATGAATGGAGGAATGTTATGAGTACGTTTTCAGCCCTAAATTGTTTTTTTGTTCTTTGGTTTGTTTAATTATGTGCAACGTGAAAGTAAACTAAACCAAATGAACCAAACGTATTAATTTTGCTCTAATTTGAACTCATGAACGGACCAGTAGGTGTGAAAGCATTGACACATACTTTACATGAGTCTTATGTGGATCCTGGTGATCCTGGATACATTTGCTGATATTCATATTGCCATCAGTGTCTAACCTTTCATGGTTTTTATGGCAGAATATGTCACTTAAAGGCCGCACAACAAGTTTTAATCATCATCAAACTATTTTTTGGGTTCTTCAAGTAGTTAGACAATCAGGTGCAATATTAGTGAACGCAGTAACAGTTAATTGGCTAAATTAATATCAGTATATTTATTGATTCTGGTGTATTAACACACAAACTCCCTATTAATGTTTTAGCCATGTGACCAATCACAGCATGTTCTTGTTTCTACTTTTTAAACAGGCTGAGGCTGTTTTGATTTTTTATTTTTTTTGGTTTTCAAATTTTTCCAAAATGAGGAACCTCTTTACAAATGGAACATGCATTATCTGAGGCGCACAATCAATGCCTACTCATCTAGGCAGGAATAAAAGATATTTTGCATGCCAATCAGTTATATATCCGAGTTATATAGCCGGGTCCCGGCACATGTCTACGCTATACACATGTACAGACAGCATAAGGATTAAAAGTTTGTACGTTAACCCACCGCCAGTCGTCTCTCCTCCTCACACACGGACCTCTCCAGGATCTCCATGCGCTGCCGTGCCAGTTCCTGCTGTGAGTTTAACTCGCCGCGTAGCAGCTTCATCTGCTCCTGCAGAACCTCCATTTCCTGCCGCTGCTCTAGACTTGAGCCCTCCTGGCCCTCTAACTCAGCCGCTCGCTTCTGTGTGGCCCCCATGCGCTCCTTCAACGCTTTCAGGTTCTCATTGTAGCGTTTTAAGGTAGTCAGATGCTGGCTGCTGTCACTACACTGAGTGAAGTGCTCAGATGGTTCACTAGGTCCAGCCTGATCAGGGAGTGCTGCTGTGGGACACGGCAGGCCGTGAGATTTATCTGTGTTGGACGTGCGATAGAGCTTCGGTTTTGAGTCTGGTGGGTTGTTCGGCTCTGTCTCATCTGTACCAAATTTTCGCTTCAACTTTTTTGGTCTGGATGTCAAAGCTTTGACTTCTGTTCCAGCTGTTTTTGTCAAGAAATCTTTGATTTTGTTAAGGCTGGAGTGGAGAAGAACATACTCAAACTCAACTGGGTTGCCATCCAACGGGACGCCGAATCGCACAACATCACCCTGCTGCAGAGCATGAGGTTTCCCAGGGGATATCCGAGTACCATTCACCCATACTCCATTTAGGCTCTGAAGCAGTGAGGGAAAGAAAAGAACAAATTATTAAAAAGAATAACAGCCTAGGGGAACAATTAAAAATAAAACATAATGTCCCATATTCATTAAAGATGTGTTGTAGAATAATCTGATTGACAAATGAGCATAGTTTCTTTATTTGTTAATTTGGTGTATCTGAATTAACCAAACTGTATAAATTTGTGCATTAACATTTTAACAACCTAAAAATGCTTGATTTGCGGTTAAATAATCAAAATCAACACCATTACCAATAATATGAAAATTATAGCTAATAAAGACAGTAGTATAAGTAGTAACAAAAAAAAAATAGTAAATAAGGTTTGAACTTATTACAAAAATTGAATTACAAAAGTAAAACACGCCAGACCTGATTTTAAACATTTTGGTAGCAGATTAATTTCTTTTAACGTTTTACTTTTATTTAAAGTTATCTTCTGTTATATCCTCTCAGCATCTCTACATTTAGAACCGTGTGGGAATTTCAGCTTGCAAGGCTTGGTGCTACATCTTTAACAAAGATGTTTATTTAACATTTATGGAAGGAGTCTCCAGTGTCAGTGCAGAGCTGTAATTTTATGTTTTCCTTCACAGGAAAGGTTCAAGAACAAAGGAATTTGCGTTTTATGGTTTCTCAGTAACATGACAAGGAACGACTATTTATAGCTGCTATAATGCAAATGATAAACTGTAACAGGAACTTGTTTTGCAGATGTTCAACAAAATTAAATGTAACTGTGAATGGATAAAAAGTATGATGTGTTATCTTTAATAAATACAATTTGCAATATTTGGCAAATTGCTGTGGTATAAAAGGAATAAAACACTTGGGAATGGGATTGGAAAATAATTAGCTTTGGGATCACATCACAGCAGCCTGTCATTGATTATTTTCCTATAACAGCATGTTCTGGAAATACAGTCAGGTCCATAAATATTGGGACAGTGACACAGTTTTGGTAATTTTGCCTCTGTACACCACCACAGTGGATTTGAAATGAAGTCAAGATGTGACTGAAGTGTAGACTTTCAGCTTTAATTCAACGGCTTCAAGAAAAATACTGCATTAACCGTTTAGGAATTACAGCCATTTTTTACAGAGTACCTCCATTTTCACAGGCTCAAAAGTAATTGGACAATTGACTGATAAGCAGTTTCATGGCCAGCTGTGGCCTGTTTCCTCCTTATATCATGATAAATTAAGGAGATAAAAGGTCTGGAGGTGATTCCAAGTGTTGAATTTGCATTTGGTAGCTGTTCATGGGAACTCTCAATATGCCGTCCAAAGAGGTGTTGATGCAAG
>CM040472.1:12168411-12225787 GCA_022758105.1 Pangasianodon gigas | reverse complement strand
CATGGGGTCCAGACTTCAGGTAGTCATTGACTGCAAAGGATTTACCTCCAAGTAATAAAAATAATCCTAATATTTATGATTATATTAGTTTGTCCAATTACTTTTGAGCCTGTGAAAATGGAGGAACTCTGTAAAAAATGGCTGTAATTCCTAAACGGTTAATGCAATATTTTTGTTAAACCCCTTGAATTAAAGCTGAGAGTCTACGCTTCAGTCACATCTTGACTGCTTCATTTCAAATCCACTGTGGTGGTGTACAGAGGCAAAATTACCAAAACTGTGTCACTGTCCCAATATTTATGGACCTGACTGTAACTGTGACAGTGACACACAGCTATCCACTCCTGCCATGTACTTACTAATCTGTTTCTTTAAGGGTATCTACACAGTAGAGATTTTGGTTTTGTTTTGTTTAAATCACAGTATCATACCCTGAGCTATGTGTGGTACTGTACCTCATTGTCAGTCACCGTCCACTGGCCCTGTTCTCTCTGCTTAAACATGCAGTGGTTTCTGGAGATCATCAGTGGACAACTCACTGACAGAATCTGATGGGTGACATTCAGGCCACGTCCAATGGTAACCTTACACAAAGCAGAGACCATTTTAAAGAAGAATAATCAAATCAACTAAAAGTTACAGTCATAAATGTGCCCAGATACGACTTGCTAACTTCAGGGTGACAAGAAACTTGCTAATAAGGAGCTAACGAGCTAATATCCAGCTATTTATCAACAGCTAGCTGTTAGCTTGGCTTTGTTTTCGTTAGTTACCCGTAATAGATAACTAGTCTACAGACCAAAAATAGTACATTGTAACAAGTCCTTTCAGCCAGTAAACGTACTATTAAACATACTGGTAGCTATAAAGCTAACCCCGACTCCAGTTAGCATGCTAGCTAGCTCAGTCGGTTACCTCAGTATTTTCGAAGAGTCGCAGCCAGCCGCTGTCTTTCCCAACTCGTTTCAAACACCATATTTTACCATTCTGCATGGAGGTTTCTTCTCCTTCCTCAGGCGATAAGGAAGAGACTTTCTTTGCAATCTCCTCCATAATTACCACGCCATAAAAGTAGAATTAAATGGCCATTTTTTTTCAAGGAATAGTTGACATTTTGTTTTCCTTTCCCAGTTCCAGAGTAAACTCTGGCGCCGCTCTAGCGGAGGAACATAGCAAACAAAAAAAGAAAGAAAACGAGCAGTGTGAAGGCAGCCACAACCATGTACAGGCCCAGAGACAAGCTCATTTAACACATTTAGCGTCAGATTTACACAAAGAGTCCAGCAGAGAGCAGTACAGAGCTAATCTGTCGTGAAACGACCTTAAAACCATGTCAAACCATGTCTGCTCTTCTGTATTAAGGTTCATTTGTGTCAGAAACTTGGTTGTGGTTATCTACTATTTTGTTGTAAAGAGGGCTTAAACTGGTTTTGTTTAGATGAACACAATGACAGCACTAAGGCTTAAATATTTTAAAGGACAAATCATGGTTTATCTTCAGTGAGGGTCACAGTGGATCTAGAGCCTTTCCCGAGGACACTGGGCACTGGGAGGAATACATCCTGACTGGGAAGTCTGTCCATCACAGGGTACCACACACACACACACACACACACACACATATACACACTTTTTCCAACCTACTATTGAGTAGCCGGACCAGCTACTGACACCTGCTGAGGAACCCCACACAGACACAGGAGGAACATGCACAGAAACCACACAGACAGTGACCTGAGCATAGGATCGAGAACCCTGGAGCTGTGAGGTGGCAACGCTGCCCACTGTTCTACCCCAAATTAATTCTTACTGGTGCTAATTAAGGTCTCTCCCTGTATCTCCCTGTATTTCCTCTGGTTTCCTCCAAACTGTGGATTGGTGATGCTAATTTGCCCCTAGGTGTGAATAAGTTGTGAATATGTGTATGTATGTGATGAACTGGACCCTATCTTGTATTCCCACCTTACACCCATGGTTCCTGGGATGGACTCCATATACACCATTGCCCTGACTAGGATGCGGATGAATAAATGACGAATGATGGTGGTAAGTGCATAGCTGGCAAATAAGCATTGGTGGTGTTGGAATGAGAGTTAAGTATGTCCACAGTTTGGTTGTGATGCACCCCACCCCCCCAAAAAAAGGGTAAGATAGTAGGTAAGGTAGCATGATTATAAGGAAGTGACAGTAGCTAGTAAAATGTTATTGTTACTCATTAAATTTTTGATTAAAACATATAATTCACTATATCTCTGTACACACACTCTAATACACACACTTGGAAGTATGGCAAAAAAAAGCAAGGAGAGGATGCAGATGTGCCATGATAGAATAAAAAATAAATAATTTAGATTAGGTTGAACCATGATTAAAACATGTATGATGGAAAGCCCTCTGCTACACAAACACTTAGGCCTATTAAAGACTTTTATATGGTCCAGTGTTTCTGACTGTTTTCATTTTTTTGCAATGCAGAATCAGAGCCAGAGGTGATTCTTACAGATTACATTCATTCAAAGCAACAGTCTCAGACTGTGTATGATGTTTTCATAGAAGCCTAGTCCAGTCATGGTGACTGTAATGGTGATTTTAATGCAGGTCCCAGGTCAGCAAATGAAGGGGCTATTGAAGGGTTAAATTAGAGAAAACTGAGAGGTGGAGATAGGTGGAGTATTTTCCGATACTGATACTGTAACCTCGGGTATTAGCTGAAATTGATACCTATCTGATATTTTGATAAAAATCAATCCTAACAAATTATACAATCAGGTCTCTTTATGTGAACATTTACTGTTACAAAAAATCTTTTCCATATCTGATTTCCACGGATCAAATTCATTCTTCTTTCCCTCTGATGTATATATCTCAGACATCTACTGACCTGATACCAGTCCTGGGTACTGGATAGGTGCCATCTCTACTGAGAACTTGTCACTAGCACTAAACCACTAGATGGTGTCAGTGAGTTGAGGCTGAAATTGTTGCCTCAGTGTCCTGTGTAAGCTTTTCCTTTTAATAATTCTATATTTAGGGATGTCCTGATCTCTCTATATGTTTGTATGCTTTTTGACTGGAGTACCCGAACAGGTTTTCTTCTAACAATTCCAGAAAATGTTATTTTGTAGTGTATTTACCCAGGTACAGTGGCTGAGAGTGGAGTGAAGGTGCACCAGACAACCATTTCAAGAGCTCTGCATAACTGAGGACTGTGTGGGACGGTGGCTAGAAAGAAACCATTGCTCAGACATATATAAAAAAAATAAAAAATAGTGACCCGGTGAAGAATTTTTTTTTTTTTTTCAAAAGATCGAGATATTTTGGGGTATTCGGGCACTTTTCAAAGCAGCATGTGGCCATACCTCAATTAACACCATACCTACAGTGAAATATGGTGGTGGCAGCATCATGCTCTGGGGATGCTTTTCATCCTCATAACCCAATTCTTGTCAAAATTGAAGGGAGCATGGACATACAGAGGACTATTACAAGAGAAGCTGCTTCAGCAGAATCTTCACCTTTCAGCAGTAGAATGGTCCCCAACACAAGGCCAAAGCAATGCAGGAGTGGTTAAAAACAAAAAGGTGAATGTTCTACAGTGGCAAAATCAAAGTCCAGTCATTGAGAATCTGTAGCACTGTTTGAAAATTGCAGTAAACAAACAACATCCAACCATCCTGAAAAACCTAGAGCAATTCTGCCAGAAAGAACAGGCAAAAATCACTCAAAAACAGTGTGCAAAGCTGGTAAGAACTTAAAGCTGTTGTTCCAGCAAAAGGTGGTTCTACCAATTACTAGTCTGAAGAGGCCAAAAACTTACGCAAGCAGCATTTTTCAGTTTTTTTTAAAAGATTATTTTAATGATTTGCTTGCAAATAATGAATTTTGACTTAAGAAAATTTACCTTAAGAGCATATTGGTTTGCAATAGAAATACTGGCTGGAACAATCTGTGTAAGTGTAATTTGTAGTCCAGACGAATCTGATTACTCTTAAGGGGGTTGAATACTTTTGCAAAGCACTGTACAAGTTAATGGTTTTAGCAATTTAGCTGCACAACAGAAACTCAGTTCACTTTAGGCTTAGTGACGTAGCTTTCTGACATCACTAGTACTTAGTTCCAGACCAGTACTTAGTTCCAGACCAGCAGGATTTTGGTGCCAAAACCAAACATTTTTGCGACTGAGAATTCAAACCAATCAATGTCTCTGAGATGCAGTCTTGAGGATCTGTTGACCTGTAGGTTTTCCCTAACCAACTAGTTGACTAATTAGTGCCACAGCCATCCAGCTTCAAGTGAGCTTCATGTTCAAGAGAGCATAATACTCTCTGGGTGGGAAGGATGGTGTTACTCTCTCTCCTGTTCATTTGAGTGACTCTAGCCAATCACGGATGTCTATATATGGAAGACCGCAGTTAGAGCTTTCCTCCGAGTGTGTTCAGCTGCCACTGTATTGCATGAGCAGCAGTCTGAAAAGATACCATGGTAGAACTGCAAATGTCTCACAGGAAGCATGTAGCCCTCACCTTCCCCACTTGGTAGCTGTCATGTGATGGGGAGAGGTAGTGGATGACAATTTGCAATGATAAGGAAATTAAAAAAAAGGATAAAAAATTGGGCAGAACACTATTCTTAATGCCATAAACATGTAATGGGTAGATTTATCGCTATGTATTCATTGTTTCAATTTCAATGTTGCCATACAAATAGTTGGCACTGCCATCAGGAAGTGGTTTGGGGTTCATAATCTGAAAAAAAAAAAAAAAACACACACACACACAAAAAAAAACAACTATACCCATAGTGAGACAGAGAACATTCAGTTCCCTCAAGTTAAAAATGTGCCTCTGGAGTTGAGACTGTTCCTCACTATGCACTACCTTGTACCTGATTTATTATTGTGTTTTTAAGGTGATGAATCCAATGTTGCGTGACATGAAAAGTGCCTACATGTTTTGTTTCATCATGTGATGTTTCACATCGTGGACTTCTTTGGGTTCATCAGAGAGTTTCAATTACCACTATTGTGAAATGCAAGGATTATTCAGTGCAGAGTTTGCATGTAAATGTTACAAAAGCCACAAAGCCTTTTGCTCTGACACCTGAGAAAGACAGAGAGAGGCTGAGAGAGGAAAAGAGATAACACAGGAAACACTGTGGAGGCGACTTGTTGGTGAAAAGGTGAAACATGTAAGTTTTGTAATGCTCTTATTCACTGCAGGATTGCATTGACACAAACATCCAGCCCAAAGACAGTACTTTAAATGCTAAGGCTTTTTATATCCACATTTCCTACACATCCATGTTTCTGTATAGTCACATGTCATGTCTGACTTGCTCCTGTAGTGTACTTTGATTCTACATGTATTTTGCAGATGCTTTTATACAAAGCATGACACAATCCAATCCAAGCTGAGCAGTTGAGAGTTAAGGACCTGAAGGACCTGTCTGTCAAAGTCCTAGGATGACTTTCTGTTCACCAGTACAGAACTTTAGGCACTAAGCCACAACATCTCTCACTGCTATGTTTTTGAGTTCATAAAAAGGTGGTATATTGTGATTTTGGCTGTTTTTGGATTTCAGGAAATTAGGTGTGTAATGCAATGCCACTATCTGTATCTATACCTGTATCTGTTTAGGGCTCCAAATATTTATATCTCTATCTGTATATGGATTTAAACCCAAAGTGGGCGTGGTCTATACCATATGATTTTTATTTATTTATTTATTTAGTTTTAAATATGAACCCTACCACTATGCCCCAGAAACACTGGAAAACATTGGAAAAATCCCCAAAGGTAGAAATGTCAGCACTATCAACATGGTCTACGTATTCTGGCTCTGAAAGTTTCTCCACCTCAGCTACACTGACAGATGTGCACAGGGCTGTTTTTTTTTTTTTTAAATGTTTTTTAAATTTTAGTAAATTTTTTTGCACAGTGTGGTATTTTCACCAAACCGCACTGGTATCCAAAAACTAGTAGCCTAATTTAAACTACCAGGACTCTGACCTGGCCACTACTAAGGATGAATGAATGGTAGATGCATCACGTGACACATTAATGAAGATGGTGTTTCTTTGTCCTGCAAGTTTCATATCTGACCACGTGCCCGTACGACAGGAAGAACCTCTCACTTGCACTGAGTTTTTTCGTGTGATGCACATCTAAAGTCTCATCCAGATGCCCTGTGTGGGCAAGCTGTAAAAAATATGAATAGTGCATTGTTCTGTTTATCTGTTCAATCCAAATAATGTATCTCTATTCAGATACATCCCTAAACAAAATACTGAATTTTAGTCCAATAATTGGGTTGTTACTTGCATGTATATGGGTTGCCTGATGTGACTGGCCTCCATGGGTCAGCAACGGTCAGAACCAGAATCAGGCTTTAAGTATGCATACACAAGTATGCTTCAAGTATGCATACACATACAAGGAATTTGTATTTGGTTACACAGTAGCTCACAGTATACATAAGTGACAAAAAATGTTACACACTAGTACACTAGCACACATTCCTACCTGAGTTTAACTGCGCACACACACACACACACACACACATTCATACCTTTAAAACTTGCACATGCATGCGGTGGTGAGAATTGTTTAAGGTGCTGAGTGCTGCAGGTGGATTAGAGATAGTAGGGTAGATTGAGATAAATATGAAGGAAATACAATAAAAATGAGGAAAAATTAATGAAAAAGTATAGAAGATGGGGAGTTTTGTGAAATTCTTATGTTCAATTGTGCGTGAGTGTGATGGAGTGCGAGAAGAAGTCGGGCTGTTTTAATTCTCTTTTGGCTGAAGCGCCTGCCTGGGGGAAAGAGCTGGAACAGAGGATGGCTGGGGTGTGATGGGTCAGTGATGATTTTCTCTGCACGTTTCCTAGTTCACGGTAGAGCTTAAGTTAAAATTAATCAGCCAATTGCAAATTTGATCATGCGACATCAGCTTTTTCCCCCCAGCTTTTACGTTCGCTTCCTTGGCTCAATGTATATTTTAGCATAAAATACTAGTTTTAGTTGCACAACAAAACAGTTCAGCAACAGCTACATAAACACAGCCCTGCTCTAACAGACTGTTCTCTGTATAGCTAAGTTAATGTTAAGTTATAAGTATACTATTTTTTGTGCACGTAGCAAGCAAGCAAACTGGCAAGCAAGCAAACATTAGGGTGTTATGCTCTGTAATCAAAACAAGTAGCAAAGTTGAGGTAGGTTGTGATTTGTGATCCCCATTAGAGCATTACTGAAGTGCTTGTTTATGTGTTTATCCAATTATTAGCAAAAACTTTCAGATTAGTTTGCACATATTATTTAGACAATACTGAGGCTAAATCAGTTTCATCAGTGGATTTTGGACACTTCTTTTGACTGGTTCTGTTTCCAAGGTGTCAGTGCGGTAAAAATACTTTAAACAGTTACACAACATTGTTGCATGTGGTATAGACCACACAGGCCATTGAACACTTTCTAAAACTCTTTATTGTACTTTATTTAGGCTGTCCATGTCTATGACAGGCATTCACATCCAAAAACAGAACATTTGGTCCTATAATTTCTCACAATGAACCGTTTTGTTGCTCTGTCACCAGTAAAAGATCGTTAATGGCCTTTGAAGGCAAAGCATGCACTGAAGCATTACTATATAATCAACAGCTTACAGATAGAAAACGTGCCACTGCATTATGCAAGATGGACGTGTCTGTTCATGTGCATATTCACCGAGGAGGCCAAGATATGTAGCATTTTATAAATGTATTGAGACATGGGGTATTAGCAAATCATGCCCATGGTATGTGTCTATTCTGAGAGCTGACAGTTTTCACAGGAACAGGATAGTGCACTCTCTGAAAATCACACTCTCACTGAAGTATGTAGAACATCAATGAGCTCTCTATCAGCTAAACTATTTTCAGAAGGCAAAAGAAAACCAACTACATTTACACTATACAGCTGTCTACCGGTAGCAGCGCTCTTAGCTGCGAAGGAGGAAATGGTGGCACATGTTCGACAAGCAGACTGAATTCAGAGAAAAACCAAATCAGCCCATGTGATCAGTGCTGACTTCCTCTGTGCAGAGCTCTTAAGCAGAACATGCTGTTCTCAATGATGCTTTGTCTCCATTACGCAAATCATTTATAGAAGTGGAACAGCGCATATACTGTATGAGCTTCAGAGTTTCAGGCTAATGTAAAGTTTTAACATTACACAAAATACACAATGATTGCACAAAATTGTGTCATATAATACCAAAGGATGCTCTGAATTCGTAGAACATGAAGTTTATTGTAGTGAAGGAAAGTGGGATATTAACATATAAAATACATACATACACAAACATACATATATCTAATGTACAAGTGTCATCATGAAAGTGCCAGAGGCAGATGAAGAAAACTAAGAATAAACTGTTTAGTCAAGTAGTCAGGAATAGTATGGTTAAAACAAAATATGCACAAATTTGTGCAAATGTATTCAATCAGCCAGGACACGACTGGTGTTGACGTTTGCTTCTTGCAAAATCTAACAGTGTAGGTGACCCAGTTTCTTTTTACTAACACATGCTCAAATCTTCACATTTTTTTTTTCAAATATGATTATATAATTGTAAAATAAATGATTTTGTAAAACAGCATGAATAGTCTGTGCCTATCAGGAAAACTTCCAGTTTCTGGTAGAATTGCCCAGGCATGGCCAAGGGGCAGAATGATGCCAAATTAAGTTAAGGAAAGCAGTGATTTGCATTTCAAGATGGCTGCCCCATAATGTTACAGTGTTCAGCTACACAGAGAAGTTTTGTTCATGTTTATAGATTATAGATTGTCCTAAACTACACTGTTAAATCTGCATGACATTACTGAAGTCATTGATGTGATTTGAGGCTGCTATTTATTTTTGGTGAGACAGATTTCTCTTACTTGTTAGCATTATTAGCCTTGTAGCTCCAGTGCAAAAGTAAATAATTGATTTTGCCAAACCATTCCATACCATAGATTGTTCTGTTTACATATTGTTATATTTACATAAACATAGCTTCACACTGGTGATATCAATCTTACATTAGCATATTAAATAGCTTTTAGAAACCGAAAAATGACACTGTCTTACAGGTAATGTCTCAGCCTAACAAGTGCATTGTGAAAACAACAAAAAGCTAAGTACTAATTTACACATATGACTCCTTAGCATATGAGAGCTCCTCGAACACAGGCTGACTGCAGCGACGATGGAGTTTTTCAATCCTGGTGCAGCTTATCGACTCAGACATGGCTCTTTGCCTAAATGAGCTCTGCTGAGGTGCAACTAAACCATCATTTGAGAAGTTAAAATTGTCCAAAATTTGGCTAACAGGAGAAGGATCCAGAATGTAATCATTCATAGAGACGGGCCGAGATCTTTGGCCTAGCTCTCTTGCATCATGGACAGTCATGGAACGGTATTCTGGAGGTGCCTGCAGGACTCCAGAAATTACAGCCTGTTGGTAGGATGGTGGACTGCCAGGGTCACGTCTGTCCACATGCTCAAAGACCTCTATGGCAGAGAGTGGCCTTTGGCGCCTCACCGGCTCATCCAGAACCTCTGCCTCATTCTGAGTGTCCTCCTGCAATGTTCCACATGGAAAAGTGCCCTCTTTTTGTGCCTCTGTTTTCTTGCTGCTTGCCCTGTTAATGGAGAAACTGCCCAGGCTTTTGGCTCGCTTAAATGGACGCCTTGAATTTGTGTCCACTCTGGATTTTACGTTAAGAGGCATGTGTCTCTCAGGCTGTATTTTCCGAGGGCTGGATGGAGAAGGCTCAGGTGAGTTGACAAACACTGAATTCTCAGATAAGTTCGAGTTAGTGCTTTCCAGAGAACAAGATGAGGAGCAGGAGAGGGTTTTGGTGATGACCGGTACTTCAAGGTTTAGACTGCCAGTTGTTTTTCTCAGTAAAGGTTGCAACTGTCTCCTCTGTGCTTGTAGGAACGAGTCATCCGAATTTTGCTTCTTCAGTGTCTGTTCTTCATACTCTTTAGCAGAAGAACAGTCATCTTGACTCCGTGCCAGATATCGGTGGTCCTTCACCCTGACCGAGGAAAAGATGGCAGGCTCAGAGCTGCGCCGGTCGAAGGGCTTGATGAAAGCCTCGAAAATGTCTTCTGAGGAGTGGGAATGATTGACTGAACACTGGATTTGGATCTGAGGACATGCTTGCTGTGTGTATCCTGTTGCCTCTCCACTCTCTCCATCAGTGCTGTCATATGCTGAATCGTGCTGGTGTGAAAACTTGGTATCTGTGTAAAATCAAACTTGCGTTATGACTTAGCGGATATGTTCATATTCTTGAATAAGCCTCAAGTCAAATCACAGTAAGTCATTTAATGATTGGAACTGATTCATTTACATTCCAAATGACACATGGATTTTAATTTTGTAAGTTAGACCTTCAAGGATTTTGGTGTCTCTTACTCCTATAGTGAATTCATAAAGTGTTCTTCAAAAATAATAGAAGATTAAGAATAAAAGAGCTGGAAATTCTAGGAATGTGGCGCTACACGGAATATGATTTAAGTAAGCTGGTTCATGAGGTAAAAGCACAAGTTTTATTAGCTTGGTTTTCTGTACCTGAGTTTTGTTCCCGCTCTTCTTCTGGGTCTCCAAGCAGAGTCAGGATCTTTTCTCCAAAGATTTCACAACAATTTTCAATCAGGAACTGGGTTAAGTTTGTCACCTAAAATGCAAAATGACAATTATGATGTTAAGGATAGAAATATAGCATTGCCTATCAGTGTAGACTAGTTGTACATGGTTAGTGGTGGGAAGCAGTGTTTTGGGGAGTTTCCCTGCAGGTCTGAGGTAAACATCATGCAAGCTTGAAGAGTTTTTTTGTAAGTAAAATTCAGTTTTTAGATATTTCCTGTACATAGTATATAGACAAAATTACTAGCAATGCATCAGCCCCTCTCTATCTTATCCACCAATTGAAAGGGACCACTGCTAACCTATAAGGTAGCTGTGTCTCATAAAGTATATAGTAAAAAATTTCAACACCCTACATTCACATTTTTGTCAGACTTTTAGCAGTGGAATCTAAAATTGGTTTTTTAAAATTATTTGAAATAATGTGGATCTAATTGGAAAAAGCTTATTTGACTACTCTAATTAAACACTTACTAACTACAGTGGATACTCTGAGTGTCTACAGGCCTAGCTTGTTTTTTTCCCCTGTTTTAGAGCCCTATAAGGATCTGAGAGGTGTTCAAAAACATTTGTCTAGAAGTGAGATTGTCTTGTTCCTTCTGAATATTACCATTACAGTGCTGCAAAAATTGTCCTAAGCTAGTAGTTCGTGGGTATTTATAGACAGTTCTGATAGAGATTTTCTTTCAGTGTGGAAATCCATTTTGTGCAGCTGTTTTTGTTTCTTTCTTTAAACTGTTTCTTTAAACTGTTTTTCTCATACAATTCACACTCATACTAGAGCAAACAAAAATATTTGCCTAGTAAAAACTAGAATGCTGCGGTTCGTCATGCATCAACAAACCACACTTTGATCTTTATTGGCTTTATGAGTAAGAGTGAGATGACAGGTGTCTAACCTTTTCGACCGTGTTCACGTCCAGCGTCTGGCTGCTGAGCTGTAGCAGAGTTGGTGCAATGCAGATAGCCAAGTTTTTGGGTTCCATTTTGTTCTTCTCTGATTGCTGGATAATGTGGCATAGCAAACAGAGCAGGTGCTGCAGCAGGTTGCTGTTGGCTTCAGGGAGTTTGGAAACAATCCTAAACACAGAGGGAAGGGACCAGGCAAAAAAGAGGAAGAACAATAAATCAGTTTAGTCAGTCTTTTTTTTACCAGACTCTGTCTCATTCTACTCCAAAAGCAGAAGTGGTGTCCTGCCATTTTAACAAGTTTTGACATTCGGTTGTTCCTTATTTGAAAGAGAAAAGTCCACTGAAAACCCCACTTTCTATTCCTCTTTTTGTTTTGGGCCCGGAGGATTAGGTGCTTTCTTGAAATAAAAAAGCACCTAACTGTCTCTTTCTCTCTACTTGCTTTCTCTTTCTCTCTACTCCATGCTTACCTTCTCAATTCAGCATGTGTCTCCTCTTTCTTCTTTTTCTCCAGTGCTTCCATCCACTCAGCATAACGCTCAGACACCAGAAGACTTCCTGGAAGCTCCCTCAGGAAAGTCTGCCAATAGAGTGACATCATTATTATTCATTTGCTGACTTATATCTTCCACAACTGATGAACATTTTGCTACTTTTGTCATTGTGTTGGAAATGAGTCTATCATGCCATTTCATCAAATATCAGGTTTCCAGGATCACGGTGCAACACACAAGACAATACACAATTAGTCATTACACACAACTACAATACTGAAAGATCCTGGAGACTTGGTACTTTTCCCCAGTATATACTGGGATATGGATGGGATAATCCTGACAATGCATATGGTTGTATAAATGGTTGTATGAATGGTTATATGCTGCAATAGGGAGAGCATGTTTACCTTTAACAATCCGACCAGCAGAGTCACAGGCAGTGCTTCCAAGTCCACCGCAACCCCAGAGTTGAGTTGATCACGGACAGCACTCAGGTTCTTGCTGTTACACGCTGTCCGGAAAACTCCCTCTGTACTGGGACCTTTCCTCCACAACAGCACAAGAACCTCCTGGATGGACACAGATGAAGATAAGTTAACATAAGAAGAACTCATATGGATTTTAAGTTGTGTATTGTGGTATTTTGTTATTCCTCACTTTTGTTATTTTTATTCCTACAAAAAGTGATACTAAAATCCCCATGAAAGATTAAAAAAATCCTCTATACCCTGTCAAATGGACTTGGCAGCTTTCCATCTCTCATCTTTTTGAGATGTTTAAACTGCAGTGGAGATGTTAACATGAGATTTACTACAACAGAAAACACCACTTTCAGTTTATCTGATTGAATACTTCCTATTGATTAGATCTTAGACTAAGCTTGTGCACACATGTGGGAACAGCAGCTTAGTTATAACAATGGAGTTTTCTACATAATGTAATTTCTGAGTCACTGATTTAAGTCTAGTGTAGGAGAAATATCAGTCATAGTCCTGAGAATAGATTGCATTGCCTGTCTCCTTGCCTCTGCCTCTGATGATATGAATCTTCTCTTATTTACTGTGTTATACAAGTAGAAATGTTATAGGGCTACATGTAGCAAATACCTCTAGGTAGAAGTATCGCCAAAAGATATCTTAATAAAATAGATATCTGAAAAAAGTTTATATATTAATGCTAGGGCAAAATGAGGAATAACTTGCATGTATGCATGAATGAAAGAGAGAAATTAAATGAGAGAAGAAACTAATTCTTCATTGCCTGTGTGTTGCACAGAGCTGAAAAGTGTTGGTGCGATTTTTACCAAAGAAATTTTGAACAAAGTCTGCAAGGCAAATCATGGGCATTTATTATTTCTATAGGAAACTGTTATAAGTTAAGTGATGACAAGAATGAACTTGTTAGTTAATAATTTAAAAATTAATTGTTGGTTAATTGCTGTGGTATAAAAGTAATAAAACACTTTGGGATATGCTGTTATACATAAATAATCAATTCTGGGGTGGGAACTCGTCACATCACCATTTTTTCTATATCAGTATTCCCTGTTGTAGTCCTTACTCAACCTATATATTAATGGGTTTGTTGCAGAAATACATAAATAATAATAGTAAGATGAAGAAGTAGATGAGAATTAAGAATAACAGTAATGTGCATGCCTATACAGTATATTTATTACAAAGAAGAAGAAGAAGAGAGACGTACAGCAATGGGTTTGGGGATTTTAGCATCTCCAGGGAGAGGCTGGCCAAACAGCAGGCTCGTCTTGTGTCCTGGCCTTGTGGGTATGCCTGTGTGTGTGTCTCTTCTCTTCAGCTTGGAGAACAGGCTCCTCTTACCAGCATCATGTTCTGCTAAGGTCAAAAATAAATCAGCACATGATTGTGAGTCAGAGTGAAAAGGGGGAGTTGGTAAGAATATATCAGACTGACACAGAGCTGAGACTTAAAGTGTGTACTTCAGTTTACACAACAATGGGCACACATGAGTTAGAGCTTCAGGTATAAATTCACAAAGTCATGCACTTTTATCTCTACTGTCCTTTATCTGTCTTTCTCTCTTCTTCTTCTTACACCCCTACTCTCTCCTTCTTCTATTCTCTCCCACTCAGTTTCACTGGCACACTCTGGAGGGCCCCTAACCGCACTTGTGGTCAAGAACCGCCTTTTTGATTTGAGTTTGAACTCACCAATTGGTGGCTCCGTCTTGCACTGCTGGGAGGAGACGCTGCTGTTGCCTTGGAGAGCCTGGGAAACAGCAAGAAGTGAGTGTGTACACAGTGTAACTACACACACACCCTCATAACCACACTGATGTTGTGCTACATGCCCACCACACCCACCAGTCTTATTTTTTTTTCAAATAAACAAACTGACTGCCTTCATTAGTGTTATATTTTAAAAATCAATACTCACATTAACTTGCAGGTCAATGACACTGTCCTCCATTCCTCCTCCACTCAGAGCTTTATTCTGCAACACACCACACAAGGACAGAGCACTCAGAATTAAATCAATGAACACTTCATAGTGAACCTAAAATCCAACAAGCAAAAATCCACAAACAATTAACTGAAAAACTAGACTGAAAGTTCATAGACACTTAAAGGGAACTTGGATTAAATTCTAACTTCAGAGCAAGCATTTGAACACTTAACAGGGAACATTAAGATAAAATCCATCAAGTACAAGTCAATAGACATTTAATGCAAACTAACTTATTGGTGCACTTACTGTGGTGGTGGTGCTCAAGACCTTCATGAGGACACTTGGAGGTGGTGAAATCGTAGCACTCCTCTTCCTAGCCTCTGTAATTTTCCTGTTATCATTTACAGTGTGGTTAGTGGTTTTATATCAACAATCCCTTTCAAATTTCTACCAGGTAAAACATAGAACCTTTATGATGTTTCTGCTATCAAAGACAAAATCTTTTTGTTGTAAAGAAAGTGATTCAACTTCGTAGCCGATCAAACAATAGTAAAATTGGGTTAAACACTAAAGGTAAGGACCTGATGACATTTTGTAAATGCTGTGACCTTTATCACCAGTAACTTTCATGTACAACTTTGGCATAAAAGCATATTGTGTGTATTGTAGTTTAGATTTTATATTACTATTTTGTCAGTGACCACAAACAAAAACATCTAAATTAATAATAAAAAGTGAAAAGACAAGCTAAGCTATGCACCAGGAAAACATTAATAAGAGATATACCATAAAATAGCACAATAACAATATCAAATGAACATCAACTAATACTTATATAAATTGATCAGAAAACACTGAATCATGACGAAAATGAATTCAATCAGAAATCAGATGTATTACGTAAACAGATGTATTTTAACAGCATTAATAGAGATAATTAATGGAATAAATTCTAGTGTTATGAATCCTTAGTCAAATGTAATCCCTTAAACAAAACAATGCTGATTTTTTCCCATTATTTTTACTTATTAAAAAATTGTACGGTTACTGAATTGAATAGTGTGCCACATTGCATACTTATTGATTTTGTATAAGTAACTTTATGTATGATTTGCTAATAAATATAGTACTAATAAACAGAATAATAATATATTATCAGAGAGAGGCACGTACCTGTGAACAGTATCTAACCAGCGTTCTTTAACTTCAGGCGAACTGCAGGTAAAATAACAGCATGGTTTGAGTTACTGATCCACAGAGCTCATACATGTGACACTGAAGCACAAACTGCACCCACTGATGGACCGGCTGCACACATGCGGCCTCTTTTTAACAAGCGGAAACTGCACCAAGTCATGGGGACAGGAAGCAGCGTCATGGTAACACCGCCACTTCCTCTTTTCGCCCTAATACTGTGTCGACGAGTGGAAATTCTCCCTGTGTGGTGGCCGAGCACCTGACTAGGTGTTAGAGCTTTATATGGGACAGCAGGAAGTGCATGCACGAATAGAGTTTAGACGAGTGCAAATTATCAACTGTGGTGGTTTGGAACATGAAATGAAGGATTATGTGAGATTAAATGTGTTTCACAGCACAGAGGCCTACAAACACATCAACACACCATACTAGTTTACAAACACGGCCTTCTCATCATACTAGTGGTGCTGTCTGCCTGAATGTCTGTCTGTCTGTCTTCCTATCTATCTATCTATCTATCTATCTGTCTCTATGTCTGATTTTATCCATTGGTATAAATATGTTATTGGCATGTATGTGTCTTGCTATGAAATATTTCACAGCAAATTTAACATGAAAATGTCTGAGCTCTGAATACTGGCTGTAACAGTCACACCAGTCACGTGTTGGGTTTTAGGAGGCGTGTGCACTGACAGAATGTGTGAGATGTGTGTAAACTGCTTCTGTGTTGTTTTGAAAGTTGCAAGAGTGGGTCATGTGGGATGTGTGTATATCATGTGCTAGATGTGTACTGTGTTGTAAGTCATAAATGAAAGTAAATTCCTTGGTGTAACTATTTTAAAAATGTATTTAAAAAACCCTCTGCCCCCTTAGTAGAGAATTATTTACTATTCAAACCTTAGGCTCATTATCCAAATGTGTAAAATAATATTCTGACTATTTATTACCTAAAGCAATACAGCTTTCTATTCCTGAACTTTCCATTGACAGAAGTTCGGCCTTGATTTTGACCGTGGTTTTTTGAGATATAGGTTTGAATGAAACCAGTTTAATTCAAATGATCAGTGAAACAGGCTAATAACTATGATAACTCAAATAATACATATAACTGGTTGTGATTTCCATCACTCTAACCAAATGTGAAATATCATGATCCCCCAGGATTTGCCCTGGTGGTCCAAGAAACATAGCCATGGGTCTGCGATTTAAAAAAAAAAATCACAACCCACATTATCAAAACAGTCATATTTTTCAGTTCGTATAGTAATTAGCTCATTTGACTGGTTGCTTGAATTGAATCCAAACCTCAATTACTCAGAAACAAAAGCTGACCTATAAATAATGTCAATTTAGATGTAATGTGCTGTGTCTGTGGAAAGTTTAAGAATAAAAAGCTCAAGGGCTCCAATAAATAACAGTGGTTATTTGATATAGGGTGAGCTCTCAGTTTTCTCATTGCCAATATATAGGAAACAAAAACAAAAACAGGACAGTTATAATAACTGGAATTGATAACTGGTGTAACTAGTTTGCTAATATGTCTGTATTGTATAGACACAAAAAAAAACCAAAGTTGAACAGTACTGGGAAAATGTCAAAACTATGTACATTTGCAGTAGTACTTTGTTGGTATATACCAAAAGTCCCTCTTTTCTTTTCCTATAGACGGCTGATTTCCCTCTATGAGTTTCTCTGTGACGTGGAATACCCCGTCAGACAGCATGTGAGCAGTCCAGAATATAGCTTTGTGTTAGAAAACAGCTTTGTGGTGGCTGAGGAAATTTAGCTTCCCCTGAATTTACTTCCCTTTTTATTGGTCACAGATCTCACTCTACGCTGTTACACTATGAAGAGGCAGTTGGTCAAATCAATACAAATGATAAAGACCAAGAATACATATTCCCTCTTATGAACATTGTACACACTTGAAGCCTTGAATACTGCTTTATACTGAGCTGACAAACCAACAGGCGATTCATTGATAGCGACAATGCCAAGTGACATGGTGAAATATGACATTTGAATAGAGGCTGTCTTAGTTTAATGCGAATTTGGTTTTAATGTAAAGTAATATTTACTGCTGATTGGCTCTAACAAATTTATCAGATCATTCCCCCACCACCAACTTCTCTCTTCTCCCAACTTCAGTTCCCATTCAGTTTTTTTTTTACTTCCTATTCAGCTTTTACTATCCATTCAACAACATACGCATGGTTAGTGGGCAGTAATTCATGTGTCATGACCCAACAAATCTTCATATTAAACCTTCAAAATATGGAAAATTCAAATAAGAATACAAAAACTCAAAATAAGAAATCACAACCATGGTTGCGATGAGTGTGATAATTTTGCTGACCATGTTTTTTTGGATGGTGATGGTGACAGTTGTGGAGGAACCAAAACATATTTAGCCAATGTGCATGTGAAAGAAAGAAACAGCTTGAAGAAGCTGTATGGCCAAAAGTATGTGGACACCTGGTCAACAGACCCATATGTGGTTGTTCTCCAAACTGTTCCCACAAAGTTGGAAACACACAATTGTATAGGATGTCTTTGTATGCTGTAGCATTACAATTTCACTGGAACTAAGAGGCCCAAACCTGTTCCAGCATGACAATGTCACTGTGCACAAAGCGAGCTCCATGAAGACATGCTTTGCCAAGGTTGGAGTGGAAGAACACGAGTGTTCTGCACAGAACCCTGACCTCAACCTCACCGAACACCTTTGGGATGAAGTGAAACACCAAATGCGTCCCAGGTCTCCTCGCCCAACATCAGTGCCTGACCTCCTCACTAATGCTCTTGTGGCTGAATGAGCACAAATCCCCACAGCCACACTCCAAAATCTAGCGTAATGCCTTCCCAGAAGAGTGGAGGTTATTATAACAGCAAAGGGGGAATAAATCTGGAATGGTATCTTCAAAAAGCACATATGGGCATGATGGTCAGGTGTCCACATACTTTTGGAGATGTGTTGGTGTGTTTGTAGTCAGTTACATAGAAAGCTAATTTTTCATTACAGTTTTACTTTCTGTTAAACTTTCTGCATGCCTTTATCCCTCTACAGGAAGCCTGAGTGCTTGGCAATAAAGAAATTATGACCATGGTATCATCTTTTCATGGATTTTTAAATACAGTTTAAAATACAGTTTACACAAGCAAACAAAATTAACAATTTGTAACAAAACAGATATTGAGGTACACTTCAGCAACAATATTCCCCAAATATGGTAGTATTCACATAAAAACATAAGGTATTAAATTATTTCATGTAGAATTTCCCTTTTACAGAACTGAAAAAACAACTTCTGCTGGTTTGGTTTACATGAAGTAGGCCATGAATTTCTGAGTATAACAGTGATGTTATTTATGGTGTTTGCTTCTCTATGTGTACTGTAAGTAAAAAAGCAAGCTACTTGACAAACTTTAAAAAAAATTAAGCAGGCAGTGGGCATAAATTTTTGAGGTTGTGTATAAATGTCCTCCAAATGTGATGCCATTTCCATATATGTTCATTCTCACACTTTCGATTTGTTAATTTAACAAATGGTTCCTCATTTCTGGTGCTTATTTAAACTTTTTATTTTCCCTCCATGATTCCTGAAAATCTTAATAGTAGTAATAGTAGTAGTAGTAGTAGTAGGAGCAATAGTAGTAATATTAGTAGTAAGAGTAGTATTTGAAGGAGGTGTAAGAGTAGGAATTGTAGTAGTAGGAATAGGAGTAGAAATACTAGTAGTAGTAGAAGTAGTATTAGGAGAAGGAGTAGTAGTAGGAGCAGTAGTAGGGGGAGTAGGAGTAGCAATTTCCTGGCAAACTGGCAAATTACTGGTCAACTAGAAAGAATGACCTTAAAGTTTTTAAGTTATCTAAAAAAACATGTTGTACAACATTTAGAATGACTTTAATAAAGCTCTGTTTATGGATCCACACTGCTATTTCCTACTTTCTTTCTTTTTTTCACTATTTCTGCTTTTGTAGAACTGAATAAAGTGAAATATTTTATTTCTGCCACTGGATTGTTGTTCATGACGTCTTTTAAATGTAATGGCAAACGTAATGATGTTTATGATGACGTGTGCATGTGTGTGAGTGTGTGTGTGTGTGTATATCTATTTTTGTCTCTCAAAGAGCCTGTTTCAGTGCACACAGCCTGCCAAACTTCAATTAAAACCTGAGTCAGTTTTGAAGTGCGTGGGCGGAGGTGGATTTTTGAGGTACATTTCTGTGAAATTATCCCCCAAAATGACGTCCTTCATTAAAAACAATAACATTGAGCTTCACAGAAACAGAAACTGTTTTTATTGAAATGGCATAGAATATTCCCATTTAGAAAAGGAAAAAATAAAAGATTAAAGACTTAAAGGTGTGCAAACATTATTGAATACAATCATGATCTTAATGATATTGATGATGCTGTTTTAGTCTCTGTGTGAATGTGGACATATTTACGTTCTGTTTTTAAAATCCAAATCTTTTCAACTCACCTGAACGTCAGCAGACACACAGAGAGAGACCAGGCCAGAACGATTGTCTTCTTCAGGTGGACATTTCCATCTTCATCCTCACATCCTTCATCATCCTCACTTCTAAAGTCAGAGACCCAAAGCTGCTCCAGGTTAACTCTGTGTTTTAGTCTGTAGCTGCCTCTGGATCTGAAGAGGAAGCAAGGAAGAGGGGTAATAATATTCATCATGAGTTCATCATTGGTGTTATTAGTGAATAATTTTCTTTATTAATAACATGTAAAGAAGAAAACACTTTGGAATGTGCTCCCATGGGAAACCAACCCAAGTCAGGGTGGTGTAATGTTACAACCCTGAAGTTGATTATTTCCCAATAACAGTGCATTTCAAGGTGATTTATTCCTCTTTTTAAAAAAATTGCTACCTTTTCACTTATAAGCAAACATGATGACATACGATTTGTCCACTTATATTTACATTTGATGTTGTGGAATGTCCACGAAACAAGTTAGTTCCTGTAAAGCCACTCTTTCACCAGCTTCTCTTTTTTCTCTCTCTTGAAGATATTAACACAGAAAAAGAGAGAAACAGAAACGCACGTAGTCCTCTGTCCTGAAGACTTTCCAGTGTCAGAAAACTTAAAGTTACTGTTTTACCTCTGATTATTACACTCTAAGCACTGACACACATTTGGATTCTTATATAAATGATATATAAATGTCTCCTCACAGAAAACGTCACCATATGAACAATTACACGTGTTTTTAATCTGTTTATGTGGAGTGTTGGCCATACAAGTCCCTCTGTATGTTGTTATACTAGAAACACTGTATTAAAACAAGTGCATTAGTAAAAACCTGTCACTTGCCTTGGAGCTAAAGTACTGTCAGAGCTGCTGGTAATGAAAATTAATCAACAGCATTTGACCAATCAGAATCCCTTGTATATGCAATCCATTTGATATGTATATACAGTATACTTCTGTGTGGCCAGTAAAAAAACATGTTTCATCTAGACTGGTTTTAATCTAGACTGATTTTGCCATCAACATTAATACTGTGCAATGGCCTTGAAAGTGTCCTGGAGAGGCTTCTGGGATAAAGACAAGATGAAGAAGACACAAATGATGGCCTGGATGACATCATTTTACATATGGGGGTAGATAATGTGCAATAAATGATCAATTAAATAAGCATTAGGGAAATGTTATAGATCATACAGACTGTCTTTCATAAACAATAAAGTGTATAAATATATCAAACCTGCTGCATATTACAGACAGAGAAAGCTTGCATACTCAGGACAAAATAAAGATGAAGAAGGAAAGAATTCAAAATTATACTAATAGGACAGTTTTTGTTTTAGGTTTCACATTCCTTTATTTATCAGAAATAACCACAATGACCAAATGCCCCTGGAGGACTAGTGGTTAGACCATGGTGCTCTCACTGCCCTGGCCCGGGTTCGATTCCCGGCAAGGAACCGACCCCAGCCACTGGGGCTGCACACGACAGGGTGCTCCAGTGCTGGTCCCAAGCCCGGATAAAATTGGGGAGGGTTGCGTCAGGAAGGGCATCTAGCGTTAAAACTGTGCCAAGTAAAATATGCGGATCAATGATCCACTGTGGTGACCCCTAACGGGAGCAGCCAAAAGAAGAACAACAATAACAAAAATGGCCAATTAGTGCATGTTAAGCTATAGTAGATATCCCGTCCCCTTCCTCATTCCAAAAAAGATTTTTTTTTCTAGTACTTTCCCTTTTGGTTTTTTTTTTGCTTCTTGCTTATGTTTTACACTGGTGTCTTGGTGTGGGACACATTTCATATTTAACTTCTCAAGATTTTAGATACAATCTTCTGTACCCGATTTTGTAATTACTGATAAAACAAGCTATAATAATATAACACTGCTATGCATGCAACACATGCACTTGCGTAATTTTAGCAAATAGTATCTCTAGTTTAATTTAGCGTAAAAAGATATACTTTTGTTATCTTTACACAAGCTGTGAGTATTTAAACACCTTTGTAACACCAAACTGAAACATACAGTGAAATTATCATGTTCTAAAATCAGCAGAGACAGAACAGATGAACAAAACCACAGTGGCCTGAAGCATGTGCACTAATAGAGCTGATAATGCCACAAAGAGAAGCTAAAAAAAAAACAGTAGATAAAATGATGTCTTACAAGAGATACATTTAGGAATCTGAATGAGGTGTGCAACTACTTGCATAGAATAAGTGCATGTACACACAGTACATATGGAGGACTTTGGAGAGAAGTGTGTATAGATTTGCATGGGACTGAATTAAAGTGGTGGAGTCCTTCAGGCCTGGAAGATGTTTGTCACTCGCAGTCATTTTAATTGACTGTATGTGTGTATCCGTGCTGCAGTCTTACTTGAGCTTAGCGATGACCAACACATCACTGAAGAGGAATACATGTCTCTCCCTCTTCTTCAGTCCCTCAGTGAGCTGCACTGTGTCATCCAGGATGAGCTCCGAGTCCTCACTGCTCAGACCGAGCACAAACGGACACTGATCTATCACGATCGCTGACATACACTCCTCCCTGCATGACACAGCAGCACACACATCACACTCGTGTCCTGTGCATGGACCAGGAGCAGCTCGTGACCGTAGATTTTGGTGGGACAGGACAATGTTAATCATGACATAGCCTCAAACAAAATAAGGTCAAGAGGCTAAAACACTTGACTTATGCTGTATGCTACTATCTAATGAATTTTTACAGTAACCAATTGAGAGTCAATAACACATGGTCTAGCAGCTCATTTTGAGCATTTTTGACATATTTTTGTTCAGCTGTGCTTGATAAAGCAGGTGTTTTTCCTGAAGAGCTCATGTCATTAAACAGGGTTGCCAGGTATCAGCGAAATTTTGACCTGAACTATATCTCTAAAAAACACACAAAAGTCTTGAAATTAGTCTAGAAAATATTTCGGGGCATCGGAAAAGGAAAACACATTTTTCTTCTTTTTTTCAGTCTTTAACTTTCATACTAGAACTGTGTGCTAGTCGGTGCTGCACTGTCTCTTACTGTGCCTATTGGCCTGTTTTGGTAGTCACTGTACTGTCTTGTGCTGTTGTACATGTTTGCACGTGTACTTTATGTAGTAATGTGTAGTCTCTTGTAGTTCTGTGTTGTTTTATGTAGCACCATGGTCCTGGAGGAACATTGTTTCATTTCACTGTGTACTAACCAGCTGTATATGCTTGAAATAACAATAAAGCTGATGTATGTTTTCCACTCCATAATCTCCCTTTCCCTCTCATAAGCTTTGCAATATACAGGTATCTGACAATTGAAATGGTTCTGTACATCATGGACCCACTGTATGCACTTTGCCTTGTAAGTGCTGTTTGTGGAAAATTATTAGATTTAATTCAGATAATTTGCTATAAAACAAGATCTTGGTGGCCATGGAGCATTTTTAAAGTACTCCACCCTTGCAACCATGTCATTAACTGTCCTGTTCTCTCTTCCTCCCCAGGCATGAGCCAGCATGATTCCTGCTCCAGTGGGCCTCTATTAACACTTGTTGTAGTTCCCATTTGTGACCACTATGTGTAATAATAACTCTATGGAAGTTAAGTGGGGCAGTGAGCACGCTGCCCCATGATCACGCAACATCTAGAAAGGCGAATAAATCGGCTTCGGCTTATATCTGTCAAATAACAACATAATGATTTTCATAATGGTTTTAAAATGATTGGTCACTCAAAATAGGTAATTAGTATTTAAATGGAATTTAAAGTTTATGCAGTGTGAATGAGGACCTTAACATTTGTCTAAAGGCCACCACTGTCTTGGATGCAGCATATTTTCTAATCTACATGATGAGTGATTGGAGGCCTTAACTACGTCGTGTTGTCACTACCATACCTGCAAATTAAAACAATATTAATTAAACTGCAGACCATCCACAATACAGCTTTAACTCCTATTTTTTCTATATAAACACATTGAAATGTCCTATACAGTTACTTGCTTAGGTGCACGTATGTGCTTTAGTATTCAGTAGAGCTGTTGGTTCACCTTCTCCAAGAGAGAACATTATCAAATTTGCTTTTGTTTCAGTGAGTAGCACACACTCTGTCTCAGAGAAGGGTGTCAGAACATGTAACCATATTTCAACGCCTGAGCTTAACTGCATTATAATCTATCAGAAAACATGCTAAAAACAAAAGGTTAGAAGTTTAAAAAAGCTAATTAGAATTAAAGCTAAAGATTCAGCATTGTACAGACTTAAGAGGAAATAGTTCCTACTTGATGGAGGGCCAAGACATTCCCAGAGTCTTCCCAAACACCACACATGGTGCTGATCGTCTTCTCTGGGCCAGACTGCGCAAGTGCTGAAAAAAAATGAAAAAGTGTAACAGAAATGTTACTGCTCATTCTAAATAATACAATACTATAGCATATGTAGTAACACACTGTTTCCCATCTTCAACACATCAGGTTGTAAAAAATCTAATTATTTGCTGTGACTTTGACTTTTATGACACTTCTCAGTGCATTTGGTTTCCTGCTGATGTAGTGAACTACTGTAGTAGTCAAGTTAGAAATATTAGAGTTATGATACCTGAATGCATAATTAAACTTTCTCGCACACCATTACACTCTCTCACACTTGTTAGATGTATATGTGTGAAGTATTAGAGTGAAGGATGCTGTCGCCCAAGGTTTCTTCCTCATGTCGTCTCAGGGAGTATTTCCCTTGCCACAATTGCCTCTGGCTTGCTCATTAGGGATAAATTATTAAATTTATAAGTTTAAAACCTATATCCTGAATTTATATATTCCTGTAAAGCTGCTTTGTGACAATGGCCATTGTTAAAAGCACTATACTAATAAAATTGAATTGAAGTAGATCTTTAGGGATGTCTAACACATTACTGCCCACTTCTGTCTAAAAGACTGATTTATTTTCCCTTCCTTTTTTTGACCAACAAAACTATTTGTTTTTGTATAGGACAAGGCAAATCATTAAACTCAGCTGCTGAATGTGAAATGCAGACACACAGCATGATTACAGCATGCCCCTGATGAGGACTTTTCATGTGCACCAGTGCATTCTGGGGCAGGCATTCATTTTGAAACAACACTCACTTGTTCAAGTCACAATACTCTGTCATTCACATTTGGCTCACAGCCAAATGAGTGCTAAGGGTCAACACATGCAGACAGCAAGATGTCATTCTAGATGTGCTTCATTTAAAAAGCTACAATGCTTAACTTGCTTCCTTGCTGATAATTCTCGTAGTTGCTAGTTCTCTTAGAAGGTTTCTTTTAAACTGAGAACAATGTGCTTTAGCTGGACTTCATAACAACCTGCTTTTATTTGATATCTTGTTCAGCTTGCAGAAATATGCATAATTAAGTCTGCTTAGTATTTTTTTCCAAATTAACAAGGGCACAACATGAGCATATCCTGAATCAGTTGGAGTGCATGATTAAATCTTACTAATTCAATACATCAGTAATTATTTAGTAACATTTTTAACACAAACTACTTGAGATGCTTTTAAAATGTAAAAAAAGCAAAACATATTATATATCATTTACTGACTGGTTTATATCATTTAGCTCTACTGTATACAGGTTTTTAGTAAATAAAAAAAAAGAGTGTTATGTAAGACATGATGAATAATTCCACACTTATAACCAGTGTATTTATTCCTATATACTCAACTTAGTTGCAGATTTTGAACACACACTCACAACCAATACTAAACTCCTTAATGTTCCATAAATAAAAACAGTCAAAAAAAAAAAAAAAAAGTAATTAAGCATTTGGAATGATGATTATAAAGCTGAAATCCTGGAACAGAAATACAGACAGCACTCTGCTTTAATGACTTTAACAGATGACTTCAAAACTGTGGTCCGGGTTTTGGAATTTATTTGTGATTACAGCAGCAAGGGAAGTGGGTCAAGTGACAAAAACACAGTAGACAGCAATTAACAACAGCATATTAGTGCTAAACATGACCTAGTAGCCTAGTGCGAGACAACGGAAACAACAGAGACATACACTCTGTCTGCAGTCTGTCAGTGTGATGATACGCTGGTTGTCTGTGTACCAGTATCAGTGTACCATTTGCCAAACTCTGCTGGGCTTTTAGTTTTGTTTTTGTATTTGTATTTGCATCATTTTTGTTTCATATATAAATTCATACCAAGGCACTTTTGAATTCTAAAACCTGATTGCTCTGAGGGTGTTGATTAGTTTTCAGACATTGCATGCACTGATTCTAATACATTATCATTTCTATAGTAACAGCTCATTCATAAGGGCTTGTAAGGCACATAATCTAGGACTAGTAATAAACAGATTAAAAATAAACATTATTTAACAAAGAAAATCAAATCATTGATCTGGTGAAGGTTTCTGGAAGGTGCAGTTTGTTTAACATCTTAGGAAGGAGTCTCCAGTGTCAGCACTTTGTAACAGTCAGAGGTAAAGCTGTTCCTTTACATTTTCTGCCACAGAAAAGTCTAAGGGCAGCGGATGTGTCACTTTTAGGTTTCTTTTTAATAAGTTGTATATTTTTTTCAAGGACAAAGAAAGTACAAAGTATTGTTCTCTAATTTTCTATATAATTTTTGTATTGCTGTGCAATAAGAGGACTAAAACACTTCGGGGTGTGCTGTTATTGGAATATAATCAACTTTGGGGTGGTAACAGTAATTCGTTGATCAACCACCCTGTTGAAAATTATTTTCCTATAACATTACTTCTTGATGTGTTTTATTCCTTACATATGAAACTTATGATGTTACTATGATGATGTGTTTTAAAAATGATCCTCAACTGGAGGGACAGTTTCATCACAACCTGTTTTATCTCATTCTCCATCATTCTCAAACTAAATCCATCCATCCTGTATCTCAGGAATAAGAAACATCCAGCCCTAGGAGTAAACTAAATCAAACATTCTTTATAAGAAAAGATGAATTAAATGTGTGTAATTTCAAATTGTTTATATAATTTGCCATATGCCACTGCATACACAAACATCATTGGATGGCGCTGAATAATTTTCATTAATTTACACTGATCATCCCTTTCAAACATAGAAATATGCACTAATAATACACCAATAAACATAAAATAAACACCAGTGACTTCATCTCAACCTGTTTTGCCTCATTCTCCATCATTCTCAGACTAAAACACTGGAAAGTCATCTTAGAGAACACTGGTATTAAATGTTAATAGATAATAGCAGCTGCTAAATGAATAAATGTTACTGTATTCATTTCACTCTTGTGGGCAAGGAGCAGTGCCCCGGGCCCTAGCCACCCAGAGCATGGACTAGTACTACAGTGGGATTAGAAGAGAAATGGATGGAGAATGCCTTAACTCATGCCATTAGTTAATAGTTAAGTAAGTATTAATTCAGGTATTAGTGCACGATTATACATGTACTGTTATTGTAAAGTGTTACTGAATATTGTTGTTCTCCAACTGTGGAATCATTTTTTGTAATCATTAAAAATACACTACTGTGGTCGTATTGTTAATTGTGATAAATATAACTGTCATTATATTAATATTTATTATTGGAGCTTGTCTCATTTGGAAAATTGTCCTTTCAGAAGAAGCTCAAATACAGTCATACAGAAATACTAGTCACAGACTGATCGCCTGATTGGTTGATCGCTTGATCATCACCATTACCATTGGGATAATTGCTCAATTCAAACATTTTGTAGTTAAACTGCAGTAATAAAGGTAATGCTATTTTAAACAGCAGCTGTACACACTGTAAGGCATTGAAAGTGATTTTTTTGTGAACACAATCTATTTGTAAGGTGCAGTTATGTATTTCTGGATGGCTGTGACATCAGAGAGATTCAAACTGGTAATCATCTGACAAAATTGCCTGCTTAAGAGTTCATTTTTGACTTGTAAAGTTACAGTTACTCATTTGTGGCGTGCTTTTAATTGTATGTTGCTGTTTATGTTCTGTGGTTCTGTTTGTGTAATATGTTCTGTTTGTGTAATTACTATTACATATCACTGAAGCACTGTTAAAATAAAACTATTAGCGTAACATCTTTGGCCAGATGAAACTCACACTGACTGATATTATTTTGCATCAAGTTTAATAACTAAGAATCTATATTACTAGTTTTGTATTGGTCAAGCCTTAATAAATAGCAAGCATACTACTAATATGACCTTAGAGTGAGAAAACTAAAAAAATTGTTTTAGCAGCTGGAATCATGGCAATAATTCCATTTGGAGGTTTAAAAATGCAGGCTCACATGTTCGAACTGAAATTTCTGAACTGAACAGTCAGCTTTATGTTGTGCAGATAAATCTGCAGATAAATCACTCACCGGTCGTATTTCAGCAGTAACTTCATCATAGCTTCCCCTCCTCATAGCAGCAAGCAGGTCAGTATAGAGAGCTCCTTCACTCTCCAGTCCAAAAGTGACCGTCTAAGCTCCCTTCCTCGCCTTATACAGAGTACACTAATGAGGCTGGAAACAATGAAGGGCTTCTAACACTCATCCCCAGGCGGTGAGACAGGATGAGGACGAGACTCTGAGCTCGTTTCCAGCTCTGTAGTGATGTAAGTTAATGAGCATGGTGTTAATGACGCAGCAGAGAAAGAGCAGCCATGAGGGAAATGACTGAGACAGCGTCCACCCACAAACCTCCTGATGTATGTGTAGTGAGGTGTTAAACACATGGAAATAATAAAAAAAAAAGTATTATAAATTATTACTAATAATTATTTCACTAAGAGATACACCAGTCCAATAGATAATGTTAAGAATACAGAGAAAAGAACACTTTTGTCTTTTCTTCCTTTCTTTTTTCCAGGGGCATTAAATATGAGGGACATGAGAGATTTTCATTCCTTCACTCATATTTAGGAAACACTTTGTTCTCATCAGGAGTGTGTGAATCTATCCTGGAAACACTGGACATGAGGTGCAGAAGCTGCTGAAGGATTTTGGATTATTTTCCTATAGCAGCACATTTCTTGTTTTATTCGTTACATATTATTAATTTAGAAAATTGTTGTAACACTAATGATGAATATTCAGATCCAAAGGCAGCTATGGACTAAAACACAGAGTTAACCTGGAGCAGCTTTGGGTCTCTGACTTTAGATGTGAGGATGATGAAGGATGTGAGGATGAAGACAGACATGTCCACCTGAAGAAGACAATCGTTCTGGCCTGGTCTCTCTCTGTGTGTCTGCTGACGTTCAGGTGAGTTGCTAAGATTTAGATTTTAAAAACAGAATGTAAATCTGTGAGCTGGATGATGCTCATTTTGTGCGTCTTTTTTATAAGAATAAAAATATATATGTCCACATTCACACAGAGACTAAAACAGCATCATCAATATCATTAAGGTCATGATTGTGTTCAATAGTGTTTGCACCCCTTTAAGTCTTTATACTTTTATTGAATTTTCTAAATGGGAATATTTTATGCCGTTTCAATAAAAACAGTTTCCATTTCTGTGAAGTTCCATTTTATTGTTTTTAATGAAGGACGTCATTAAAATTTCACAGGATATTTACACACAGGGGATAATTTCACAGAAATTTACCTCAGAAATCCACCTCTGCCCACACACTTCAAAACTGACTCAGGTTTTAAGTTTGGCAGGCTGTGTGCACCGAAACAAGCTGTTTGAGAGACAAAAATACGCACGCACACACACACACACAAAATCACATACTCATCATCCTCATAAACATCATTCTATTTGCCATTACATTCAGAAGACCTCATGAACAACAATCCAGTGTCAGAAATAAAATATTTCACTTTATTCAGTTCTACAAAAGGAAAAAGAGCAAAAAAGAAACAGCAGTGTGGATCCATAAACAGAGCTTTATTAAAGTCATCCTAAATGTTGTACACCATGTTTTTATGATAAATCCATTCGGAGAACCTAAAACAAAAACTCAAGGTTTTTTCTAGAGAGCATGTCAGTATTCATATCAGGATACTCTTATTACAGATACTCCTCCTCTTCCTACTATTACTACTATCACTACTCCAACTCCTCCTCCTACTATTATTACTTCTGGGGAAATCATATTTACATAGAAGATTTACATAGATCCCTACAAAGTACAAGTACCCAAAGTACTCTACAAAGTTACAAAAATAAACTTTTGTAGGAAGCTAAGAACCTTTAACTACTAAGAACTGCTGCAAAGTTATTTCAGTGGAGTATTTACCAGTTATTTAAACAATGTGTTTCATTTTCATTTTATACAATAGTTTTTTTTTTTTGTTTTTTTTTGCCAATTTTCTTGATGGGTGCCAGTAGTTCTCAAGTTGAGTGTAATTTTAAGAATCTCATATCCACTGTATGTGAAGCTTCAGCTGTGGTCAGAAATGGCCTGCCTCTCTGTAGACTTTGTGGTCTAGCTGTGATCAGTACTGCTACATTTACACTCTACTCAACAAACAGCATCGTGTGATCTCATTTGAAGCAACAAGCACTGCGGTAAAACAAAAGCTTTCAAACACACTTGAAGAGAACACAGTTGCTATGAACAGTGAACTGATGGTTTAAACTGCACATTGACCTTCACAGTGTTCTCTATAAGGCTGAGGAAGAGAAAGTCACTGATAGAACTGGCTGTAGAAATATAAACTTTGAGTTTGTTTAAGTTCATATTAAGAGACGTATTAGAGACATACAACAAATCAAAGGGGACTTCAACAACAGAAGACTGCAAAAAAAAAAGAAAAAAAGAAAAAACCCCCACACAGTCCCAGTACAGAAAAAATCCATGAAAGAACAGTCTCTCTTTCTTTATCTATCCAGAGATAGATATTGGACTCTATTGTATAAATATAGGCGATTGGACTCTCTCTCTCTCTCTATCTCTCTCTCACACACACCATGTTTTATTTTTTTATCCTGATTACACACGTGCTGTGTTTCCAGTACTGCTTTCAACACGCTTTTATCAGCTTTCCCTCATGAAGTGCGTATAACACTGGGGTGATTTTTATATGTTAGTCTTTGAGGACAGTGAACATAGATACTGCGTCATAAAGAAGAGTCTCTAATAAATAGAACATTGTAATGTTGAGATGTTGAAGTCTGAATGTTGAATGTTGAAGATGTTGAATGTTATGATGTTGAAGCCTACTCCGTAGCTTGCTAACAGTCTGCTACCTAATCGGCTGTTTAGTGATCAGCCTGTGAGGTAGTACCGTACATTATACCACAGTACTGTTAAATTCTCAATTCAGATTGGTCAAAAGGTGTTGATTAATTTTCTTCATTTATTAATTAATTATCTCCAGTGCCAGCACTTCATAACACTCAGCTACAAATCTGTAACTTTAAGTTTTCTTAGAAAGGAAAGTCTTTCGTCATGGGAGGGCTTTGCAGATTCTCCGTACCATGACAAGCTGATTTTTTTGTCTTATTAACTTCAGGATTCAGAAAAAAGAGAACATGGTGGGGGAACAACTGTTTTTTAGCTGCTATAACATAATTGATAACAGGAACTGAACTGCTTCACAGACCTTCCACAACATTAACGTACTATAAATGTATTAGAAAAATATGACATACCTTATATTCATTCATCTTGGTGAGGGATGTGGTGGGTCCAGAGCCTAACATTGAGTGTGACTCTAAACATAAACAAACTCTAGCTATATATTACAGATAAAGTAACTAACTTTACTCTTTATTTCATTATACAATTATAGAAATGTTACATCTGTAATCTCACTTGCCACTCTTTTATGCAGTGCATTATGGGTAAAAACAATACTACCATATTCATACTCAAAATAAACAAATGTATGAGTCTTATAGCGGATTTTGTGTGTTTTAACATTTGAGATGTTTCTTAAAATGGCTGATGTTCTAAGGACACTAGGTTGATGAAATCTAGCATTTGAGATGGATTATCTTTCCTATACAGACTCCTATCAGCTGTCACATACATATTTAGAGTAATAAAACCCTAAACACACATCTAAACACACAATCAAATGTCATAGCTAAGCAGTGTTATTGCTCCTGTTTACACCCCCAAAAAAAGAACAACAAGAACAATGCATTCTGGGTAATGTGTGCTCCTGAAGTCTACAGTGATGCTGACTCAACTAATAAACCTCACTTAAGGCTAATAAAATGGTTAAGTCAATCGAGGGGAAGCATGAGAGAGGAAGTTGACAAGGGCGTTTTCAAAACAGCATTGGAACACACCCTTGGTGTGAAATGCTCATCCTGATGAACTAGGTGGAGCAAAAGAAATGACTCACTCTATCACTGTGGTCTTAAGGTGAAAAGTACACACTTGGTGCCTCCACAGTGTTCAATAATCTCTAACTCTAAAGGTTTGATGGAAAGTTTGGGTGAAAAAGCCTAAACATCAAGTCTGTCAATGGAAGGGAATGCTGGATTTACATATTCATGGTACAAAAGCATGTTCTTAAATGTGTGTCAACACTTGACTTAAATGGGAGACTTAAATATCCTTCTCCGAAGAGAGTAACTAAAATAGATCAATGGGATGTGTTCCCTAAAATACTGAAATATGGGTATTTTTTTGGCTGAGGTTCATGACACTTTGTTATGCTTTTCATCTGATACAGCTATACTCTTAATCATCCCACTGATTTTCCATCCACCCACTGTTTATAACACTATTTATTTACTTTTTATTTACTAGTCATTCACTCTTACTGCATTAAAATGAAAATATATCCCACGACTTTTTAAAATGGAATTTCATTAGTAAACATGATGAATCATTAAATATATAGAACAGCTCTTAGTTTATGGGAAGATTATGCTTTACTCAAAAGCTGACGGATTTTTGGTATTTTAACAACTAAGGGTAGAACTACATTCCTAATTGATAAATACAGTAAACTAAAATATGATAACTGTCCAAACCAAATAGAGTGTTTTCTTTAGTACATCACAGTATGCGCTTACAGCTTCCAATTGTTCGAAGTCCATCTATTAAACTCCATATAACACTGTGTGGGTTCAGTTATGATGAAAACTACTAGAACAATTGTTAAAAATGGACTTATTAATAGCCATTGATCAGGAGACAGTGGATATACTGCTATGTTTTTATTTAGATCTTTACAAAGTAGGCCGTCCTGTTTTAAACATTTCAGCAATGCTGGTTATTATGCTTTTCTGTGATGATATCAATCAGTGGACACACTCTAACTTCATTTCCGATTTCAGATTAACTGTTACACTCCTAATATTGTTCATTCATGACTCAGTTTGTTGATATTCAACTACTAATTGTACGAGCTCCTCACAGACAAATCTGTCAATACTTAATTAAGATTTGTTCAGTCTAAGCCTATGTACAATACGAGTATGCTGACACGACTGAGTGTGTGTTTTCATGGTCTTCAAGTCATTTGGATTTGAATTGTTTTAATTTCTGTGTTTCAAATATAAATCATAAAGCTATTGTCTAAATTTAAACTGGAATTAAAATGGAGTTTCAGTTTAAAACAAATACCCAGCATGTGACTTACAGCATGAGTGTTAGAAAAGTGTCCCTCATGAAACTGTCTGAAAGAATGGCACATTTTATACATTTATAATTTATGACATTTCTTCATTCATCTTGGTCAGGGGTCCAAGCGGATCCGGAGCCACTTGGTGTCACTTGGTGGGAGGTGGAAACTGGATGGGATGCCAGTCCATCACAGGACATCATACACACATAGTCACACACTAATTCACACCTGGTGCAATTTATTGTAGCCAATCAACCTACTGGCATGTGTTTGAGAGGTGGGAGGAAACTGGAGACCCTGGAGGAAACCCACGGAGAAACGGAGAGAGCATATGAAACTCCACACAGATTGGAATTCAACCAGCAGCACATGTCATATTGTGGTGTAACAGCAGCACCTATTACACCACAATATGACATGTCCATATTTAATAATTTAAAAACAATGTTAGCACTGGCAAATTGCTATGGTATAAGAGGAATAAAACACTTTGGGATGTCCTGTTATAGGAAAATAATCAACTTTGATGTGGTAAAAGTAGCTCCATTTCACTCTACCATCACTCCACCTTGTTGATTATTTCCCTACAACAACATGCGCTCAAGTGTTTTATTCCTTACTTAATCCACACACAGCTAATGTCTGACAGACTGCAGGGGGTACAGTGGCTTAGTGGTTAGCACGCTTGCCTTGCACCGCCGGGGTTGGAGGCTTGAATCCCACCTCCGCCCTGTGTGCGTGGAGTTTGCGTGTTCTCCCCATATTTCAGGGGTTTCCTCTGGGTACTCCGGTTTCCTCCCCCATGCATTGTAGGTTGATTGGCATATCCAAATTGTCCATAGTGTGTGATTGTGCCCTGGATCACCCATCTAAGGCCTTGTGTCACTAGTTCCCTGGGATAGGTTCAGGCTCCCTGCAACTCTGTAGGATAAGCAGTATGGAAAATGGATGGATAGAGTAAAACTCTGACTACAATGTAAGAATTTTGCTAGGTTCTTTGTTACAGGCTTTTATTTAAATTTTTCCAGGATGAAAATTAGCTCTGTCCCTATCCAGGTCAAAACTATTCAGCTCTGTCCTTTTTTGCAGCCAAAAAAACAACCAGTAAAACATGTAAATTGCATCGCAGATGAATGGGGTTTATAGTGGGGAAAGAGAAGGCTTTATTTAGATTTTCTTTGCAACTCGGAGAGGACTCTAAAAATTACAAACTGCTCCTTTAAAACATCTGGTTCAAGAAAACACCTGGCATCAGTATTATGCAAAGATCAGTTTACAATAAACAGTAATATGAATTTCAACATCATTAATCTGCTCTCCCTGGTCAAAACCATATCAAAACTACACAGTAACAGAGTGTAACCATAGCTAGGACATGTTTGGAGCTTCTTTAATTGACTGTAGAATTATAAATATCCCACATAGCTGACATTGATATATTATTAAATTTGAGCTTTCATTATACCGCTAATTCTTTTTCTCTCTTTTAGGCCTGTGTGTACATACCGGCATGCACACTCGTCAGAACTCCAGTGTGACATTAAGAACATGCTGTTGCACATGTCAAACTCTGAATCAGGTCGTGTGAGTTGGATGTCCCCATACTGCATTTTCATAATTCCCTAATTCTTATCTGAACAGAATTGTGCAGAAAAGGTGAGAATTCTGTACAGATTATGAGAATTTAGAAAACAGCCATCCTAATGCTGTCTAATCCTGACTAAAAGAGGATTTATCTTAGAGCAAGAACACTGCTCAAAACTGCAGTAATGGAACGCAGTAATGTCCACAATAATAGTGTATGACGGCACACGTCTATCTGTGAGTGAAGTTTTAATATCCGAAATAACGCGACTGCACTTAACATCCAAAAATAGACTTACATAACTAAAATATTTCATTTTCATAGATAAGGTTGGTCTATGTAGATCTATAGAGCGCATTTTCAGTTGAAACGTCCACATCTCTGTGACAGAGTGCTGCTGGTATCAATCCGACAGCTGGTCCTGTGTCATTTGGCACAGTGGTCAGTATTGTGTGTGTGTGTGTTGACGCTGTCTGTAGCGGTGATGACTGAGCTGTTCTGCTCCTCTGATTGGTTGTTGTTATTGTTGCTGTTCTCTGAGTTCAGAAGGCCGTGGCTGTTGTTCTGGCTCTTGGAGATCTTCAGCTCCTCTAGCTTCTTCCACAGCTCCTCTCTCTCCTGCTCCTTCTTCTTCTCTCTGAGGATGTAAGAGCGAGAACGTTAACACAGCGGCAGTGTTAACACAATGTTAATGTTAGGAGAAGCTGCTGATGTCACTGCCAGGTTTTCCTCTGGGAGTGTGCTAAAAAAAGCATACCATTCACTGTGTGAGGAAAGCACACTAAGCTAGCAATTAAAACATATTTAAGCAGACTGACTGCTCTGCAGCTGCGTTTGGTAAATTGTCTCCTTGTCTTCCTAACATAATCTCTGCAATCAGATAGCAGGGGTGGAAAACACTTGAGTAATTATACCCTGTAACTATACTGAAGTATTATTTTGGTGTATTAAAAATTGATTTTACTTTCACTTGAGTGCATTTTTAGTTGGATTCCTCCCCTTTTTATCTGAGAAACTTTCGGCACCTTATCTATACTTTGACTTAAGTACAATTTCTCAGTACTTTTTCCACCCAGGCATATACAGTAACATAGACAAAATCCTGACTGGAGTGTCAATCAGTGAAGAAAAAGGCAGATCATCCGCCATGTTCTCACCGTTGTCTGTCTGCTTTGTACGAGGCTGTGAGCTCATCAAACAGTTTGCTGTTCATCTCCATCAGCGTTTTCAACACATTGTACACCAGTGCTACAATCGTCCTGAAGGATAAGGAGGGGAAAGAAAAAGATGTTTAAGGTTAGTGTACTGTATGTTTACTTTAATACTTCAGACTCTGAAAGCAAAAACAAAAACACAGAAAGTGTAGAACAGATAACATACTATATAACAGGGCTGTTAAAGAAAAATAAAGTAAATGTTAGGTGAATTTGATGAACAAAAATTTACGTTTTGAATGTTTTCCTTCTTCTGTCTGCTAAAGGTTAGGGCTGTAGCAAGAAAAATGATAAATAAACAGAACTGTGAAGAAAAGATCCTGATCAATTATTATGGCTATTTTGGATTTTGGAGCGTTGGAAAAGAGATGACCAACAAGAATAAGAAAGAGTGCAAACTGTAAAAGTAAGAGACTGTTTCTACCTGATAAGCATAACTGAGTGCGAAATGTTTAAAAAACATTGTAATTAGACTCTTTTACTATTACATTACTTTTGCAATCAATGTAATATCATCAAGCTGTTTTGGATGGTTTACTTTAATTCAGAGCGCACTCTTGTGGATTTATGTGGAATAACACTGACTTTCCTGCACTCACTTTCAGTACCTGCGTTAACCTGATCAGGGTTGCAGTGGCCCCGGAGCCTAGCCCAGGAACACTGGGAGTGAGGTGGGAATATAACCCAGATAGGACACCAGTCCATCGCAGGGTGCCATGCACACACACACACACATTCACACTTCGGGACAATTTATCATAGCCAATACACCTACTGGGATGTTTACTGGGAGGTGGGAGGAAACTGGAAATCTGGAGGAAACCCACACACACAGAAACTCTGCACAGACAGAACCTGAGCTCAGGACCAAACCAGGGAACTTGGAGCTGTGAAGCACTGATGCTAACCGCTGCACAAGTATAAAGGAAAAATATTTTTAATCTAGATCACCACCTAATATTCAATACACACCCAAATTTCTGCTCGCATGTTGTACGTAATCTAGACAGCACTTACTGGTTCCAGTGCTCTTTAGAGACGCGGTACAGGCTGTTGAACATGACGGGCAGGATCTTGTCTATGTTTTCCTCAATCAAACTCAAAATGTACTCGTTGTTCCAGAAGTACAGCGACCGTTCTGCTACCTGCACAACACAGAATCTGTTTTTTTAAAGGTTCCACATAGTGAGCAGTCGGAATTCACTATACTCAGGATTCAGTGTTAGAGTCAAACTACAGTCTAAGCTTATCAGATTTCTGGCCTGTAAAACCTGCTGATATTTCTACCATACAGAAAGTTTAACATGAGAAACTGACTATAGTTGAGATCATTTCGGTTTGTTTGTACCTGAAAATGAGGACTAGCTACACACTTGGAGATCTGTTTAAACAGCAGCTCCTGAATCTTCTTAAACTGTGTCGGCTCAATGACGTCCAGAATCTCCTCGATTTCGCCCAGGAACATGACCTACACACAAGAGCAGAGCAAACACAGCACACTTTGGTTAGGAGGCTTGGAAAAGCCTTTTATACATATGAAGTTCTGACAACTGCAGGCTTTCCTGATCTAAAATATATTTCCCTTTTTGTAGCATTTTAAAGTCTGATTACACCCAAACGTGAAAAGATAACTGCATTTAAAGATTCACAGTCCACTGAAAAACAGCAACACTGATTGTCTGAAAGCGAACAATATAAAATAACATAAAAATAAAGTCAATTACAAAGGCTATTACTCACCTACAGCGACATCTGATTAAAGTATGTTAACCATTATAAAGTAAACTGTAAAAAAAAGTGTAGAGTTGTTTTTTCCCTACACACCTGCTGAACACATTTATGTCATACTGAGGTGTTATCAGTCTTACCTCTTTCTGGCTGCAGGTCTTGGGCCAGAATTTCAGAAGCCCCCGGATCACCTGCAGGGACACAAACAAGCCTAAATGCAATGATGGTCACAGTGTTAAACTGAATGTAAACTATGTGAATGCATGGGGAAGATGTGAGTGTCCTCAGAATCGAATGCTCCCTCTCCATGTGGTGCAATACCACCATAAACTGGAACAAACTCTAGCTGTGTCTCAAATCACATACTTATCTACTCTTCTAGAAGATTTCTTTAGTATATATATATTACATCACATCCATTTTAATGTGATTTCCATACACAAGCCGGTTATGAGGTTTAGTCATATACTAAGAGATCTGGAAGAACCAGCCTAAAGGTACTGAATGTCCTAATAAATCATCTGTATCTTCTATACTAGTAGCTTGCATAGGAAATATTCCTAATGTCTCCATGATGCTTTACTCTGCAGCTCTAGTCTGTCCTATTTTATTTGAGTATTTCGAAAACTGCTGAGCTCCTGAGATTTTCACACATAACAGTCAGAGTTTAGACAGAATGGTGCAGAAAACATCCATTAAGTGGCAATTCTGCAGGCAGAAACGACATGCTGATGAGAGGAAGGCTACAGTAACTTAAATAACCACTCTTTACAACCGTGCTGAGCAGAAAAGCATCTCAGAACGCAAGACATGTCATGTCACAGCATGTTGAGTCAGATGGGCTCCAACAGCATAACAGGCTCACCGACACTGGGCAGCTGAAGATCAGAAAAAGACCAGATGATCTTCAGCTGTACAGTTTGGGTGCACAGGTGTTAATATTAAAGTGGCTATGTGCTATGTGTAGGTATAAAATGCAGGGGCAGCAGTGAGAAACACAGTCATGGAGGATCTGTAGGATGTCGTGTCGTACCGGCTCTGTGAGCGTGGCGTCCTTCTCCAAGAACTGAACCACACAGTACGCCAACTGAAACAGAAAAACATCAGACCACAACATGAGATTTTTTTTTTTTTTTTGCATTTTAGCTAACCACTAACTAGTTTTCCCCTATCATACAACATCTAACAACCAGGGAGGAGGAACACTAGCACATGCTTCCTCCAAACTGCTGCTCATGCATCACAGAGCATACATGAGCTCACAGATTGTCACGATTTTCTAGTGTCGCTCTGACTGACAGGAGAGAGAGTAATGCTATCTCTCCCATCCAGTGAGATCAGCTGATTGCGCTTTCTTGTATTCCCAGCCACAGATGGCCGTGGCATCGAGAAACTCAGGAACCCAACATGAGAACATTTAAATTAGAACAGTTACATATCTTTATTAGAAGATCTAGTTAGGAATGATTTGAATTTTGAGCTGTAAAACTACACCTGAATACCTAATATTGTCTAGGCCATTCTTAAAGTCTTTAAAATACTGATTTTAAAATGTTGAATCCAATCCATAGGCCATTATATGATCAAATATTTTAATACAATACCACTGGGTGGTGCTGTTGTCCAATTTGTACCCATTTTAAACTGAGCAGAAAGAAACAGGCTAAAGATAGAACAATTCAAATCATTAGTCTGTATTTATAATTCAGAACAGCATGTATCAGGAAAAAAATTGTCCAGTGACGGTGACTCAGTGGATCCAGGAGTCTGCTGATGCTTTTCTGAATATGTAGTCTAACCACAACCTAAAGACACCAGCACTGAGTCCAAAGGGTGACCAAGTTAATGGATGATTAAGTGTAATGATGTGACTGGACAGCATTTACTTTAATTATTGTGACAAATATAGCATGTAATTAGCTTCCTTTATGTTGTGTGTAGATATAATTTTCCGCATGTACATTGTTAATAAATGTTCTGAATGTACCTGTGCGTGGAAGAGCGCTAGGGTTTTGGCAGTGTGCATCGGAATGAGCACCTTCATCAGGAACTGCTTGTGTTCAGCCTTCAGCGGCAACGCAAACCCATTGATGATGCTGTGAGAGAAGAAAGAGTGATTACACACATCTTCACAGAGAAATGAGTCACTTTTCATTAGGGCTTTGAAGCTTGTTGATAAACACCATCTTTGTTGAGGAAGCTGCAGGTTTCTCATAAAGCTGTCACATGAAGTCACAATATGATGGCCTTATAGTTTTATACTACCATCTATCAAAATAGAGAGATCCAGTGGAGAGATATGTGAGAAATCTTTCTATGAAGCTGTTATATATTGATAGTTGATATCTGCAGTGATTGTGTACCTACAGAATGAAGTGTATTGCAGGTGTACCTGATAAAATGTCACACTTTCATACTTTTTTTTTTTATTTTTACAGAAAAAGCACTGTGGCTTTTGTGATGCACACACTGTAACCAGAATAAAGCTCTAACCAGTTCTAGCTAGTATCAGCTAATTAACTAGCCTAGCTTGCAAGCTAGATATGATTCATTATTATCAGTAATTAAGATGAAATAAAGATCTGTTTATCTCTGGCATTGACAATGTTGCCTTTGCTGCAGCTTTGGTGGCAGAAGAGCTGCAGGTGCAACCTATCCCAAAATGAGCCAGGTTGTTATTTTTATTTACATATGCTGACATTTCTTGTAAATTTCCTTATATTCATTCACTAACAAGAATTTTTTTTCTCCGACACTCTGTTCTCCATTTTCGTTTTCCTTGCCCCCAACTCACACTGCACTTTTTCCAACTTTGGAAGCTCTGCAAACAAAAAAGCCAGGGCAGGGCTTTTTAAAAGACAAAAACATTTCAGAAACACACAGAGTGAGTTGGGGGGTCAATAGAAAAACAAAATGAAGGACATATTGCCAGTCTGGTTAGCCACATTCCTCCTGCCATAGGATTAAATGTAAAACGTGCACTGGCAAAAATGCCAAATGTGAAAGCAGCCTAAGAAAAAAAAATTCTATCAATAACTCCATTATAGAGGAACTGTTTTTTGTTCATAAGAGTATAACTAAAAGATAGGTGTACCTAATAAAGTGGCCACTGAGTGCAGCTGTTATGTCCCTATAATTTGAAAAATCTGATTTAATAACTAATCACATGAAAAGAATTCTTCGTAGTGGACTCAGATTTATGGTCCTGACTGAAGTGAATCACAAGGTGACCAAATGGATACATGAAGTGTCAGAGGGCTGTGAGGAAAAAAAGAAACTCAATAGCGATTCTTCTGCTAAAAAACTTATACTTGGATCTTAGATCAATAAGCACCAACGACGGTGGGGTACACTGTGTTTAGTACTGTACTCACCATGGCTGCTGTTTCATACTAAATTAAACATATTAATTATTAAAAAAAAACTCATTAATAATTAATGAAAGCTGAAATCATTAATGATTAATCAGTGAAACCTACTGATGCATCCAGTACTGTTATGTCCCTTAAAACGGCGATGGGGATTCAACAAGTAAAAACTAAAGCGTGCAGTAAAATCTACTGAAAGGCAACATGTGAGGACCTGTTTGGTCTGAAATTTCTCTTTTCCAGAAGTGATGCACACAAAGTAGACATGTAACAGCAAAGAGACGTGTGTGGGTTTAAATCATCAGAGAGGTGCTAGGGTCCTTAGCCAAAAATAACACAACCCCCTCCAAGGGGTTGACAAAGCTACCCATGATCTTTTTTGTAGTGATGGTATATGATGTATAGACTTGGTGGGGAAAAAACCCAAAAATAATAGTAATATCAATACATGTTATATAATTTGATGCATGTAAATGTTTCTACCATGAATATGAATGCCTCACTTGGCTCAACCAGACACATGACTGAGGTGAACTGAATTTCAAACATTAACTAAAATTTTTACAAATATTTCAGAACCCTGTGCAGCATGTGAGTGCTTTCGCCCCACACCACAAAAAAGGAGAACAGAGAATCACTTTTCAGGAATCACAGAAGAAAGGCTTGAGCTTGAATTTTCTTTTTATAAAGAGATTTTACCATCGATTTAGTTTGTCTGCTATGTTTACTGTCATGTAACTTCTTACAGCTAAAACTAATGGTACACCTCAACCTAACTTCACTACATTAATTTTATGCTGAATATGTTGTGAAGACATTTTTACATCATCATACATGAATCTCTGCTCTGATTTATTATTATTAGACTTTGGATATAGTTATTTTTATAAGTACTGTAATAAGTAATCCAGTACAAACATAAAAATCACATAATACCAATATTGTGTGTTGAATACTGAGGTGTATACTGTAATCATACATCAACAACACATGCCTAAAAAAGTGCATGCTGAAATTTTTTAGCATGATCTGACCTGCCCAGGATCTCCAGAAGTTCAGCTACTCCATTGAAATGGTCGGTCTCGTAGATAAACCTGAGTAGAGAACACACACTTAGCACTGACACACATCACAGTTTCTACATTTACTCACACTCTGCAGACTGTTCCTCTGCATTAGCACTTATTCCAATAGTTGTGTTACACTGTCAGCTTTGATTGCTGTATTCTATGTCACTTATTCGGTTTCAAATAGTGTACTTGACCTACTTTAAGTGAATATGTTCACTCAGTGAGATGCAGTGGATTAATACCATCTAGATTACATGCTACAACAGTTATAATATGAAGTGTGAAACACCAGGCACTTTTTACACTCCATGCTCACAGTCTCTTCTATGTAGAGACTAAAGCATCAAGGGCCATGGCAGGTTAAAATGTTCAAAGTGGCTTTTGCACTGAGGGAGAGCTCTGCACGTGCAGTGAAGGTAAAGGAGCATCAGCATGGTGGAAACCCTAAATAAATAAACAAGGCTTTGTCATTCTGGTGATCTATTTTGGTCTGAAGGGTGAATGAGTATACCTTACTGTGCCCACTTATAATGCTGGAACACTCCAACACACACTTCTATTTTAAACAATGTAGCAGATGGTCAGGGTAGGTGCATCCAATAACACACACACAACTGCAGGACACAGTGTAGGATACACACATCACACACACAGACAGAGAGAGAGAGAGAGGCAAGAAAAGAAACAGACACAGTCACCTGACCTCTGTGCCTGTCAGTCCTAATGAAGGAGGCATGGTCTTGTGCCTGTCAGTCCTAATAAAAGGGGTGTGGCCTCTGTGCCTGTCAGTCCTAATAAAAGAGGTGTGGCCTCTGTGCCTGTCAGTCTTACTAATGAAGGAGGCATGGCCTTTGTGCCTGTGAGTCTTAATGAAAGATATGTGGACTCTGTGCCTGTCAGTCCTAATAAAAGAGGTGTGGCCTCTGTGTCTGTCAGTCCTAATAAAGGCGGCATTGCCTCTCTGCCTGTCAGTCATAATAAAGGAGGCGTGGCCTCTCTGCCTATCAGTCCTAATGAAGGGGTGTGGCCTCTCTGCCTATCAGTCCTAATGAGGGGGCGTGGCCTCTCTGCCTATCAGTCCTAATGAAGGGGGCGTGGCCTCTCTGCCTGTCAGTCCTAATGAACAAGGCATGGTCTTGTGCCTGTCAGTCCTAACGCAGGATGCATGGTCTCTGTGCCTGTCAGTCCTAATAAAGGGGGTGTGGCCTCTGTGTATGCCAGTCACAGTTTAAAAGGCTTCTGGCAATTTGTTTTGGAATCTATAATTTATAGTGTTTTAGCTTGGTTGCATTTTATTTATTTTACTTTTTTTTTAAACAGAATTTTTAAGCTATTTTGCACTATTTGCACCGGCTAAGGATAGCCATCCAATTTCGTTGTACTGTACATGTGCATTACAATGACAATAAAGGTCTATCTATCTATCTATCTATCTATCAAATAAAATCTAACTCCACATAAGCTGATTCTAACAGAACCCCACTGGGTTTCAGTTAGAAAAGGAACCCACGTTAATTCAAGTTGTGTTAACAACAGGTGCAGCATCTGTTTCTCTATCAGTATATTTTGGTAATGGAGCTGCCATGCTTATGTGTTCCCAGTGTGTAACTTTACCGTAAGAAAATGTTGTTGATTTGTTTGCGGATGAAGGCACGCAGGCCCAAGAATTTTCCATAGATGCGATGCAGGATGGTTTTCAGGAAGTCTCGCTCCCGGGGGTCTTCGGTGTCAAACAGCTCCAACAGCTGAGGCAGAGTAGGGGGTAAATGGGTGGGGACAGGATAAAAGAGTAAGAAAGGTAGGGGAGAGAGACAGATACACAGAGAAGGAGAGACATTAAAAGGCGCAGAGAGAACGTGGGAGAAAATAAGAAAAAAGTTAGTGGGCAGAAATACAGAGAGAGGAAGAGATAGGAGGACAGAAGAAAAGGAAAGAGAAAGGGAGAGAACAAGAGAGGCAAAGAAAAAATAGACAAAGGAAAAAAATAGAAAAAATGTGGGAGAGAAAATGAGAAGTGAGAAGAAGGGAGAAGAGGGAATGACAGAGACATTATTAACAGCTGATTCTAAATCCCATATCAGTGTTTGTACAGAAGGAGCAATGGAAGACAGCAAAAGCAATGACCATATTCAGTGGAAAGATGGAGAAATTAGTGAATTAACTGATATTTGGGGAACTGACTCAAGCAAAACTGGAAGGAACATGCTGAACGAAAGTAGTGTAGTGAAAGAATTGCCCAAGAAATTGATGTGAGCATGCGAGGCATTTTAGGGGACAGGTGCAGTCATATTAAAGACACATAAGGGTCATTTGCGGCTATGAATGTAAACCCATAAAGATAGACAGATTCAATCTGGAATTGTAATATGAACGTAGCCTTATTCCAATGACACTATGAACATGCCCGGGTGATTGAATATACGAGTTTATATCCATTACTGCATTCTAAATATTGAATTGCTCCTGTAATCTTTCTATACATTCTGTTCATGTAAATATTACAGAGGTGACTGCCACTATGTGTTGTGTACAGTGCATACTATCCCCAGGGAATATACTGTGAAATACAAAGTCTATATGACACCAATCCTGAGTGTTACACATATTACACAACCAGCAAACTTCAAATTAACCAGGAATGCATAGTACTCTGTGGGAGGGATGACTGACATCAGTGTTCAGATTAGTCCCACTCACTTTACGTGGAAACGAGAAAAGTTTTAACAACATACTTAAAGTTCTTATGAATTGTGTAGGTTACTGCAGGTTGTGCCACCAAGACCAGCATTAACCTCATTAGCAAGCAATCATGGATTTACAGTAAGTTCCCTAGGGCTTTAACTACAAATGAAACAAGATCGCTGCAAGTTACAGTAGTGTTCAAAAATCCTTTTAAATAATACAAGCCTAAAGTCACAGCTTGCACTAAAAAGAAAACGAGGCAGTTATGTGGAACATTGGGCTTTAAAGATTTTCCCTTTCCACACTCACTCTCTTTGCTAATCTTCCTAAGCCAGTCTTTCTCTTCCTCTCTGTCTGACCACACTACTCTCTCTCCTCTTCCTGCAGAGTAAACATTAGTGTGCTATTTAAAGCTCTGGCGGGAAGCTCTCGCATCATGGAAACTCGCTCGTCACCTTCAGCTTTCGGCCCTGTCCGAGCAAGGCCTGCATTCTCACAGGGGAAAGATCCAGTTTTGAGACGAGCAGAGGAAATCCCTCAGGAGAGTAACAAAACTCCAGCTGGATACTCTGGTCTTCTCCACATGTGTTTGTAACATGATATAAGCAGTTTCTTCTAAACACTTCTAGGTGCAGAGTCAATTTACTACGTACAGTATATGTACACAAACAACAATGGGTCTGAATATGTGTTGAATGTAAAGCTATGTTCAAGACTTGGTTATTCAAACTGTTGTTTATTGATCTAGGGGCAGAAATAGCAGCATACTTTTTATGTATGAAGGGTGAAAATAACAAACATGAAATACATGCAAAGTAAAAGTTGAGCTGATAAAATCATGCATAATAAGGGATAAAAAGAGTGATAAACTATGATGTATTCAAAACATGATTTAAGCACAACAGTGAAGAAGCTGATTTTCCTATAACGGCATGTCCTGAAGTGTTTCATTCCTCTTATACCACAGCAATGATTACATTGCCAATGATTACAATTTTTTTTTTAAATTCATTCAAGAACAACACATCATACATTTTATCAGCTACAGTTAATGTTGTGGAACATCAGCAAAACAGGTTAATTGCTGGTATTGCATATGTTATAACTCTTAACGCTTTTGAAGTTAATAAGACAAAAAAAATGCAGCTTGTCATGTTGGTGAGAAACCAGAAAGCGCAAAGTCCTCTGTCCTCAAAGACTTTGCCATGGTGGAAAACCTAAGATTACAGCTTTACCTCTGACTGCTACAAAGCACGGACACTGGAGACTCCTTCCATACATGTCAACTTAAAGAAACTTCACCATAAAACAATATGTTTTTCTTTGTTATGTAACAGCACCTTTTGTAATCCATTAGCCTTAAATTATGCCGAGCATCCCCTGTGAATGATGGTTACTATAGAAACAATAACATATTAGAACGAGTGCATTAATATAAACCTGTGCTTTGCCTTGCAGTTTGCACTATTGTCAGAACTGCTGTTGCAGAAAATTAATCAAAACTTTCTGACCAATCAGAATTAAGAATTCAACAGTGGTACGTTCTGTCATTCATCAATAATTCCTACTACAAAACTGAAATGATTAGGCATTTAGTGACAGTGACTATTTACATCATATGCAATTCTCACTCGCTAAACTCCCACGTTACCAGTCCTGGAGCGTACAGGTTAACACACTCAAGCCACCATGTCTCAAATTACTGCTAGTGGTGTGTCATAGCATTCGGATTCTACCCTAACCTGCATGTATGACCCAACAGACACCCGTGAAGGACCACGCATGGCAGGACAAGTATGCTCTACAGAAAGCTGTGGCATCACTGGGATTTGAACTTATAACCTTAAACAGCTGCTCTACTGGTCTACCCCAATTTAATATCTTAACCATACAGGAAGCTCACACTGCGTTTGAATTATAGTTTCACTTGTCATGTCGCTGCTGCTGTAGTACCATCAAGGGTACATGTTTTGTATCTTTATTGCATCTTTTACCTAAGAAGGTGAATGTGGTTTAAGGCACACCAGAGGTCCTTAAGGTCCAATTATATATATATATATATATATATATATATATATATATATATATATATACACACTGTATATATGTATGTGTGTGTGTGTGTGTGTGTGTATTTACATACTAAAGGCACGAAAGCTGTAGCCTTGGTGGTATCACCCCAGTGACAAGTATAGTTCCCTTTGCCTTTAATTCTGAGAGTGTGATAAGCTGCATTATTTTTTTCTCTCATTAACCTCAAGGGACAGTAAAAAGTGTGCCAGTGAGATAACAGCTGTTTATAGCACTATGTTATAATGTACTGTAAGTGATAACAGGAATTAACTTGTTTTGTGAATGTTCCACGACATTAAATGTAACTATAAACAGATGAAATGTAAAACATGCCATTCTTTAATAAATTAAAAAATTGTTATTATTGACAAATTGCTGTGGTATAAGAGAAATAAAAAAACACTTCGGGATATGCTGTTATTAGATATAATAACTTATTAAAGCTAAGATAACTTGAGGCTTTTTACACACACAAGACACACACCTGAAGGACAAACTTCTGGTCGATGTAGCGTTTGGCTGTGCTCGCCTGAAAATCCGGGTTTTCTAAGAAACGCAGGAAAAACTCGTACACCAGCTGTGAAAATAAAGCACAGTGAGAACAAAAAAATAAGCGTAAACACAAGTCATAATTTGGGTCCAGTCTGATTTCATAAAGGTTTTATTCATAATGTAGTTGTTGCTAATTACTACATTCTAGAGCACAACGTGACAATTCAGCAGAACAAAGGCTAAGACTTGTTTCCTCCTACATACATAAAACCACTGCATCTTTTCAAACGCTTAGTGCCCTGTTACGTATAAATATAAACCTCTAGAAATGATTTTTCCATACTGTATCTTGCTATGCTCATGATATTAAAAGTTATTTATGCAAAATATATGTAAGATATATCATGTTAAGAATGCTAAGTCCCTCCTCACTTACTCTTTAGCAGTCTGACAGGTAGTCACCAGAAAAGTGTTACTGATGCATCACGCACGTGTGTTTACAGTGCTGTTGTACCTGCATGTGTGGCCATGAAGCCTCCAGTGTGGGCTCATCTTCTTCAGGGTCGAAATCAGGGTTGTCACTCGGAGGCAGAGTTCTGAATAAGTTGGTGCTGATCTAGGAAGAAACAAGGTAAGTCTCGTTAGTGATGCCGATAATTCTAGTTATGCCATGAAAATATTTCACAACTCAAGCCAGGTAGTGATTAAAACTCTAGCACACATTTGAATCGTACAGGGTTTTTTCGTATTCTTTGAATACTGCTACAACACTAGTAACTTGTATGATTATATAACTAGATACAAATTAGTCAAAGCACAATTATTGAGTCACCAGTCTATCAGCTCTACCTTCCATATATGGACTTTGTAGAATACAATCTGCTCCTCTGTACAGTTTGTCTGCCCCGCCTCTACCCAGACTATTTCTATACCTAGAAATAAGCCACTATGGGAGAATATCAGTTAAATTAAGGTGTTTAGAAACCCCTACAGTTTCCCCCAGGTGCTCAGGTGAATAACTGTGTGAATGTGTGTGCATGGTGCCCTGAGATGGACTGGCATCCCATTCAGGGTGTATTCCCACCTCGCACCTATTCCTGGAATAGGCTTCAGATCCACCATAACCCTGATCAGGATAGAGCGGTTACTGACAGTGATTGTGTGAGGGAGTAACCCCTACACCACTGCTCAACCTGATCACTTCTACGTCTACATAAGAAGGGTCAGAAATGTCAGTTTTATACAAAATTGCATTCATAAATATTCATTATCTCACACTGCTGTCATGGAGCTGTGTGACGTGAACATGCATGTCTGAGGAAACACTGTAGAGGACATGCCTTAACAATAATGTAAAACTATGATGAAGGAGTGTGTGTGTGTGTATTATATTGCCTGAGTGCAAGTTTAGACTTCTCCTTTTTTTTTTCCATTTAATTAAGCCTCTGTCCATGAGGCCATTACTACATGACTACTGAACACTATGAAATAAAAACATACTGGAATTAAACCAGCCTGTTACTCATTCAGTTTCTCATGCTAAAGGAAGAAGGTTATCACCATGACAACCATGCCATATTTTTAGCACCTGCAAATTACAGGAGGGCTACACCTGAGAGATCTTTACACACAACCGGACAACGAAAACTGACACAAAACATTCTAACACACAGCTCTGTCTGTGCGTGCATGTCTGTGTGTGTGTGTGTGTGTGAGAGAGAGCAAGGGTAGCGAAAGAAAAAGACAAGACAGACAAATACAGAAAGAGAAAAAAGTCATTCAGACAGGAAGAAATGGAGAAAGTGAGGAATCTTCTGGCAGAAGATTGGTTGGACTTAAAAGCAAGTGGGTTCCAGTTCACTTCCCATAAACACTCCTGCTCTTTTCCCGCAAAAAGGCCACTTTGCTGGTGTAATTTGGGCCATATGATGAAACTGACACATAAAAAAAAAACACGTCAGATATCTTATTTTAACAATTTGATCTTTATATTTATATTTTACTTGAGTATTATTGGAACTGAATTCTTGTACTCTTACTTAATTACATTTCCAAGAAAAATTTATTTTTTTACTCTTTACTTTTATATTTAGACTTTTAAAGTACTAAATCTCGAAATCTCTTCTTCTCTCATCCAGCCTCTATGTTTCATATCAAATGGCTCAGTTTAGCATCCGGTCATGTCAGTTTAGCATCCAATCATTTCTGTTTAGCATCCAATCAAGTTCATCAATGTAGAAAAAACTATCAAGTATCTTGCCAATTTGTAATCTGAAGGATAAGCACCCCGGCCCTACTTCAGTGTTTCAGTATGCTTGAGTAAACCAATACATGTAGAAGGCACAAACTCCATCTAATTTGAAAACGCATGCTGAGGTAAGTTTCACTAATTTGCTAATATTAACTGGATATATTCTACTAAGTTAGCCTGTGTTTTCTTGCTAACGCCAGGTTAGACTAGCACTGATTCCAGTAGCTAATACAAAATGGCTAGGAAGTAAATCAAATTCTAGCTAATAGTAAATATTGGCTATTTACATGATATTTTACTTCTGATTAAAATCATTATCACACTGTGAGCGTTAGTCATGCGTATGGCCAGCAAACCTACAGAGACTGAATGATGTTTTCAGACAAAAAGGCATTTGGGGGAAAAAAATCTCATGGTTAAATGGGCGGAGTTGAATTAGATTTGAATGATTTTTTTTTTTTTAACTTATTGAGCCTGTCCCATTTCCACCCATGCACACAAAGCTCCGCCCCCAAAACTTATGGTCGTTCAACTGGAGTTAACATGCTAACTAGAGTTGCCATTAGCAAGGACTGTCATGACATCACTTTCATGTGCACTCAGACATTCAACTGTTTGAAAGCCAAGTTACCACTCTATAAACATGCAACTTCTCCTCATAATTATTTATGAGAATGTGAAAGGGTGTTGGGGGCGTGTCTACAAAATGACTGACAAGAGGCAAATCCAAATACAAACAAACATTCCTGACTGGAAGGCAGGTTTCCAAACTATTTTTTTCCAGCTATGTAATACACTTCTTCTGACACAATGGCTTAAACTATTACTTTTTAGCATTTCCAAATTTCCCCACATTATTCGTGTTAGTAAGAAATGAAATTTTTTTGACTGTAATACTTTTAAAACGATAATAATCTTCTAACAGGTTTAGATAAGTAAGTTACTTTTCATGTGAAAATGTGACATTAATTTAATTTCATCAGTTAAAACATTTACTTTTTAATACCTGAGTATATTTAAAAGTAGCAACAGTTTTACTTTCACCTGAGGACGTTTTTAGCTGAATACTTCCACTATAGTATAATTTCTCATGTTTTCCACCCTCTAACTGAGACACAGGGAAAACTTTCTCAGGGTGATTTAAGTCCACAGGCTCATGGATTGGCATCTGAGCTACGCTAGCCAGGCTGAACGCCTATACCTATTGGGAACTGACCTTCTGATATGCTGAGCTGTAATTATTCCAAGGACATGGCAGCAATGCCCATGAGTCATCACTCATCTCCCTGACGGAGGCTGACAGAGGTTTAACCTCATGTAGAGGCCACTACTGCATTCACCCAGGCCTTCTCTTATTAGGCCGTCTCCCAGGCCTTCTCTTAGATTACACACCAATACTACTGTAGCACTGAGCTAAGAGAGTCGGTGGAGAGGTTGCAAACTGAGTATGTCAGTCTTATAGCACAACAGATACCTCTACAACCTTGTTGTTAACTGTCCACATGTCAGATCACAGAAATTACACAGACTAGAGAAAGGTGATGTCAAAGTTTTTGAAAGTAAGAGCTCTGTCATTACTTGGAACACACCAAACCTATCAGTATCACAGCAACACTGGACTAAAAGATTGAATCCATGTCAAACATACTTTCCATTCTAATCCACTAACATTTTTAAAACTTATACCATTAATATGTGATATGGACTGACTGCTTTTTATGCAAAGTCAGCTATCACAGTAAGGATTCTTTTTCTTTTATTCTTAAACTCATCATTAGCTTAAAGAAGAAAGATGGAACACCAGTCCAATTTCTCACACATGCTGAGAGAGGAAGGCTATCCTTCCTACCCACTAAGCATGGCCAGTACAGCCTATTATTACTGTAATAAACCGAACATTTTTGGATATAGTTCAGTTGGCATTAGCTGTCTTTCTTGTTACCATAATGAACAGTCTTGCAAACTAGATCTCTAGCCTTTGCTATAAAGGCTGGTACATTCTGTCACTAAATGTGGCCAAATGGGTGTCACATGTACTTGCCTGTACAGCATTTAACAAAACTCCTAATAAACTAAATAACCTAAATTTTCATTTCATTTTCATAAGTCAAAATGCCACCAATGACTTTTCAATCCAGTTTCAATATCCTGCTTTGAAAAGGTTAATGAGTTATAATTGCAGACCTTCGGGATTCTGAAGATTGTGGCCAGAAAAGTGTACATAATGGGTGGTCTCAGCCATGTTGCATTATATTTTGACCCTGGTAGCAGAAACAATAGCCAATCATTGTGTGTGGACCAATATTTCCTATAATTGTAGTTTTGTGGTAGATCAGCAATTAAGGTTCTGTCCTGGTGGTCAGAAAGTTTAAATCCTAGTTCTGCCAGAGAGCCCCTGATGGATCTGTAAGCCTCCAGTGTACAGCTCTGTAACTGGATTGTCTCTTTGCCAAATAAATTAATGCAAATGTTTACATAGTTTATTAGCGGAGGTTGTGCTGTGGGGATGTATATTTAAGAAATATTGCATGAGGAAGAGTGCTGTTATACTGAATGCCACTGATGGCCTGTAGTACGTGTAGCAATGATTTTAATGTAATGAACTATTGCTAGAAATTAGGAATTTTATGTAGCGAAAACAGACAAGTGCAATGATACAAACAGTGAAATGTACCAGTGCTATACTAAATACCAGCACTCTTGGAACTATCTGACCAATCAAATTAATGCACTGCAACTGGCTGTTGTATTATGGGTGAAAATAACATGAGCATGCAAATCACAAAAGGTATGCAAAATCATTGAGACTTCTAATGTAAATGTGAAACTAGAATGTTGTGCCACATTGTCATGTCCATTATATATAATTTATGTACATCACATATAATGTCTATTACAAATAATGTATTTTACACTGTTTTTTTTTTTTAAACTTTAATTTATATGAATCTTCTGTTCTAGTTGTGGACCTGCACTGTCTACATATGCTGCATGTCAAATGTTGATCTGTACCAATTAACAACCAATATCATTCACCCTGGGACAATCTATAACTGACTGACTGACCAGTTTAATACTAAAACAAAAACCTTACCATGAAACCTGAAGTGCCAGACACTAAAACAAAACCTAAGCACTGCAATGCTACAGACTAAACCAGAACCTAAACAACACTAACCGCTAATCATACACAGCTAATCACACATACACATCAAAAACAAACACACAACTGCTCAAATGAAATGAAAACCTAAACACAAAGCACTAGAGACCAGGACCTAGGAAATATCCAGCCTGGTAATGCAGCTAAACACATGAACTACTTGCACAGAAAAATGCACAGAAAATCAAACAGGGTATAAATATAGTCTGTAATGAGGTGTAAGGACAAAACAGGTGTGACTAATTAACTGCCATGGCAACAGGGAAAAAAACAGAGCAGGAAACAGGCTATATAAGGAAACGACACAGTAGGAAAACTGCACAGATTATGAAGCTTGAATGAGGACAAAATCGGGGCACATGCGAAAGCCTACATGTCTATAAACGTTTTTTTATCCATCCGATTATTCTGAACAGTCATGCAGCACTGAATGAAGGCTAGAGGACTTGTGAGAACGTGTGTGATCATAAGTCCTAAAACAACTGGCACCCAGATGACAGTTTTTCTGTATGTGCTTACAGCTTCCTGTTTTCAAACATGACAACTCGGTCTATTAAACTCCATATAACAATGCAGCTGCAGTGTGAGTTTTCAGTTAATCGGTTTGGGAAACTGCTAGAATACTGTTTAAACTGGACTTAATGGAGTATAACATTTAGCCTTCAATAGTTTATCACAACAATGTGAAAACATGTGGAAAAACACGTCTGAACATGTGTGGAAGACGGTACATTTTTGCTCTTAACAGTACAAACGGCTGATTTCCATATCACAGTATACCGTCACACTGACATGTCGTCCCACCCGTAATGTAAGGCCCATATCTGATGTATTATGCTGGGAGAAACTCTAACAATGTTGCAGTGTGGGTGTTAAAACACACACTCTGGAAAAGTGCCAAGTCAAGAGAATTTGCATAATTTGCAAAGAGTGCCGCAGTAGAAACAGGGCGAGGAGTGCATGCTTTAAAGTGCGTTTCAGCAACGTGATCTGCATTCCCATTTTCAAAATTGCAATAGCCACATCACACAAAAGCGTCCACAAAGCCACACACGAATCACAAATGAAGCACGGCAAGCCACTCACTTCAGCCGCATGCAGTATGATGGCTGTTTCTGATACTGAGGGAGATCACAGAGAACATTTATGCATTGAATCCACTCTACAGAAGCTTACTCAGATACAGAACATCTATGAATATAAAAGTGGACTGATGCACAAAGGTTAACAGACAACATGTTTCTATAGAGGCTCATGATGGACAAATAAGAAAAGTGTGTTCCAGTATGGCAATCTACTGACTTTTATTGAACCTTTTTTTATTGGTCTATGGCCACAATCTGCAGCACAAACTCTGAATACCTGGCGACTTTCCAATGTCTAGATGTGGTTTAACTTAGCCGAACTTTTTCATGTGAAGTGGGTGTGGCTGATCTTGAGAAAAGCTTGGATTCACAGTTACCAGTTACAAGGATGTTTTTGCTTATCCCTCCCTTTATTCAGTCCTATAAACAAACAAGCAAAAGCTAACAAGCAAGTGAAAACTAACCAGTGTGCCAACATTAACAAGCAAGTGAAAGCTAATGTACTGGGCATAGTCTACCTTTAAGGTCTCCAACTGGTGGACCAAGGTCCGGATGTGGACATATCTTATTGGACCAAAATGAAAAATACTGAAGCAGGGCATTCACTGTGGCTCTAGTTCAGTGACTCCAGATTTCTAATGAACCAGCATGGCTTTTGTAGCAGATTCTCTGTTGTGGCAGATCCAATCACAAACACTTATGTTAATTATTTAGCTAAAGGCAGCTCATCAGTCCAGAGACTAGCTGCAGGCATGGCAAGCTACATTAGGTCAGAAAGAAAGAAATTTTCACTGCTTTTTCATAGATCTTTTGTTTTATTTACACTCTCTGGTCTGATTACTACAGTTACAACATGGCTTGTACCAAAAAGAAAGTCAACAAAAAAATATTGTTGGCCATCAAGCAAGTTTGTTAGCATAATAAGCCACGCCCAACTACCCAAACAGCTTTCAGATCAGTATAGCTGTGTTCTTCTACACTTCTTTGTTTTATTATTTGTCAAATGTTCAATATAATACTCAAGCTCGGTATCATACAATTTATATTTGGTATCATATTCATTTATATTTGACAGTACATTTCCTTTAAGCTGTGAACTGTAAAAGGGATAGTAAATATAAAGTTAAAAAAGTTTACATTACATTACACTTGTGTAATACCTGTTGTATTTCTCCAGTCACTCCAGCTAAATCAACAAGCCACAATCCTGTAACAACAGGCTGCTAAGCAAAGCCACTGCTACAGAGAACTCAAATAATGTGTGATTAATACATACCAAAACCAATATTTGCATATTAGGTGTGTTACAGAGATGTGAGCTCATCTTTATTATGGAGCTTATCATCATCCAAACAGACTTCACATTAGGTTCAATAAACAAGTGCTTTGTGAAATACACACTGGCTTTCCTGGATCTTTACAAAGCATGCTCGATAATGCCACAGATGAAAAAACCTCACACCTAAAAGCTCAGTGTGTCTCTGACGCTGCAGTATGAACGTAACTGTAAACACTTCTCTCTGATCTCTGAGTGTTAAGTGCGACTCTGCATAAAAAGGACTACAGCAATTTCAATTTCAAATGAAATGATCAGCTTTAGGGTCCGCATCTATTTTCTGTACTTCTTCTGGAATAGTCATTGTTTTTGTCATTTATAATGCTGTTATTTGGAGAAAATGCCAACTGTTTTCAGATAATATTCTCCTTCCCTTCTAAAGCAATGCTAAATTTTATATATGCAAAAAATTATATAGCAACAAAAAAAAAAAAAAACCCAGAAAACCTCTACACATAAAATGAGGAGGACAAGACACCTCGTTCTCATGCTCCATAACAGTCTCGAATGAGACGCTGCCGAGGTTCAGTTACACTTAAAATGCTATCCAATGAGAAAAGCTACACGTAAACATGGGGAATTCTTTTTTTTTTTTAAACAATGTATAAAAATCCATAACCAGTGACACAATGTTGAAGAATATGAAGGATGAGGAGAAGGAATGTGCTTTCTGCCTAATTTCAAAATTTGCATATCCATAGGAGTTAATGAATATATATTTTCTGTCAACTGCTACTAGAGCCGTGTTTAATTCGGCATATTACTTGCAGAATGGTTGTGGCGTGCCATACATGCAGGGCATTTGTACTGCACATTGCTGGAAATTTATTATCTGTCTTTTGTCTGCTTGATTTGTATCAGACCACATGCTCCTGTCTGCATGAGAGTAAAACCTGTCCATTACCAAGACTATTTTAATCCCAGTGCAGCTCTAACTTGCACATCATTACAGTGCTACTTTTTGAATCAAAATATTGCCAGATGTGGCTTTACTCACTGAGCTTCTGGTTTCAGTAATACTCCACAAACGGTTAAGCCGGTATTTGTGTAGTCATGCACATAACCAAGATATACAGTGGGGTCCAAAAGTCTGAGAGCACTAGTGAAAATGCTTCTGTTTGGCAATCTTTTTCAATTTAACACAAAGGTTTTCATTACGAATGATATTATCAGCAACAACCTGAGTGAAAAGTAGACTCTTAAAAATATTTATGCGAATTTCAGAATTTCTAAGTAAATTGGTTATGTCCCCTTTTTGCTTTAATGACAGTGTGCACTCGAGGTGACCCCGACTCCACAGGTTTGTGTAAAACCTGATGATCCATGTTAGATCAAATCCATCGAAGTGTCGTCTGAACACACGCATGAGATATAAGATCTGAAATTGACCATTTGTACAAAAGAGTTAACATGGTCAATATCACAAATTTGGTTAAATTTAAATTGGGACCTAGAAATTGTGCAATCTTGAATATTCTTGAATATTGAATTGAATAGTCAAATTTTTACACATTTCCTACTGTATTATGCTATACATTACTTTATATATATATATATATATATATATATATATATATATATATATATATATATATATATATATATATATAT
>CM040472.1:12140729-12168311 GCA_022758105.1 Pangasianodon gigas | reverse complement strand
AGACTCCACCAGTATGCCCCTGCTGGTAGACACATATTCTACCAGTTCGTTGAGAGTGGCCCTCTTCACCTCTTTACTCTTCAGATCAGTGACCGAGTCGAAGAAGTCAAAGAGCACACAACACTGCTGGAGCTTCTGCACAAACAGCTCCTGCTGCTCTGTAGATGGAGCATCTGAAACACAAACACCACACACAGACTTAAATTTGGTACACAGATCTCCGATCTCAAACAGAAGAAAGACGCTGCCATCATTAACATGTTTTTCCTACAATAGCCGTGGAACGTCAGTGTCTCCCACCGGTTCGACCATATTCCTACAGATCCAGCACTGAACTCATTCTCACCTCAGCCATCACTACAGCAATCATCAGACATTACCACATTATTCTTCTCAGGCTGAAGTTACTTCTGTCCGTTATCTGTTTGTTATTTTGCTTGTGGATTATAGGCAATTGTATTTGTTTTCTCTACCTTTCCCTTCGCTTTTTAGCCCCGTCCCAAATGGCATCCTAAACCCTGCAGTCCTCCATCAAGTCTGCACTCTGATGATGTCGACAAACATGGATCTCTGTTACACAAGTGCTTGAAAACACTTATCACAAATCTGGACAAAACTTTTGTCATTTTGAATTCAAATATGAATGACGTTTAGAGTTGTTTGGTCAGCTCCTTCATGGAAAAAAGAAATAGAGCAAGACTATTTCTGTAAAATCAGCTTCAGTGCCCTCCTGAACACCATCCCTGGTCACCTTTCAGGAAAATAAAAATGAGTAATGAGCAATTATTCAAACTTTTCTTTTTAAACCCTAAAGGTTTTATTTAGTAGCACGATTTTTCTTCAAAACACTTGTTTTTAAATTATCAGCACCCTCGCAATTAATACCTGGTGAAGTGTCTCCTGAACAGAATAACAGCTCTGAGTCATTTCCTCTAATGACAAGGTCTAACAAGGTTGCAGACACTTGTAGAGGAATCTTATCCACTCCTCCATGCAAAACATCTCAAGCCCATTTATAGTCCTAGGTTTGCACATGTGGACCATTTTTAATAGGGTTCAAATCCAGAGCCATTGCAAAACATGATTTTGTATTCACAACCATTTCTGTCTTCATTTAGATTTATATTTGGAAATCATACTGCAGCCTCTATTACCTCTTCCTCTATCTTAACCTCTCAGCAGAAGCAAGCAGCTTTTGGGCTGAAAACTTCTAATTGGCATCTAATTGATGCCAGGAATCTTTACAAGGACCCCCAGTCCATCAGATGTAAAAAAAAAAACAAAAAAAAAAACCAGGGGACAGTGTGCTTCTGTGTCCTGTTCCTGCCACATTACGATTGTGCATATTTTAAATACCTATGTATTTTCTATCTAATATTTTTATAAGTATATAAAAAAATAGAATTTTCTGTTCGAACAACAGCTTCCTGGACAAGTAGCAGTACCTTACTGTACAATGTCAGTAGGTTGTGCCCATGGACAAATATCAATCCAAATTTCTTTTCCAAATATGAACAATTTAAGAGGTAGGTCACCAATGATGTTCGTCCGTCTAGGAACCTGTCCTCGTCCACCGAGTGTGGAGTTGCAGGAGGGACGCACATGGAGTGGTGAGGGAGGAAGGGGATAACCAGATCAGCTGAATCAACCCTAGCGATCAATGAGGTGACGGATGTTGCAGCCAGATCGCCCTCCCATCCAAGCTGCAAGCTGCAGGTTATGAAAATATGGGAGTCTGTCTGCAGAAACGCAACAAAACGCAACCAGTAGAGGCTCTGGGGAAGAGAGAGTCGGTAGCTAGTCATGACTAGCTAGCTAGCGTTCACTAACTCCCCTTCACTGCTAGCAGAAATGTTAACGCTGGTGATGTTGGCATCGGCAGCAGTCTCGCTAGTACCCTTGGTATAGATCATATTTCAGTAATGTTATTCAGAGTGCTTGGGTCTCCATTAACATACTGAATTAAAATAGGTTGATATCAGCCAACGCTGCTATCTCTCGCATTTCTTTCTCTTTTTTTGTTTTCTCTTAGCAGCTCTGCTACTCAACACCTACTGCATTTTCATATTTGCCAGGCATCACACAAATGTATCCTTAGCTAACAATCAGATGTGTAGATGCACGTCTGTGGTGCCTGACTGGTCTAGGTGTCATCACCAGAAAAATGAAAACCAATAAGAGATAGAGGTTTTTTAATGATTAACTGCACAGTGCTTATGCTCATTGGTTTGAAAATCATAAATTGTTCACCTGAAATCTAGTGATCTTTCATTAAACAAATTTGGAGGGGGGGGAAAAAATGGAAGGATCCGTGAGCAATGGCCCAATCAGCCGTATGGTTAAATTGTCCTTGGTTCCAGAGAGATGTCTAACTGGGTCAAACTGAATGGGTTCAATACATACAAGCCTTTGGACACTCATCGATCACACTGATCAATATTGTTATTCATAACCCTGTTTCACTTCAGATGATGGTCCAGGTTTAAGACCATTTTTAAAATCCCAATTTCCCCCAATTGGGTCTTGCGAATTCTCACATGAGATGTTTTACACCAAAATAGTGCTTCAAGGGCAACTCCAGCATATTTCATTATAAATTTAACAAAATATGATTTTCAACTGGTTTTTTTTTTTTTTTTTTTTTTCGTGGAATAAATTTAGTTTAATTAAATGTTAGAATTCTCTCATATTTTCAGTGTGAGATTAAGCCAATAATCCCATAACCTATTTTTAACCCATCTTTACAGAGGGTGCCAATAATTCTGGAGCTGACTGTCGCATATACTTTTGCCTTATTTGCTGCGTCATCCAATAGATTAACTATATTTAATTAACATTACTCTTCTGATTCTGCCTCTTTAGCAAGGACATGCTAGCTGCAACGCTGTGGTGTGTGACCAGTCCTTAAGGGCATATTCAGACAGAACTGTGTGTGATGTAGCGTGGGGTTAGAGAGTTCAATAAAATCAACAAAATCAGTCTGTACACTGTGTGCCATGTTACACACACTGTATCAATGAAACACAGAGCCACATGGATAAAAAAAAAGTGTTGGGTGTTAATTAATAATGAAACCCTGACATGACCTCAGATATGCACACACACGCACGCACACGCACAGGGCAGGGCACAACACAATCCATGATATACTGCTACAACACAGAATACTGACACTTAATCTGATATCAAATACACATTTGCAAAGAAAAAATTTACAAAGAAACATTGTTAAACACAAAGAAACATCATTGAAAAATGAGTGGCCTCTGTGTCAGTCAGTAACAGAGAAGGAGGCGTGGCCTCTGTGTCCATCAGTAACAGAGAAGGAGGCGTGGCCTCTGTGTCAGTCAGTAACAGAGAAGGAGGCGTGGCCTCTGTGTCCATCAGTCACAGTGAAGGAGGCGTGGCCTCTGTGTCCGTCAGTCACAGTGAAGGAGGCGTGGCCTCTGTGTCCGTCAGTCACAGTGAAGGAGGCGTGGCCTCTGTGTCCATCAGTAACAGAGAAGGAGATGTGGCCTCTGTGTCTGTCAGTAACAGAGAAGGAGATGTGGCCTCTGTGTCTGTCAGTAACAGAGAAGGAGATGTGGCCTCTGTGTCCGTCAGTCACAGTGAAGGAGGCGTGGCCTCTGTGTCCGTCAGTAACAGAGAAGGAGATGTGGCCTCTGTGTCTGTCAGTAACAGAGAAGGAGATGTGGCCTCTGTGTCTGTCAGTAACAGAGAAGGAGGCGTGGCCTCTGTGTCCGTCAGTCACAGAGAAGGAGATGTGGCTTCTGGTCTGTCAGTAACAGAGAAGGAGATGTGGCCTCTGTGTCCATCAGTCACAGAGAAGGAGGCATGGCTTCTGGTCTGTCAGTCACAGAGAAGGAGACGTGACCTCTGTGTCCATCAGTCACAGAGAAGGAGGCATGGCTTCTGGTCTGTCAGTAACAGTAAAGGAGATGTGGCCTCTGTGTCCATCAGTCACAGAGAAGGAGGCGTGGCCTCTGGGTCTGTAAGTCACAGTGAAGGAGGCGTGGCTTCTGTGTCTGTCAGTGCCAGAGAAGGAGGCGTGTTCTCTGTTTTTGTCAGTCACAGTGAAGGAGACGTGGCCTCTGTATATGTCAGTCACAGTGAAGGAGACGTGGCCTCTGTGTCTGTCAGTCACAGTGAAGGAGACGTGGCCTCTGTATATATTAGTCACATTGAAGGAGACGTGGCCTCTGTGTGTCAGTCACATTGAAGGAGACGTGGCCTCTGTGTCTGTCAGTCACAGTGAAGGAGACGTGGCCTCTGTATATGTTAGTCACATTGAAGGAGACGTGGCCTCTGTATATGTTAGTCACATTGAAGGAGACGTGGCCTCTGTGTCTCTCAGTACCAGTAATGGATGCAGAGCTGTGGTTGATTTCTGTGTAATGAATCTGAACTATGTATCTTGTCATCATGTTAAGCATAGTTATAGGTTAGTGGGGTGGGGTAGGTTTATTGCAAATAGGTGCATCATTTTTGTACATAATCTCCATTTTGTTCAATACAAGTGTTCCAGCACTTAACGAGTGTCTGGATTCCTCCAAAAAAAAAAAAAAAAAAAATTTACTTCTAATTTATGTCACTCCTTTAAGTTTTTCATTTCACACATCCTTGTAGTTTAGCTGTATCAAATGAATAACCTCTTATACAAGGGACTCCATAGCTATGTTCAGACAGGCAATGCAAGATTCTTGGCATATCTGATTGAATGTGGACACTAAGGCGTAGTACACAGTAATGCAATTCAATTTAAAAACACTGTATTTGTGTTTTAGCCACAACAGCATTTTCAATCCGTTTCCCAAAGGTTTCCTGTCCACAATGAACAGGGATATTTTGATTTTGTATATTGTGTGGGATGTTTTGCATGTTGTTTTTTGTTTATTTGATTATGTATATATTATATGATCATGATGACTTGCATATTGTAACTCTGTGACGTGAACATTCTATTCTGCGAATATAGTGATGGAAAATGGCATGCTAGGCATGCACCGTGGGTATCTAATCCATTGACATTTATGTCATTTCTGCCATTTTTGCCATGTTTGTTTTGACAATGCACTTTCTTGAAAGCCCAGTGTTATCTGTGCACTGTACAAAACTGTCCAACATGAAATTAAAACACCAAACAGTATCAAATTACACTGGTCTACAAGGAGAAAGCCTTGGAAATGAAAGTAGCTAAATTTTACCAGAATTGGGTCACCAATAAAGGAAAGTTAAGTCCTGAGTGTTAATTGGCTCCAGTTTCCAAGATACAGCTTCAGGTCAAAATTGCATCAAAATAATTCAAAATTAGGAGGGGGGTGTGCGATTATGCTCCATAACTTTTCTGCAAAATGTGATATAGCAATGATAATGGTGCCACACCAATCATTATAAATTTATCTTTTTATTAATACCAATAACATAACTTTCCATTCATTTATTGGTTTTTTTCATGTAACATTTTCATGCTTTTTTTCATGAAAAACTGACTAACACATTCGTGTAACGAATCTACACATTTGAATTGACACATGTAATGCAACAATAATGAGGGGCCCAACCCTTGTCCTGATCCCTATTCTGCATCCAAAATATAGGTGGTATGCCTTTTTTACCACTGCCATCATACTGCACTTTTGAGATGCAAATGTAACCTCGCTACAAATGTAGCAGAAGTTATCTGCGTTGTTTACACAGTTTCGAGGCATCTTGGTTTCTGAGGAAAAATATCACGCGACTGTTCCTTGGAAATGTTAGGCAATGACACTTTCACAAGCCACCAAATGTAACTGTATGATGCGTAGATCTGGCCAAGACAAATGTACTCTGCAATAAATTAAGACCAATAAATTACAGTTTGGTAATAATCTTTAGTCTCAAAGTGAAGATACGTTTATAAACTTTCATATGGTACCATTTTCATTGCTCTACCGTACTTTGTTGAGAAGTTACGAGGCATCATGATCATCAGACACCCCCCTCCCTTGTAGGCAAATATACTCGCCTGTGTATAGATAATTATAAATCTTTATCGTGAAATATCTTGAAAACTTTAGCCAACCAGCACCTTTATCACCTGTTTTCTAATTCATCTAATCAAAATATGTAAGAATTAGCACATTTTATCTTGGAGGTCAATAATTTCCCAAAATTTGTAGACCAGTGTTATCAAATCAAAAGAACACATCACCAGTCATACATCAGCATTTCAGATTTACCCACTTTGGATTTAAGAGACACATTTTCGGGGGTTGAAACGCTGCTTTAGTGTGGCCTGTTCTACCTCCTCACAGCCTCGTTTCCAATAACAAACCTTCAGCACTGCATTAACAGCTTCAGCAACCAAAGCAACCTGAGACAACACCACTATCAGACCAGAGCAATACCTGAGTGTGTGTTACCATTTACAATACTGCACTTGTTAAACAGTTTAAACACAAAGTGCTCAAATGGTATTCATTCCCCTTATGTATACAACTGCAACGAGGTAAAAGGTTCAACTGGTCATGAACAGCAGAGAAGAGAATTTCATTAGTCTGCCAATTCCTGAAGAGGCTTTGGATAAAATGTAACGTCTATCCCTCATGAATTCTGCCTTCATCAATTAATTTAACAAAATCAACTGTGATGTTACTGTTTGGTTACAATTTGCTAACTGCCAATTGTAGGATTTCAATGTTTATTGACTTTGGTGTGTTAATTCAAACACTGTCTGTCCAAACCCATCAGTCTGCTTATACCTTTCCCAGGGTGAAGAAAGGATGAAGAACATCAACTTGTTTTTTACGGACTTCTTTTTACGCTGGTAGAGGGACAGAGCAGAGCAAAATCTGAGGCTACATGGCTAATGATGCTTGCTATGGGAAAGAGCAGAAAATCTGGAAAAGTTCAACTATCATCTCATATTTACTAGCAATACGTGTTGCTACTGTACTGTAGATAATTCTAGCATCTGCTAGAGAGTCTGGTACGTTTCTTCAATGAATGTGGCCAAGAACTGTTTACTCTCAGAGAAACAGATCATTTGACTAGCAGACATGGCACATGACAAACCACAGACCTTTTCCCGTAGCATGTTGTCGTGATTGCTCACCACGAACTGCTTCAAACCAAACTACTAACTTTTACCGACAGCATTCCATGTGTGTTTTTCAGCCCAGTGACCATCTTGCTCCAGATACCCTCTGAAAACTGGCACATAGACCTGTGTATACACTTAAGTGTGTATACACAGACGTGCATATTCACACAAGTGTGTATACACACAAGGGCAGTAGAAGTAAATAGAAGTGTGTAAAAAGGGAAGCGCATGTACAGAGAAGGGTGTATACTCAGAATCGCGTATACACAGAAGTGTGTATACACAGAAATGTGTATACACAGAAGTGCGTATACACAGAAGTGCGTATACAGGAAAGTGTGTATAAACAGAACTACGTATACAGTGTAGCGTGTATACACGGAAGTGCATATATAAGGAATTGTGTACATATGAAAGTGTGTATAAACAAAAATGCACATACAGTGTAATGAGTATACACAGAAGGGCGTATATAGGGAATTGTGTATGAAAATGTGTATAAACAGAAATGCGTATGCAGTTATAGGCAGTATGTAGTGTGTATACAAAGTAGTGTGTAAACATTCTTTATACAGACTGCTTGAAATGGAAAATGTGAAATAAATAAACTGGTAACAAATCTGAATCAAATAAAGATAACCAGACTTCTTAATAAATTTGATTTCTTAATAAATTTGACTTCTCAGGCCTGAGCCTTTCGCACATGATGCCGTAGATGGAGCTCATCTGCACAATGTAGGCTGCAAGTAAACACTTGTCTAAATCAAGGGCCCTTTGACATGAAAGACAACTCGGCTTCTTTGATCATATCAAACCTATTCAATGATTCTCTTTCTCTCTCTCTCTTTCTCTCACACAACACGCACGTACGCGCACACATGCACGCACACACACACACGCACGCACACATGCACGCACACACACACATGCACGCACGCATGCACACACATGCACACGCAGACAAGTCACACTCACACACACACACACACACACACACGCACGCACACATGCACGCACACACACACATGCACGCACGCATGCACACACATGCACACGCAGACGAGTCACACTCACACACACACACACACACACACACACACACACAATCACAGCCTGCCAGTCACCCAAGGATCGCCATTAGCACTTCAGGTTTGTGGCTGCCATGGTAACGGAGCGAATGTTGTTCATGGTGAGTCATGATGTCGGTATCTGTGTCACATCTGTGGAAGTAAACACACGCCTTTCCACTACAGTAGGAAACTCACTTCCGAAACATAACTGGAGTTAAGACCCACAGTGTCATTACAGTGTGTGTGTGTGTTCTCTGAAGCAGTGTTTACTGAATTTAAGCATTAAATCCACCATCACCAAAAAGTATAAGCATACTAAAATAAGCAACCTGTGTTTTACAGGCTGAAATGCACTCTCTGGCCGAAGTCCAGCTCCAGTAAAGCCACAGTCTGAATACAGACTCTCACACTGCTGTAACACTGCGTTTGGATTTTAATTAATGAGAAGATTCGGTATTTGAACGCATTTAAATATTAATGAGCATACAGATTTATACTGCCACAGACAAACTTTAGCAGTAGTGCTACACTGTAAGTTTGTATCCCAAATCACAGCAGTTGAAAACGGCGTTGCTTTCTTAATTAAACAAATCATAGACACTCACAGTCCAATTTAATAGGAACACCTGCACATTCATGCAGTTATCCAATCAGCCAATCATGTGGCAGCAGCGCACTGTATAAAATCATGCAGATACATATCAAGAGCTTCAGTTTATGTTCACATTAAACATCAGAATGAAGAAAAAGTGTGATCTCTGTGACTTCGAGTGTGGCATGGATGATGGTACCAGAAGGGCTGGTTTGAGTATTTCAGAAACTGCTGATCTCCTGGGAATTTCACACACAACAAGTCTCTAGGGTTTACGCAGAATGGTGTGAAAAACAATAAACACTGAGTGAGCAACAGTCCTATGGGTGGAAATGCCTTGTTGATAAGAGAGGTCAGAGGAAAATGGCCAGACTGGTTCAAGCTGCCAGGAAGGATATAGTAACTCAAATAATCACTCTTTACAACTGTGGAGAGCTGAAAAGCATCTCAGTATGCACAAAACATCGGACCTTGAGGTGGATGGGCTACAACAGCAGAAGACCACATCAGGTTCCACTCTGCAAGGTTTGATGTGCTGTGCACTCTGAGATGCTTTTCTGCTCACCACAGCTGTAAGAAGTGCTTATTTGAGTTACTATAGACTTCCTGTCAGTTCACCAAGTTTAATGTTTCTGAATTGGTTTTACTTATTTACCCATAGAAATGTTTTCTTGTCACTGATCTTTAGGTAAATTATACATTAATCATCAGAGATCAGTGATCATTAATTTTCAATACAGAACAAACACCAAAAGGCTTCATATTCACTAGACATGCTCACTACAAAGGGTATGGCAGATATAGATAGATGTACTATTATACTTTATTGTACTTTATTGATTTTAAATATCCAAAAAGGGAAATTTGGGAAATAATGACATTGTAGGACCTACATAGTGCACTAGGACACAACTTTTGTTCATTGTTTGTACTTAATTAGAACAATTATACATAATAAGAAATGTCAACATATGCAATTAATGTTGTGTATTTATTCAGAGCCTTTAAAGATCCAAAGGTCCTATATCCAAAACGTTTAGGAGACATATGTTTGGACAGCTTTCCGCTTCTGATCTGGTCTGCATACTCACGGTCCCGCTTGTTCTGACTCTCCGAATTTATGTATTACGTACTTGACATACTCTTCAGTAGGGCCAAATGTCATTTTGGTGGACATGCCACATAATCTAAGGCTCATAATAAACATAAAAATGTTGTTATTTAACAAAGAAAAATGGCTAAACCTTGATATGGTGAAGTTTCTCTTAAGAGACATTTGTTTAACATTTATAGAAGAAGTCTTGAGTGTAACAGTCATTACGTTTTCTGCCACGGCAGAGCCTTCAGGACAGAGGACTTCTTATTGGTAACATAAATTGCGTTTTTTTTGTTTTTTTTTTTTTTCATTAACTTTACGACAGAGAAAAAAAAACAGAGGCTGCTGAGGGAATGACTGTTTATAGCTGTTATAACATAAGTGATAGCAGGAACTAACTTGATGCTGACTATAAATTATTAAAAAGCTTGCTGTGTGATTCAGTAATAAATTAAAATTGTCATGGTGGGCAAATCCCTGTGATATAAAACACTTCAGGATTCTAGAAAAATGATCCATTTTGGTTTGGTAATGGCCTCATCACATAATCACACGTCTTGGATTATTTTCCTATAACAGCACGACTGGTTGTGTTTTAGTCCTTACTTAATATCAGCACAGCCATTTTTAGCTCTGAATGAGTTGGAGCCAGATGGCAGAGATATCTTATTTAATGATTGACTCAAAGGCTGCAGAGCCAACCAAAGTCCATCATGGTTCCTTGTTTTTGAAATGCCACTCTCAGACATCCTGTTTTTCGCTGCAGATTCTGAACAAGATAAAAAGCATGACATAAATAATAATTTACAACCTCATTCAGCTTAACGAGGTCAACTGGGAACTTACTTTATATTTACCATTTATCATGGTTATGATACTATCACAATGTTTTATTATTATTTTTATTACACAACCACTACAGTAGGTTTAAAGATGAACCAATTGTTTTGATTTTTTTTTTTAAATAACCGTACCATAGGACTTATTAATTAATGGCACAAAGACAGTACCTTTGTTCAAAACAACTGGACACAAGATTCAGACTCTTAAAGGCTGCAATCTGATTGGCTCTCCACACTTTTGTGTATATGCATTGAGCGAGCAAGATATAGTCACTGGATTAAAAAATGTTTCATAGACTTCCGTCTTAAAAAAGATATTAAAAAGTTTTGTTTGATGCAGTTGTGTATTGGTGCAAATGAGATTATCTGACGTTTGCTGATGAGCTACAGCATATGGTCTGAGGTTGTTCATGTCAGTCAAATGGCCATGCTCTTGACGTGTTTATGTCAAAATATATAAGACTCTCTTTTAAACATTAGAAGTCTGCCGTGAGAAACTTTGCACGCAAGGACATTTTGACGTCACAAAACTGATTGTATGTTGTTGGTTGGCTACGGCTTTGTGGGTGGACACTGATTATTCTTCTGACAAGACAGGGATTTATGTCATCAGGAATCTCATTCAAACAACGATGCTCAATTCCAGAAATTCCACATTATCATAGTTGTCATTTACGACTGGCTGAATCATGGTTACGTCCAAAAACAGAAAACACTGCTGACCTTTTCATTTCAAATTTGAATTAATGTTTTTATATGTCTTGTTTTGGTGTCTGTCCATTAACACACCTGCATGTTGTCAGTTGAAATGCAATGTATTGGACACAACTGTAGCTAATAAAGCCTGGAGTCCATCGGCTGACTAGACACATTCCCATCCAAACATTTTCTTAAAACCCTAAACAGATTTCTGAAGCATCCCACCAAAAGAAACTGCAAATGCTTGTGTTTGTTTCCATAAATTCCTCTTCTGAAGAAGAAGAAGCAGTGTCAGCAAAAGAGTGCCAGCTGATCATAAACAGTCATAAAAAGCCGAGAACACACACTCCCTAAGGCACTGGCTATCCTAAAGGTATGATTGCGGCAGCAGGGTGTGGTCGAGCATCAGCTGTGGACGGAGAAGAGGTGGTTGAACCGGCAGGTAACATGTGAAGATTCTCACCCGTGTCTGATTACTGGCAGTCTACTTATTTTTGTCTGCTTCTGCTTTCAGTCTCACGTAACCCGCGAGTGAGAGAGAGACAGAGTGCAAGCCTGCTTGGCAGAGCTGGCAAGACACACACACGTACACACATACGTACACACACGCACACGTGCACATGCCAAGAAGCGTGAACTTGAACCTGAGTGAGTGAAAGCTGCAAGTGTTTTCTGTTGAGTTTTGAAAGTGCGCTGAAAAGCGTGGTCTAAATAAACGTGAGCCTAGAGCTCAGTTAAGATTCCGCCTGTCTCTCTAGTCTTCCTCCACACCCTCACACACCAGGGTTTTACAATGATAGTTATATTTTTTCTTGTTTCCTCACAGCTTTCTTATGTTGATTCAAAATCTGCATGAAAACAGGTGGATGGAAACAACACCTCCGTTTCAACAGGCGCGTACACAATCTGTGCTGAATTTATGACTAACTACATTATTACTGCATAGTTAATGACTAATAGCAGTATAATAGGCCCAGGGGAGGCAATTGTGATCACATCCCTCTCTCACTTCCGCTCTGTCTTCACACAGAATAATAAACAGACAAACGCAGCAGCCTTGATGATAATAAGCGAGATTTTTTTTTTTGCTTTTTTGCATTTGTCTTAATCTCATTTTCATCTATCATGAAAAACACTAGCCCTAATGCATTTCCTCTAAAGTTCTCAGAACTGTTGTCACTAATCCATGCTTGGATGTTTGTAGTCACCTAATGTAAGTAAGTGGTAGTTCAATTTTGTGCAAGTCACCAGAAGGTTATGGGTTCAAATCAGGGATGCATCGATACCGATACTGGTATCAGGTATCAAGCCAATACTGTGCTCATATAGCTACTCGTAAAAGATGCCCTGACACCAACATCCGATACCATGTGATACTGTGTGGCGTAAGCCTAGTGTATATTGTCATGCTAGTTAATAGTTTACTCAAATTTACAGCAATCTCAGCGATTTCACTATTAATGGAGGCAATCAAACAGTGGCGGCTTGTCCATAGGGGCATATACACAGTATATCAACCATTCAACAAATGTAAGAGTCTTCCATCACAACTCTAAACGTTTTAAATTATACTACTTAGCTCTTTGAGTGACCAACACATTTAAAAATGTCACTATTTGACAAATATAAGTTGATGTTGCATTTATTTACTCGCCTTTCTAGATGTTACGCAATAGTGAGACAGTGTTCTTACTGCCCCATTTATCTCCATAGAGTTATTATTGCACCTAGTGGTCAAAAATGTGAACTGCAACAAGCGCTAACAGAGATGCGTTGGGGCAGGAATTACGCTGCCCCATGCACGGGGGAGGAGGAGAGGACAGAGCAGCTATTGACAGGGTTAGGGTTGTCAAATTGGGCTAGTTTAAATGATCTTGCTTTATAGCAAATAATCATAATTAAGTCTAATATTTCTGCAGCCAAAGTTTAACTGCATTTCTTTTGTAAGATATATTACAAAGATTTGGTGAGAGCAAGAGGGATTATGGAGTGGATAATGTCCATAGATCAACCTTGTTTCCCTCGCAAAGACTGAGAAAAAAAAAAAGAAAGAAAATGTGTCTCCAGGCACTTTTCCAGTGCTGGAATTGTTTGGGCTAGTTTCAGGGCTTTCCAGAACGACAGGATCAAGCTACAGCTTACAGTTGAAATGCGCTGTTGCTCTTTCTCCTGCCAGAAGTTCATACAGAAACTCAGCTGAGGCATGTCCAGTATTATTATCAGCGAGTACCAAAAAACATGTACTCATACTCAGTCTGAAAAAAATTGTAATGCAATGCATCCCTAGGTCATCACTAGTAGTAAAGGAAAAACCTATCGGCATATTAATTATAAGAATTGACATGCGATCTGTGAGGGCAGAGCTGCAGACAACCATTAACCTCCCATCGGAAAATAACAGAAATACAGCACCAGCTGAAAAATTAGCACCAGAATCACTAAGCATGCCACAAATATTTCAATATAAGCATATGTCATGTGTTTCAGGGTGGTTTCCTTTAACCCTGGACTGGACTCAGCTTTGTGCTTGGACGGGATTCTGCCTCAAATCTGAGTAACTTTAGATTAATAAATTAATGTAAACGTTCATGTGTGCTTGCAGTGATAAATGGTAAGACTTGGGTTTGCACTACTGAGGATAGAGAGATTATCTAAATTATATCAGAAACAAAGCCTTAGCTTGATTCAGACCACTCAAGCATGGCAAAGACACAAGAAATCAGGTTTAACTAAAGTACATTCAACCCTTAGGGGCCTGTCCTATTTTATTTTTACCTTTACTGATAGGCTTCTAACTTTGTAACACCAAAAGCAGCCTTTTTTTTCAGAATATCCTATGATACTTTGTTATATAATCAAATCCTGAGTAACTGATCTATCAGTTACACACACACACACACACACACACACACAGCTATTCTGAACAGCTTAAAAAGATCTGCATTACTATTAAGGGTAGACCATGCATGTACATGAAGCATGTGCTGATATAAAATATTCAGATTCATATTCTAATCATTTTACCTACAGTATTATCACAGTTTGTGATATTACCACACTACTGTGCTGTTAAACATTAAATGTTTATCTCTAGCTGTCTTGCATTTCCTGATCCATGTGATACGAACTCTAAACTTAGTTTCACACTGAATGATGAGTTAAGCAACAGCTCATGTGAGGCAGAAATCTAGTGCATGAAAAAAATGCTTTTTTTCTTCCAGCGTTGAAGGAAATACTCACATTGTTCTCACATTAAATTACACACTATAGGGGTGGACAATGGATAATTGTATTAGCTAGCCCACCAGGCAAGTACAAAGTGTGCTTGTCTAGTATTTGTGTACTGTAACACGACCTTTGGTTTGATAAAGGTGCTATATAAATGAAACAAATTTTATTATTAATATCACCATCATTATGTTCTACCGTCAGCCAGAATGTGTGTTGGCCGATGTGCATAGTGCAGCAAGCGGTGGGATTCGGAACGAGTAGCAAGCACTATAGGTACAGCATTGAGGCGGACTGTACCACTGTGAATTGCATTACATTTAAACATACACACATAATGAAAAGTCAATAGGAAGTAGGGTTTATTTCTTTTTGTCTGGTTTTTGTACCCACTTATCTGCCTGGCAACGACCCAAAAAAATAAAAAAAACTTCTGACTTTTTACCTTTACTGGAGAGAACTGTTATTTGGATAGAACTGTAGAGAAAGTATAGACTTTATGCATATTTGGTCTGCTGGTATCCTCTGACTCTTATCCTACTCAATGAGCCATGGCACTTCACTCAACACGCAACGAAATGTACAATACCCTAAATATCTTGGCAGCTACCATTTCTTTCTTTTCAGGAGCACAAAAAGCCAGATGGTGCAGATCACATGAGACCTCGGTAACAGTTGCGATGCTAAGAAACACCAAAGTGTCAGCAACATTGCATTCTGATATGATGCAAGAGGAGGAAGAGGAATATATATTTTAGGATACTTGCAAAATATTTAAAAATTGGGCAAAAATAGCAGTGTTATTTTGGCACAGCAGGTAGCATTGCCACCTCATAGCTTCAATCCTGTAGTTTACTCGGCTTACTGTCTGTATGGGGTTTCACACGGTCTCCCTGTGTTAGTGTGGGGTTCCTCTGGGTTCTCTGTTTTCCTCCCTTGACAACTCGAAATTACTCCTAGTTGTGAATGAGTGTGTGTACTGTGTGTGTGAATGAGTGTGTGTGAATGAGTGTGTGTACTGTGTGTAATGGATTGGCATCCCATTCAGAGTGTATTCCCACCTGGGATCCACCGCAACCCTGAGTGAGTGAAGATGAATGAATGAATCACATCTGAACCTATATTTAAAAGTATAATGCAATATAAATAATGTATCTGTTCATGGTGCTGAACATACTGTCATGAATATTTTGACATTTTACTATGAAGGAACTATATTCATTAACAAATACATTATTTATAACGCAGTACGTTATTAAATGTGGGTCTGAATGTATGTTTTCTTTATCAATTCCAAACATTTGAGTATATTCCAAATTTCAGAATATATATTTAGAATTTTTTTCAAAATGGCGGCGTGTGCTGCCATAGAAACTAACTGCCGAACTATGAACTGAAGAGAATGCGATACAAATCTAAAAGTTATGATTGGTCCAATCCCGCCTCGTGAGCAGAAGCTGCGCGTTGATTGGTTGATTTGCCGACCAATCAACAGCCGAGTTTTCCTATACTAAGTTAACAGTGTAACTGCAGGCCTTCAGGCTGCTATACTACTTTGAATCTGAAATATTTGAATTGGTAGATGATAGAAGTGTCAATTTTATGGTGCATATGTGAATTTTTAGGAAGGAAATAAATATTATACGATAATTATAAGGCCCCCAGAAGAGACCTGGCGCTCTGTTGTGAGAGTTAGGCTAGTGGTGAGAGTGGAAATGTGGAGGATATGTCTAGAAGTGCTCGGTATTAACATCAGCTTTAACGCACAGTCTCTGATGATCCTCTTACCGTGAACGTTGGCTCGGAGCTGCGGCAGGGCTGACAGCTCCCCGGAGGAGCTGTGGCTCCGAAAGCGGGATGAGCTGGGGGATTTCCGCTGCTTCTGCGCCTTCTTCACGGACCTCCGAGTGAAGCCGTCCACTTTCTCGGTGGCGGAGACCGCCGACATGTTCGCCCCGGTTGCTGGAGCTAATGATAGCTAACCTGAAATATGCTCTAACCCACCAACAGAGAAGTTTTACTCCGACAGTCGCACATCGGAATACCGTTTACATGTGAATGAGCAGCCGCTCGCAGTGTTCACACAGTCTCCTGTCGTGAAAAGTTTTCGCACCATACGGCTTCACTTCAGAAAGTCATCCACAGGTTTCCAAACCGGTTCCTGCCAAGTAAAAGTCGCTCATTTGGAGTGTCGCTGTATGAAAACACCAAGCCGTCGCCGTCGCCGCCGTCGTGCCGGGTTCAGTCATAATTCCCTTACATCACTTCAGGACTTTTTTTAAACGCAGCTGGTATAAATATTACAGATTATCCCACAACCAATACCCTCATCACATTACATCCACGTCAAAATCTAATCAAGAGCAGTGTTAGAGTCTATCCTAGCGCATTTCAGAGCCATGCAGCGCTGTTTAACCGAGAACTGACCTTTAAGGTGAACGCACAGGACGAAAACTCTACATTGGAACTGACAGCTACAGTCATTTCAGCCTGCTGCCTGAGTACTACGCTGCTGGTATTTGATGGACAGTGCGTTCATCCAATTAAATGCAAGAGTCGGAATAGCATCGACCAATCAGATTCTTACTTGATCGCGTTCCACAAGCCAGCGTCTGTTTCCCAAATGTTGGACGTAGAGTGAGACGTAAAACCTGTTAGCTTTTATGGGATTATAGGGCACTTTTGTAGGGCATAGGCAATGATTTGGGATACAACCACAACCATATTTTCTGTGAGATGATATCGAAAAAAATAGCATACCCTCAGTTGATCATACTGTCATAGATATATTTTTTAAATTATAATTTATTTTATGTCTGTATTTTTTTTATTATTATTGCTCAACACTTTTTAAAAACTGAGTTTAAATGAAGAGTGTCAGCTCAATGCTCAATAGAGAAGTCAATAAATGAGCCATAAAGCAAATGTGGCCTATTCATGCACAAATATGTATACAATGCTGCACATCACATGCCTGAGTGCACCTCTGAAACAAAGAACCAGTGTATCTTACTGCTTTTGGGACTGAGGACACATTGCTTTGCTTTGTAGCTCTGCTCAGTGACCTGCATTTTTCCCCCATAAAGCCCTGAGGACAGCAGACACCGGCGTCCATCAGCCAGGACTGGTTTAACTTGTCTGTCCTCTCTGAACACTTACTGAACACACAACTAGACTCTACACTGCACTGTATGATATAACTAAAAGCCATAAACAGTAGTAATGAAAGTGGTGGATGAACTGCATGTGATCCTTAAAATGTTTTTTTTTTTTTTTTCCTCAGGAAGGTGCGTCCTCTCCTTCAGGTCTCCATCAGTGGACAGTGGATAGGTTCATCAAACCGGACTTCATGTGAAAACTGTGATGAATTTACTGGTTGCACAATCGCACTATTTGTCCATATAGTACACAGTTACAGAAAGGATTTATTTATAATCACACTATCTGTTGTCACCCAGATGAGGATGGGTTCCCTTTTGAGTCTGGTTCCTCTCAAGGTTTCTTCCTCATATCGTCTCAGGGAGTTTTTCCTCGCCACTGTCGCCTCTGACTTGCTCATTAGTGATAAATTCAGAAATTTACAATTTATTTCTATAAAGCTGCTTTGGGACAATGTCCACTGTTAAAAGCACTATACAAATAAAATTGAATTGAATTGCTTCCTTATACAGTGAAACTGTGTGACTATATATATATATATATATATATATATATATATATATATATATATATATATATACACATACACATATGATAGAGAGAGAGAGAGAGACTGCTGTAACTCAACATGCTGTAACCTGTAACTCAAAGCCTTAACCACAACTAGGTCAACTGCTGTGCACTGATTCATAACTTTACTAGCAAATAAAGTTAAACTAACAGTCGATACAAGGAGAATTATTACCATTCTCACCCCTGTCAAAATGTTAGATATCTCACTGTGCATTGTGTTTTCTGCCATTTTACTGTAAACCAATGCACTTCTCTAACTAATTGCCTAATTGTTTACAGTACAATCCTGTAAAATAATAAAACAGTATTTTGCTGTAAATAAATACATTTCTTTTACAGTGATGGCACTAGCTAACATTACACTACATATTTCAGAGCTGTAGTAGAACAAAATAGCATTTTTGTAGCAAAAACTCTATACAGTGTGAATGACAAGGTTTCATCTGTAAACACCTTCTTGTTGAAGATGGAGTTATAGACATATGTTCCATGTCTTACAGTGATTAAAATCATGACCTGTAAAAAAATCCTTGAACATTTCTTGGAATATTTCTAAAAGCTTCTACAGTTTTTGTCTTACTGTAATCTGACTGCAGCTTCGTGTTTATAAACTCCAAGTCCCAGCATGCTGTGTGGTTGTAGCTCATTAATGTCAAGTTGTCACTATGTTCATGCGTAGTGCAGACTTCCCACCATGTTATTCATTTGGAACATTACACTGGGCTTGTGTGGTATTAAAACTGGAATCACATCAGGGGAATAGAAGATTCTTATCCTCTATGCTTAGAGATTATAGCCTGTATGTAGTTTTGGTTTCAAGGTCAACAGGTGCTCAAGAGCCATGAGAATATGTCTGTCGCCCCCTGGTGCTGCAAACCCAAAGTAGCTCTCACAATAATAAATAAGAATCCATCCATCCATCCATCCATCCATCCTCTGTACCGCTTATTCTACACAGGGTCACGGGGGAGCCTGGAGCCTATCCCAGGGAGCTCAGGGCACAAGGCGGGAGACACTCTGAACAGGTTGCCAACCCATCACAGGGCACAATCGCGCACACACTCCCATTCACACACTATGGACAATTTGGAGATGCCAATCAGCCTATAATGCATGTCTTTGGACTCGGGGAGAAAACCCCCGAAGCACAGGGAGAACATGCAAACTCCACGCACACCCATAGGTGTAAGGCAACAGTGCTAACCTAACCTAACCAAGCCACCGTGCCCCCATAAATAAGAAATCTTTTACTTTAAAAAATTGGTCGTTGTTTTGTTTGCTGAAAATCTCCTATATATGGACCTCCTAATGGCCAGATACCTTGACAGACCATCCAGCCCACACTGCCAAGAAATAGCATCTTCTCTGACCACACTACATCAACACCATGATCAGGAAGGACAGCATTGCTGCCTTACAGTCCCAAAGGTCCCTGGTTTGATCCTGAGCTCTGGTTACTGTTTGTGTGGAATGTCACATGTTCTTGCCATGTCTGCATGGGTTTTCTCATTTCCTCATAAAATCTTGCCAGTAGGGGGATTGGTGACTCTAAATTTCCTGACATGTGAATGAGTTTGTGTGTACATGGTGCCCTAAGATGGACTGGTGTCCCATCAAGTGTGTATACCCGCCTCACACTCAGTGTTCCTGGGATCCACCATGACCCTAACCAGGCTAAAATAATTACTGAATATGAATGAATGAGTGAAAATATAAGGGAAAAAAAAATAGACCTTTTCTAATTTTAGAGCAGCAATAGCAAAGAAACGGAAGCTTAATCAACAATGATACTACAGCGATACAAATTGATGCAGTGACACCCATTTCACTGGGACTGACAGGCACAGGTGGCACGTCTCGCTCTCCGGAAACTCATTTGATAATATTTCTAAATAAACACCACGAATAAAAGTTTTGTACAGATGTATAGACACTCGGATTGATTTAGGTACCATCATCAAACAAACAGTTCCATACTGTTCTTAATCAGTGAGACCAGCGAATTATGAAGGCATGCTGTATATACTTAGACTTAGTACATTTTTCAAACTCGTTGTAGCATTTCAAGAAAGCTTCATGTGGAGATACACTATATGGCCAAAAGTTTGCGGCCACCTGACCATAACATTCATACAGCATGTGCTTGTTGAACATCCCATTCCAGATTTAGTCCCAATTTGCTATTATCCTTCACTCCTCTGGAAAGGCTTTCCACTACATTTTGGAGCATGGCTGTGGGGATTTGCCCATTCAGCCACAAGAGCATTAGTGAGGTCAGGCACTGATGCTGGGTGAAGAGGCCTGGGGGGCAGTCACCGTTCCAGTTCATCCCAAAGGTGTTCAGTGGGGTTGAGGTCAGGGCTCTGTACAGGCCACTCGAGTTCTACCACTCCAACCTTGGCAAAATATGTCTTCATGTGATAATGACAAAGTGCACAGGGGCATTGTCATGCTGGAAAAGGTTAGAGCCCCTTAGTTCCAGTGAAGGGAAATTGTAATGCTATAGCATACAAAGACATTCTATACAGTTGTGCTTCCAAATTTGTGGCACCAGTTTGGGGAAGAACCACATATGGACATGATGATCAGGTGTCCGCAAACTTTTGGCTATATAGTGTATTTCACGGTCATGAGTCTCAGTACACTCAGTATAACAGTGGAACAGTTCAGACTTTACCAAACAGAGTGCATGCATTTAATCGCCAGTTCAAACCAACACAGTATCCAACAGTTAAAAGAAGAAGAAAAAAACAGACAAACCAAATAAAAAACCCCATAATACAAAAAGCATGCGTTATGAATACAGGTGACAACACACATCTCATACACTTGCATCCAACATTTGTGAACACTCAGTTAATGACAGCTTTGCAAATAGATTTTAGGAATGGTAAAGTTAAATACACAGTCTTATATATATATATAATTCTCAAATATAATTTGTCCATTTGCATAAAAACATTCCCTCTAAAATTTGTCTTGCTAAAAGACAAAGATGGAGGGTAAAATTCACACAGTATAACGCTGTGCTGGATAGTTCTTTAAAAACTTAGTGTAGTTTTTTTTCCCAAGCCTTGGTCAGATTTTCCCAAGAAAGCGAACATGCATAAGGATCAGTCTTGTGGTGTTTTCGGAAAATATGCAGAAATCTTTTTCATAGAAGTTGGAGAGGAAATTCTCTTTGTCTGTGGGGACGAGGCCTTCTTCCCAGACTGCGGAGAGCTCAGTGCCTAAGCAGGAGGAAGAGAGACAACAGGAGTTAACCTCCAACAAATCTGATGAAATCACAAAGAGCATACAGATGCTGGGCTGGGAACATTGCGGTTTGGATGGACTGAAGTAGACAGACAGAAGTATAAGGTGAGACAGAATTAAAGACAACTGTCCTTAATCTGTCTTTGTCTTTTAATCAGAAAGACAAGACCATGACAGAAAAGACGAGCAAAGCCAGGCAAAAACATGAAATCTGACTTTACAGGACAAACTGTCACATGTCCTCAAATATGATTTTAATCAGATCTGAAAACCACATATACGGTAGCAGGTTTAGCTTGATTTGAAAATCGACTGCATGAAATTTGACGTTTTCCAAAGTCAATTTCAAAGTCCGTTTCTTTTTATTACACTTTAGACTGCAGAAAATCTTTCTAGCTCAAATCAGATATGCCAATAAATTAGATTTGAGCTGTCTGTCTGAACAGACAGACAGAAAAGACTTTCAGACAAGACAATCATATATTCAAGCAGCATAGACAGTAACTCTAACGATTAGAAAGACAGAAGGACAAACATAAATACAGAAGAGACAGTCTGAAAGAAAGGAAATACAGAAACAGAAACCAAAGTGACAGAAAAGGAAATCAGAGTTGGTCTATAGTTAATGTTACACTGTACATTAAATATTTAGCTGACTAAAAGATAACTTTATTGCCAAGTGGTATCTCCCATGATACACTATATGGCCAAAAGTTTGCGGACACCTGACCATAACATTCATACAGCATGTGCTTGTTGAACATCCCATTCCAGACTTAGTCCCAATTTGCTGTTATCCTCCACCGGGAAGGCTTTCCACTACATTTTGGAGCGTGCCTGTGGAGATTTGCTCATTCAGCCACAAGAGCATTAGTGAGGTCAGGTACTGATGTTGGGTGAGGAGGCCTGGGCGGCAGTCACCGTTCCAGTTCATCCCAAAGGGTTCAGTGGGGTTGAGGTCAGGGCTCTGTGCAGACCACTCGAGTTCTACCAAGGGAAATTGTAATGTTATAGCCTACAAAGACATTCTATACAATTGTGTGCTTCCAAATTTGTGGCACCAGTTTGGGGAAGAACCACATATGGGTGTGATGGTCAGGTGTCAGCAAACTTTTGGCTATATAGTGTATCTGCAATATACTGTATAAAGAGGTGTTTTTTTCCCTTCTATTTTGAAGGCTCAAACTAGCAGTTTCCAACTGAATCCTCACTGCTGCTGCACTGTTATATGGCATTTAAGGTGATTGCTGTTGAGATACTGAAGCGGATACTGTGATGTTAAATGGTTATTATACAGTATATCATTATTTATTGTGACTTACAGAGAGGGACTGTGTCCTCGAGTCTTGTCTCTTCACTGCATTAGGGCTTTTAGGTAACGCAGCTCTGCTGTGAGACTGTTTCAGTTTCTGGCTCATTGCAGAAAGCCAGTCAGCTTTCAACGGCGAGCTGTTCTCCTTATCAGCCTGAGTAGACGAGCTGATCCTCTCGTCCTTCTCTTCTTTTCTTTCCTCTGCTGATGTGAAGAAAGCGCTCCCAGACTCCCGACTCCTCTTACAGTCCGGATAGAGCTCAGACACTCCATCGCTCTCGTCTTCCCCCATCGTCTTGTCGCTCGTGTCCAGGCGGCGTTTGGCGCGTCTCTCAGAGCCGAGGGTGTTAATGACGGGGATGGAGAGCGGAGTTTTGGTCTGGGGCAGGCAGGGTGTATCAGGAGAGGAGGTGACAGATGGAGGAGGGAAGTCAGCACCGCTGGGGGCGCACGAGCCAGGCTGAGGGGACAACAGAGAGTCAGCGCTGCCTGACCTGCTGCTCCGAACGGGGGTTACATCAGCCTGAGGGAAGGAGCCTGACAGACAAAACAGAGAACCATTAAAAAGAGGTCCTGATAGCATCCCAAATCCAGTAATCAAAATACACAGTAGATCTAAGCGAGAAGAACTCTTTACTAACATCAAACACAGAGATCCTGGCAGAGCTGGCAATATTGCACCAAAAAAAAAAAACCCATGGACATTTTTTCAGATGTGCTGGAGTAGATTTATAAATTGTGGTCAGATTAACATGTGAGAACATGTGGAGAAAATCTGGTTACTTCCATTGTGTTAACCAAAATATTCCTCTGTGCATGTTTGGTATCAATTTAATTGTACAAGTATTGTACAAGTTTACGAAATAACATTTACAGGATACTGTATGGTTTTATATTTTGCAATGTGTGCTTGTCCTTCATGCATGCACACACACACACACACACATACTGGAGCCACCTGGTCTACAAAGGGGACCTTTTCCCATTGTTTCACAAACTCATTCCCAGAAACTGAATTAGCATACAACACCTTGGGGTGGGTTTACAAGGCTGGGGGTCCATGCTTTCTGCCATAAAAGACATCTCTCCCATTTGCATGGGGTACAAGTAGGGTATGAGAGTTAGCTCTACTAAGGAGAAGATCTTGAAGAGATCTTTACCATCTGATCTCATCTGATCTCTTTCTGATGCGATTCCATCCACATCCTATTCTAGCCACACAGGCCCATCTATTCATTCTGTCAAAGTTCCCACTTTTAACTATTACATTTTATTCTTGTATTATGCGATCTATAATAAACTTTGTAATTTCACTACCTATAAAATACTCAGTAGTTCCTTTGGAGAAAAGTATGTATGATTTGGTTGATTTGTATGATTACTAGAAATAGTTTTCTAGCTGAAGTTTTAGTATATTAGACATGTTTAATGTGACCTTTGACAAGCTAATATAAAAGGCTAATACTTGCAGATTTAAATAAACACTGACAAATAAATAAGAAAGGCCTGGGCTTGCAAGTCGATAGAAACCTCTGAGCTAACCCAATATTTGTTTAATAAATAGGCTATATAAAAGCCTCTGACGTAGGAACGTCACTTTGTAGTGAAAGATTAGTATGAAGCTGTTTTAGATTAAATGTAACTAGGTTAATCTAAGTAATTATTGGATTCAGATGCTTAAGTGAATCAAATATCAGAGTCAGATATTAAGTAATAAAGTTAAAAAACGCATTTAACCTTCAGCTGGGCCCATTTCCCTCCCTGGTCATAGGAGAGCAGCAGAGTAAGACGATATAATTTTATCTTAGTCTTACAGTGCGCCAAGCAATAGTAATGATTTTGCAGCCATGTAGTTTTACATAGCAAACTTTCAAGATTGCATCAAATTTTTAATAACAGCTTTTTATAAGCCAGATTTCTCAAGAATACAGATGAAAAGTGAAATACAGTAAAATGCACTGTAGAATAAACAGGTTAGCTTTACTCCTCATTCACGATTCATGCTACTAACAAAATAAGGTGTGTAAAGTCTGAAAGTAAATTATAGAAACATAAGTAATTATTATTATTATTACCACCAGATGGTCGGGAGGGTGTCTGGATTTTGCGGCGTGCCCAGCCTACAAGGTTTAAATCTCCTGCTGATGATTCTCTGTCTCCACTGCGGCTGAGCCTCCAGATCCGCACGGTGTTATCATCAGAACAGGTCGCGATCTGCATAGGGATGAAAATGTCAAACACATAGTTTAATAGAGGTTCTGAACATCACCATGATAGGACAAATTTAGTTTAGAGGGATATAGGAACAAGGTGCTATAAAAGCCAGGTGTTTATATAGACACCAGATATAGACACTAGAAAAGATTAAATGCACACTTTCTTCCTATTCTAGGAAAAAGATGTTACGTACAGCAGTTCATAAGAAAGTGTGCATGTAAACCTTTCTAGCGTCTAAAAGTGTCAGCTTTTTCCTGAAGCACTTAGTGGTTTTCCTGAAGTTTTTGGGTTTGAGACAAGATAGTGCTAATGTGAGATTGGGAGAAGGGGGCGGGGCCTCCAGGGGTGTTTGTTATTGAGACTTCAAAACACCTACACAAATGTCAGATTCATATTGTATGTTGCTTGGCTTTTGGCTTTTTTCATTTTGAAAAAGTACGATTGCTCTTTGGAGTACTCGTATTGGCGTACTCCGATCTTAAAATGTGGAGCCACTATGCAGAATGTGTGAAGGTTTGTACTAGTCACTGAAACCCAGCCTGAGTTTTACAAAGGCCAATGTTTGTCGCTGTTTTTTCCCAAATGTTGTTTGGAGATTTTAGTTGTTGGAGATTTTAGATTATTTAGTTAATTCTGTGTAAATGCTGAGGTTGTGAAAAAGCAATACATTGCTATGGAATGCTACATAGCACATAGTGTTGTCCCAGAATGCCTTTGTAAGAAGGCACTTTATACATCTGGAACCATGTAATTAAACTTGAGACCAATGTAAAGCAGTGTGACCTTTCTCCATCCATCATTTAGATAAGGATTCGGGACAGCTAGTAAAAATTTCTGCAGCTCTATTTATTATAAAAGCTCCCAGCAAATTGCTCACCTTTGTGAAATCAGAGGGGCTCCAGGTGACTGATGTCACTTCCTGGCTGTGCCCCTGAAGCATCACAGGAGCCTGATCTGGGTCAGAGATCTACAGAGAGAAGATTCAGACCATTTAAGAGACCATTAAGAGAGCCATACAAATTCCACACGTAAGGAAATTTAAAACTAAAAATCACATGTAAACAAAGCTCAAGCCCCTCACCTTCCAGATATAAGCGTGGCTATCGCTCGACCCGCTGGCCAGGAACTGATCATCTGGACTCACGCTGGACTTCACGTAGAACGAGGAGTTACGATGGCCACTGAACACAGCCGCTGGAAGAACAGACAGGAGATGAAGCATGATCAGTGTTTTTTTTTTTTTTTTTTAAATGTGCACACATTAAAAAATTTCAGCACAATAAAGCTGAAAATAAATTTGAATCCTCTTCTTATGATTATGAATTTAAAGAATACTAAAGTAGTTAGCATGTAGGGTCTGTAGTTAGAAATGTCCAGTCACAATGTCTTTATCCTGTATTAATTGTATGATTTAGTGTTATACCACAACACTATTGAATTCTCAAAACTTATGTAACGACTTATGATTAATTTTCCATAACAGCACAGCTCTGACTAGTTATTATGCCTTATCGCTTCTATAGTAACAACGTACACAGCGACTTGTATGGCAGACGCTCCACATAAACGAATTTTAAAATTGTGTGTACTTGTTCATCAAGTTTTATGCGAGCAGACATTTATTTAATATTTTTGGAAGAAGCCTCCGCTGATAGCGCTTTGTAACAGTCAGACATAAGACTTGGTTAAAGCTTTCAGACACAGTATATCTTCAGGACAGAGGATTTTGCAGTAACATGATAAGCTCTGTTTTTCTGTCATTATCTTCAAGAGAGAGGAAAAGAAAGACAGGCTGGTGAGAAAACGACTGTTTATAGCTGTTAGAATGTAGGCAGTTACAGGAACTAACTTGTTTTGCAGACTTTCTACAACATGAAACGGATAAAATGTACATGTTTCTAAACAATAAAAAAATTGTTAACATTGACAAATTGTGGTATAAGAGAGGAAAAACACACACTGGGATGTGCTTTTAAAGGAAAATAATCTACTTCGGGGTGGTAACAGTAACTTTGCATCAGGCCGCATCACACCACCCAAGGGTTGATTATTTTCCTATAACAGCACACCCCATAGAGTTTTATTCCTTACATATCGGACCATGATGGCGGCCAAATCTGATACGTGGCACTCTTTACCTGGTGTAGCTTTCAATCCACTGATATCGAACATATAAATGTTGTCATCTGTGCAGTTGCAGAACAGTCTGGAGCTCATCGAGTCTAACGTCAGGCCTGAATAACCTGGACATAAAGTGAAACCGATTAAACGGCCAATGAGAATGAGTCTGGACAAAAACATTGCCAAAAATGGAATACAGGTGAGACAACATTGTTGTACAGTAGACTGATTTTGTTGCAATACTGATAGAAGCACAGTGCTACCACTAAAACAATGCAAAAATATTGTGCTTTCATTATTAGGCCATATTAACCCACCTCTATTATCAAAGGTTTCA
>CM040472.1:12066857-12133325 GCA_022758105.1 Pangasianodon gigas | reverse complement strand
AAAATGACATTTCCTTCCAATGTAAATATCTACATAGAGGAATGACAATAAAAACCCACTTGACTTGACCAACTTGTACCTCCATGATATTTTCCAATTAGCCAATCGTGTGGTAGAAGTGCAATCATGCAGATACAGGTCAAGCATTAAAAAAAGAATCTAAAAGAAATTTTAGTGTTTGAGAAACATTATTTGTATGTACTAACACCATTATAATGGGTAAGATTCACACGCTTTATCTGCACTAATCTTGCATCTGACTAAACTGCCAGAGCTTCACCTGTGGAGAATGTGCATCCAAACGGAGGAACAGCGGTGCCCGAGTCTCCATAAGACACGTGTTCATCATGACTGGCACACCCGAAACACTCCAGCAGAGATGACAGAGGGTAATCCCCATGCTTATCTACAACAGAAAGGAATACAAGGAGTTATTTAATGCAATAGGATTTAAATGATTTCACTCTAAAACAACAGCAGGCTTGGTGAATGGAGCTCCATAAAGTCCCGAGGGGGACAAACGGGGGGGGGTCTCAGGAGGGTTAATAGTCCATAGACATGCAGAATAAACCTGTCTGAAATATGTCTATTACAGCAAATTCTGATGATAGGCCTATGCAACACTTGCAGCTCATCCGATAAGGTTTTATTTCCCCATTTTGTGAAATGGTTTGGTCTGCCATGGTTTTGCAGTGAGAGCTTTTCATTCACACTAGTTTGCTAAGATGTCGCAGAAGTCAGGTGCACAAAAAAGAAAGGAAAAAAGAAAATAGGAGGAAGAACAACTGGCTAACTCAAGGGAGTGTATGGCAAAGTTCTTAAAACTAAATATATCACTATAGAATTTAGTTAGAGTTATAGTCTGATTACATGGTACAGTACAGGTCTGCTCCACACTAATATAATATATAACTGGTGGTGACTTCATTTCCCAAACTCACTCTGTTACTGGGTCTTTGGCCCAAACATTTTTTAACCAATGTGTTTTTACAATGTCTGTAAGTGTGACAATGATTTTATTAACATAAATGTATGTTACTAAATTCACAATATTACCTGGTACATTAGTTAGTGATTTTGGTGTTACTTTAGAGCAAAATATCACCAGGTTGCTTATCAGGAAGCATTTTGATATCCTCTGTAATATTAATCAGATGGTTGATAATGATTTCTTCTGTTGCATCAGGAGAAGAAAAAAACACCGAAAGTGAGCAGGGAAGTGTGGAAGAATAAAACAAAGGTGCACAGATCCACCTTTTTTTTCCCCCCCATTTTATAATACTCTACTGATGCCCTCACATTAAACAAGGCAACTCTTCACTGTTCCTGTTGCCAAGTTATGCAACACATCACAGGCATGATGCTGGCATGCGTACAGACGGTTTGTTCCTTTTCAGTGTGAATGACCCGTGTTGAGTCCACATCATGATCTGGACAGAAAAATGTCAAATTCTGTGTTTCAGGACAATTTCGACCCAAGATTTAGTCCTGGATCAGCATGTCTCTGCTCATGTGAAACTGTGACATTTGTGTGGCTGAACAAGGCAACACATTTGAGCAGCAAAACTATTTACAGATGTTTATTTCTCACAACTGCACGATTAATCATGCATTCACTGGTTGACATTTTCACATCCCATCCTTTAGATTAAAGCATGATCTCTCTGTCTCTCTCCATGGCTACATGTGCATGCTCCTGGCCTTTATCACTGAACAATAAAAGAAAACACCAAAATCTCTTCAAATTACCCAAGGCACATTATTTTATATAGCTCTAATAATGGCGATCATTATGAAGTCCAGAATATAGATATATATAATTTGAAGATATAGATCTTCACAGCTGTTAGTCATTAAATACACATTGATCTAACTAATTCTTCAGTGAAAAATCTAACAAAATCTAAACTATAGATATTTAAATCACTTTTAAATACTATTTTAATAAATACATGTTAAAAGTTTTGGATTAATCTGATCTCTGGTAGGCGGTTTCCTGACACACAGAGCAGGAACAGAGGCCGAATCGCGAATGTCACCCTGCAGGACATTAAGTCCCCTACTCATGCTGTAGCGCGCCATTACTTCGAGCCCTAGATAGGGCACCAGTATAGGCACTAGATGGGCGTTTGGGCTTCGTCCCTCACTCCCCAGCGTTGTCTGGAAAACGCTTCTGCTATTAAAGAAAGTAAATCTGCTCACCGTTACTTCTTCTTTTCCCCACTCCTCGATCGACAACAAATCGAAACAGCATCCTGAACAGCTAGACGCCTTGTTTTAAATCAAAAATAAAATCCTGAGACGCTATAATCCTGTACTAACTGAGAATAAAGCCGCCTACACTGGAGTTCCCGCGAAACTGATCATCACAAGAGAGGAGACAAAAATCCCGCTAATATCACGTTCCGCTTTCTCATTGGTGCACACTGCAAGCCACGCCTTTTTATAAACGTCACATCCGGTGAGATGGCGGTCAATGAAAAACTGCGGTTTTTTTGTTTTCCCACCCACATTGCGGCAAATCCTATATCCATTCCTATGATTGGCTAGCATCATCCAGCTTTCTGCGCCATGATTGGCTTATAGTCCATACTCTCGAGCAGTCCACCAATCACAGTTCTGCTTGTGTGGACGCCATATTATTTCGGAATACCGGTGTGAATATAACACTGAGCTGTATTTATGCAGCTAGTGTAAAATAAAGTTACTAAGTGCCATTCTCAAAAAGGAAGAAATAATCCGTTCTTGTGAAGAAAATGTCTCTTTCAACTGCGCGCTCTTTCTTGTCGGAGGCCGGTTATGGGGAACAGGAGTTAGATGCTAATTCGGCTCTCATGGAGCTGGACAAAGGTCTGCCATTAAGATGCTAATATAATTAACCAAAGCTAGCTAACACAGTTATTCTACTGAACAGCTGCTAAATGTTAACTTTTTATACATGCATTCTATAAAAGTAGCTAATACTTCCTGAATTAACTATTTCCTGAAATGTATGCTAGCTAGGTGTAAAGTGTATCCAGGTTATAGAACAGTGTTATGGAGCTTGTTATCTGTTACACAGTAGTTTTGTTCATAAACTAGCGGTTCACTTCATGACCATTCAGGCACATTATGTAACAAAAACATGATAAAAATAGCTTCTCTCGCCTGTGTAATTGTAGTTGAGGTTTATGAAAAGGTGGTATGGCACCACCTGAGGAAATAAGAAATATTGTATGGTATTGCTACATGTCTCCTGTGTTGCCAACTCTTTTCAGGGGAAAGTAGCTAATGCATGCTCACAAGGTCGCGAAAACTCGCCGGATGACGTCATGGGCTAGTTTGCACATTCACTTGATTGTCATAATGGTTATACGTGAAGAAGGAGGAGTTACTGAAGACACTTAAGGAGCTTTCATGTCTGCAGTGTTTAGTCTGTTTGATTTGAACCCTTTGGTGTGGTTCGTTTGTAAACACAGCAATGGCAGTCAGGTGCGGACCAAAACAACTGATCCTAAACCGTCTCAGTGAGCTGGTCTCGGTACGGTTCCAATCAAACTCTAGCGTGGTTCGATTGCAGGAAGAAAGCCATGAGACCTAAATCGACTTAAAGACAGGACGTGAACCAAACATGCTGTGTGTTTTGGTTTGTGGAAGAAGTTTCTCTGTAGAGTTGCCAGAATGAGCCATGAAGGTCATTCAAACTGAGCCAAAGGACAGAACTATGTGCTGTTTAAATGTGACAATATCCAGATATCCAGTGACATTTGTGCTGATTATATTATAGTACCAGACCTGCCAACCTGTATACATGTTGTGTTGGAGCTACTCAGTTTCACATCGAAGTACATTAATATTAGTTATTACTCAAAAGTATGCCAAAAGAGCAGTCTTTGTCTCCCCAGTGAAGTCAAGAGTCATTTATTTGTCAACTGCACAGCTACACTGGGAACACTGGGCATAGAAATGCTTGTGACGAGGCTCAGATTTAGACATTGACAGTACAAACACTTATTAGATATGAACAAACATATATTTGGACATGAGTGGTTGAGATGAAGTAGCAATGTAATAAGATATATGAGTAAAGTGACGTGTGCTATTAAATTATTTCAGTGGCAGAGTAAAAGGGAAATGTGCTATTAAATAAGGCAGAACAGTAAATACGAGTACAGTAAATAGTACATAGTCAATCTGAATAGTAAATATCCAAGTGTCCAGTAAATCTGAATGGCAAATATCTAAATGACCGGAAGTGGCAGTAATAAAGTGTCGCAGTGCTAGATGAAGGACTACTGGCTGTTAAGTAGTAAGTGGGAGATGGGAGAAGAGCCAGTAGACATATGAATCTGGGGTGATTTGTGGAGGTGTTTTGGTTCTGGAAGATTAAACTGCATCTGCAGTTTTTTAAAATGGAAAATCTTTCTCAACTAATATATATCTAGGAGCTGTGAGGTGAGCTGGAGAGCTGTACTGAGTGCTGGACACTTGCTAGATTTGTTGTTAGACTCTTAATAAATTAGCTATAGGGATCTAAAATGTCTCCAAAACACTGCTTCCAGGTACTGTAGCAATAGAAATACAGTAGCAATCTCACCAGCACTTTTTTTTAAATGAAATGCACATTGTTGACATTCTTTTTTATTGAGAATGAGCATGATCACACCGCATACAACAATATAGAACAAATGCAGTTTCAGCTGTAGTGTCCAGCTCTCAGTAACAGAGAAGTGATTCTGCTACTGATTAATAATTTTGCTTTCCTGTCTCTAACTCAAGGCTTGAGATCGTGCAATCTGGGGGAACAGTGTGAAGCTGTGGTCCTCTTTCCCAAGCTCTTCCAGAAATATCCCTTCCCCATCCTCATCAACTCAGCCTTCCTGAAACTGGCCGATATTTTCAGACTTGGGTACGTACTCACCAGGACACGATGTGACAGATTACAGACAGTTGGGCACACAGGTTTCTTCTTCTGTCTAATACTGTTCTGTCTCATTAGTTATTAAATACACTGCAACGTTACCAACTTCCACTGCACTAGCAACAGCCCTGTTTATTAAAGTCTTGAGATTTAAGATGTCCACCAATACAATTATTAACAGTTAGGAAATATAATGACATCACTAGTTGTTATACACTGTTAATAGGTGTAAGGAAAGTTCTGGTCACTCTGATGGCTGGTCACTCAACTTTTTTTGGCTGATAATCTCATGTATGGCCAGATTTGCATCTGAAAGCTTGAAGAGAATCTTACTTTATTTAAAACTTTCCACAGGAACAACTTCCTCCGGATGTGTGTGCTGAAAGTGACCCAGCAGAGTGAGAAGCACCTGGAGAAGATCCTGAACGTGGACGAGTTTGTTAAACGAGTCTTTTCTGTCATCCACAGTAATGATCCCGTAGCCAGAGCCATCACACTCAGGTACACACAGCAATCAGGTGGCCTTAGACATGCATGTACAATCCTGACATTGCTTGTTTAGCTGCATTACATTCGTGGCTCCAGCTTCAGACAGCAAATGTGTGTCAGAACTAAGACAAAATCGTGGTGTTGTCTTGCATGATGATATTTTTAATAAAGTTTGTGATGTGGCTAATTGTAAGATGAATATAAACATGGCCGTATTTACTGAAAGTGTTTATTCATATTTGATGCAGAATGCTGGGCAGCCTGGCGTCTATCATCCCCGAAAGGAAAAACGCCCATCACAGCATTCGCCAGAGCTTGGACTCCCATGACAACATGGAAGTGGAGGCCGCCATCTTTGCAGCAGCCAGTTTCTCATCCCACTCAAAGTAAGAGCCATAAGATTTGCACACTCAACGATATTTATCTACATTTGCCTTTTTCATGTGTTTTTATTAAGTATTACACTTTTATTACTTGTTGTAATTATTATTACAAACAAACAGCGAATGAGCAATAATCTGTGACTAGCTGTTTGTGTGGTGTTTCGCCACTGCAGTGGTTTTGATTACAAAATCATAATTTTTTGTTTTTCAGAGACTTTGCAGCAGGGATTTGCAACAAGATCAGTGAGATGATTCAAGGTAAAAATCATTTATTCTATATATTTAGCAGGTTTTAGACTGTGTTTTCATTTTATTGAGAGGCACCAGTCTGTGTTTTTAAGACCACACCTCTGTATTTGTGTGTGAGTCACTGTGTACGTGTCTGTGTGGTATTTTTGCATTATTACACTAATCACTGCACCATTTGGTGAAAAATATATTTTAAAACCCCAGTGTCTGATAGAAGAGCTCTTATTAGCGTTCATCCTAAATGTGTGTGTGTATGTGTGTGTTTGTGTCTGTGTGTTTGTGTTTTGGTCAGGCCTGGCCACTCCAGTAGACCTGAAGTTAAAACTGATCCCCATGCTCCAGTACATGCACCATGATGCTGCTTTGGCCTCCCGGAGCAGGGAGCTGCTGCAGAAGCTCGTATCCTCGTACCCCTCCACGCCCATGGTGATCGTCACACTGCACACCTTCACGCAGCTTTCCCTCTCAGCTCTCATCCACATCCCCAAACAGGTGTGTTTAAATCTCCTCTCTTACTGTACTCCAGACTTGTACACAACAATACACTGCTGACTATGTTTTAGAAGCAGTAAAGACATGGTGTAAAATAATGCATTACCTCAGCACTGCTGAATTTTCAAATCTCATTGGTCAGAAATTTTGCATTCATTTTCTATAACAACAGCTCTGATTGTAGTTCAGGCTACAAGGCAAATCATAGTAATACGCTATGTGTAATACGCTATGTGTAATATGCCATAAATTCACTTGGTCTTGTATGGTGGGAAAAAAGGTTTGATATTTAATAAAGAAAGTATTTACATCAGGCCATATAAACCCCACCCCGACTTTGATTATTTTCCACTAACGGCATACCTGATCATGTTTTATTCCTTATTAATTGTATTATTTTTTTGCAGATTGATTTGCTTCTGCAGTATCTGAAGGAAGACCCGAGAAAAGCAGTGAAAAAACTCGCCATTCAGGACCTGAAACTCCTGGCTAAGAAAACTCCTCACATGTGGAGCAGAAAGAACATACAGGTGAGAACATTCACACTTTCACTGAAGTGGGGATCATAAAGGCTGGATTATACTTGTTTTTTGAATGTCAGATTGCTGTCTTGTGTATCCTGAGGTCTTTTGGATTGTCGCTTGTGCACGTCTTCAGAAATTAACGCTACGCGTTTAATCAGTTAACCAGTTAACATTTAGCAATGCTATTTTATGTGTTTTTTTTTTTATCATCTTATTTTATATGTTATATTCAGATTGTGTGTGACTGTATGTGTATGTGTTTTGTGTAGATGTTGTGTGAGAGTGCCCTCAGCACCCCTTATGATGGTCTAAAACTCGGCATGGCCTCTGTCCTCTCTACACTCTCTGGAACCATTGCCATCAAGCAGTACTTCAGCCCTACCACAGGTAACACACACATACACACACACATCAGACAGAGCACACACTACATGGACAGAGCTGAAACAGATGGCTGCCCTCAAAGCTGATGGTCACCTTTTCAGTACTTTATAACCTAAAGTACATATTGTGCTTCATTTACTATACTTACTAAAGAGTAAAAAGTATTACTAAACAGTATTTCTTTTGGAGTATGTATACTTTATTTGAGTATTAATGAAATTGAATGCTTGCACTCTTATTTAGTTACATTTCCAAGAACAAAATTTCCTTACTCCTTACATTTATTTAGACCTTCAAAGTAGTTGTTTCAAATCTCAAAGGTCTCTTCTTCTCTTATCCAGCCAATGACTGTACGCTAAGCATCAGTGAAATGGGCTCACTTTGGTATCCAGTCATTTCACTTTAGCATCCAATCAGTTTTATAAAAATTGTGGCAATTTGTCACCGACTGTGACTTTCTCATGCTGCTCAGAGTAGTGTTGAACTTGAGGATGAACGACCCCTGGCCCTACCTCAATAAGCTGAAGTAAGCAAAGACTCATGTAAGCAAACTCAAGTAAGCAAAGACTCCTCGCCCTCCTAGAAGGCATGAACTCCATCTAATTTGAAAAAGCATGTTGAGGTAGCATTATCAGGCTATATTTAACAAAGTAACCTGTTTTCTTTTAACTGAGTAATCTATCTATACTTTAAGAGAAAGGTGCATTAGGTAAGATTCATTATTTTAAGATTAGATTTATAACAGTTAGGTAGGTTCGACAATTGAATGATCCTCACCTGTGTTCACGAAGCACTGCCCCCAGGATCTATGGTTGCATGTAGAATGTCTATAAAATAACTTACAGGAAGCGCATCCAGACGCAGACAATCATTCCGGAGCGGAAGTCAGTTTTCCAAACAGGGTTTCCAGCGATTTAATATACTTTTGCTAAGGCCATGGCTTGGGTTTTTTAAAATCATGTTCTACATATCTTCCAGGTTATTTGTGCAAGTGAGGAATAAAAAAATCGACTATTGCACTTCAATGTATAATTTCTTTATCAGTACTTTGTCCACCCCTATTACGTAGTGCAGACTGGGTTCCTTTGTTACATCATTTATATATACAGCTGATATCTAAACATTTCTTCCTTTTTTTTTTTTTTACAGCTTCCTACAGATTATGTGAAACATGCCTACACTGTAAGCGTCTATCTTCAAAATTAACCAGATATTTGTTTTCTTTACTTTCAGGTGAATCCCCACCATCTCCTCACCTGACTGATATTGTCAAGCTGGCGCAGGAGTGCTGTTACCATAGCAACCTGTCCATAGCGGCTCACGGCATAACTGTGCTAGCTAACATTGCCATCTCCTGCCCTGAGAAAGGTAGTACCCAAACACACAAAGTCCATGTTTAACACTGTAGCCGTGTCTCAAATCGCACAATTGATATAGTTTTTGCAGAACTCTGATGTACTGTACAGTTAATGTACAAATCTACATAGCATAAGTGTTGGTTTACAATATTTAAAAATGACACGATACATGGAGCGAGAATACAGCTATGCAACAGACACAAACTAGGCACAAAATTAAAGCTTTTTGGGTTGTAAAATGTGCACTTATTCCCCTGAAGTTCTGCGATTCAAGACACTTCTATCTTACAGATATTCTGGTACTATTCAAGGGCTCTGTGCAGTCTGGCTTATTTTCCTCCAAATTTCATTTTAACAATTTTTTTTAAATGACATGAGATACATGGAGCGAGAATTTAGCTTATATCCAGACTTAAATTTCCCTTTAATGTGTGATTGTGTGTGCATGGTGCCATGTGGTAGATTGCATCTATCCAGGGTGTATTTCTGCCTCAGTCCTAGTGTTCCTGGGATAGGCTCTGGATCCACTGCAACCCTGACCAGGATAAACTGAAAATGAATGAAGGAATGAATGAATAATTCATAATGGATTTTGAGATTCAGGGAATTATGGCGGTTGTTCTCAAAAGGTTGAATAATTGAATATTTTATTTGGGTGTCTGAAATATCTACAGTGTGTGCATTGTGACAGTATAGTACTATAGTAAGCACTGGCATTACAGTGTGCATATAGACTAAACAGAATAGTGTATATGCTATGTATGGTCTATATGTTGAATGTTCAGGTTCTTTGTGCAATTGTGAATATGGTGGAGCCTCTTCACATCACGCCACTGAGAGCCATGCACCAGCGCTCCACTCCACTCCACTCATTATTATGCAAAATATATTTAAGGTTTTATTTACACAATGTTTTTTTAGTAAATCCATATCTGGAATCTGTTTTGTGTCTCAAATCTGTGGTTCTTTCTGTGTACTCCATCCATCCCAGAAATCATTGGACCCTAAATAGTGTTAGAATATAGTGCATTCTGTGCTCTTTGAGACATTAAGGCAGTGTTTCCTCTAGACTTACTCCTGGTTCATATCCCTAATACAGTACCCTATAGACTTCCTCTCTCCGTTACTTTTTGATTGTCTCTCACTCTTTTTCTCTTGGTGTAGATGTTGTACAATTGGAGCAGGACACGGTGATGGGGATGGAGTCTTTACTGTTGCTGTGCAGTCAGGACGAAAGTGCGTCTGCTCAGACCACGCTGAAAGTGAGTACACACTCGTTACACTTTAGGTAGTTTAGTTCAGGGTGTCTGTGGGTCCTAATTTGCGTGAAATTACATTTATGAAATTTAAGGCTTAAGTATAAAATGCAAATGAACATAAATATTTTATACTACAAACATAGATAACAGTTTTTATATGATTAAGGCCTCGTTCATTTACAACAGGTGTCCCAAACATTATAGTCAGCTGAACCACTTCAGCCTAAATAATGTGCCTTGAGATTTTAAGTAGGCCACGTGTCAATGTTAAGCGTGTTTTATAATAAACTGCACAACTTTCTTAGCCTTTTTGTTTTTATACAGTCACTTATTTTTCACATATGCAATGATACTTACAGTGATATATTTGACCATACCATACGTATGTACTATAACACGCATGCTGTAATCATGAGTGCTAGTTCTACATATTTAGTTTAGAAGTATTACATATGGTAGGAAATGTTGTTCTTATAGGATTCTTACAGAGATTTTGTACATGGGAGCACTTTCCTCCCTTCTATTAATGTCCATTTAGAGGAAGGGTCATATAGCTCCCTTTTTGCACCACATTTTTATTCATTGTTTTTCTCCCCAAATACCAGCAAAAGACAGATTTGTATATTTTGTATACCATCATTGCAAAGTCTTGTATTACACTTAAAGTAGCATTAAAAAGTAAACAGAAATCTTCACACCGTTCCTCTGACTTTTTATGTAGGAAGTTTCTTTATATAGGTTTTAATACTTTTACTAGGTTTAAAGCTTCAGGCTTTCTTTGCAATTTATGGCTGATGTTCACCTGTTCTCATTGTCTCTCAACTGTCTTCTATCTTTCTGTCCCCTACTCTCTCACTATTTCTCTCGTGCTGTCCTACTTTTGTTGTGCTCTCTCTGTCTTGTCTCTCTCATTCTGTACACATCTGTGTTGCTCTTTTTCTTCCTAGCTTTCCCTTTTGTCCCTTTCTCCTCTTTAATTTACTCTCAATCTACCTCTCATTCTCTCCCTCACTCCTTGTCTCTCTCGCCCTGTCAGTTAAAGTGTAATGTGCTTTGTTTAATCACTGATTTAAATGTAGTATTGTCACAATTATTACAAGGAAAACTGTACTAATACTAGTAATGAAAATATGATTTTAGATATAGATAATACAAGTTCAGTTCTCTCTCTCTCTCTCTCTCACTCAGACGGTGCTGGTGTGTCTGGTGCGGATGTTGAGGGCGCGTCCTCTCCTCAGTCAGATGTGTGTAGAGTTCCTCTTGGCACAGCTGCATCACTCCTGTGACTCGGCGTGCACTGCTATCTGCCATGCTCTGGCCGCCATCGTTACTCAGCTGCCCGTGCTGGGGGAGAGCATGCTGGGAAATCTTTTGGAGCTGTACAGCAGTGCCACTCACCGGAGCTCTGATAAACAGCAGGAAATATTGGTTGGTGTCTACACTGAAAGAAATAATTTGCTCACCAAAGTAATGTTTTAGAAAGTAATTAACACTTTATTAAGTGTATTAAGGTGTGTAATGTTCATTTAAATATTAAATAATAAGTAACATAATGTTCAGTGGGGTCTTCTGCTTTCTCTGTTTCTCAGGTGTGTTTGGCTACAGTGGTGTTTGTGGCTAGTCAGTCGTCTCTGAGTGCTGAGGTAAAAGCCGTGATTCGACCGCAGCTGGAAGCCTCGGCTAATGGCTGGACCGTCTACCGCATTGCACGTCAGGCCTCGCGCATGGTGAGCTGCTCACTAAGGTTCTGACTCGTTTTAATACTGAGGCATCAGTTCAGTAATTAATGCTTGGTTAAAGGACTGGATCGGGGGAAAGAATAGTGTATGGACTTTTGTAAAATGGTGGACTTCTAAGACAGTGAACTACTTGATAATACATAATATGTGGTTCTATACAAGCTTTGTGGAAAAGTTCAACTAAATAGTAAGAGATAATATCACAGAGCCAAATGCAGTGCTATTCTGCCCTAAAAAAAGATGCTTGGAGCATGACACATTACCCGAGCATGCTGACTGAACCACTCTGACATAATACAGACTTACTTTCAGCTGGCTGATATAATCCTGACTGCCTAAAGAGCAGAGAATATACCAGCAATGCCAACAAAACTCACCTGAAACAGAGCTGCGCTTGCTTAAAAATGTTCAACTTTCAAATATGAGAATTTTTAAAAACTAAAATTAACACTCGGTATATTAAATTTAGCAACTTTTCAAATCTTGAGAAATATGTAATATTCTTTAATGTTCAAAAACTGTGTAAAAAATGAGCCATTGTATGTCATGCCAATAAAGGGCCCTGAATAGAATTAAAAATGGAGTGCAGTACTGGCCAAGTCTTCACACTGTACACTGTACACAAACTTTCAGGTATACTGATTGCTCTTCCTTTAATATGTAATATTAAGCAGAATAAATAGTAAGATTATTATTTGAATCTTGTTGCAGGGCTGCCACGAGTTCTCCAGCGAGCTGTACCAAAGTCTGCGCACACGCGTTGCCTCTGAGCACTTCTACTTCTGGCTGAACGCACTGATGGAGTTCTCGCAGGCCGAGCACTGCCTGACTGGCCTGACTGACGGAGACTACAGCGGAGCCATCAGTGCCATCACCGATGCCCTCAAATCCTACCAGAAAGGTTTCACTTCCCTCACGGTCAGAGTCTAGTACAGTTTACACACTTGTCAGAGAAACACCCTGAGCTCAAGCTCTCAATCCAACTATTCACATATAAGGCTCATTAGTCAAAGGTGTACAATAATAGTGTTTTGGCCATAGAGCTTTTAGTTCCTGAACTTTGCACTCACAGAACACATTTCTATTAAAACTGCAATTATATTTAAGTTATTGACTTATACTTATTTTTGAGTTATTGATGATTAGATTACACCCATGCACTTCAGACCAATAGGCTGATAACTATAAGAACTTATTAAACAAATAAATAATAATAATTTGGATTGGGATTTTTCCACAACTGTAGCAAAATGGAAAAAAAACATCACAGACCCCCTGACTATACTTCACGGACCCTGGGGTTCCCCACAGCCCTCTTTGAGAACCATGGCTTAAATATACTTGTTTAAAAAAGTGTACTTTGTGTGCAAATTGGCTGAAATTGTATTATTAATCAACAAATTACAACCTCTGAATATTTGTAGATGCTCCAACCTTATTGTTTTTTACTTTTCATTCAAGATTAGTCACAGATTCTGAAAATGTAAATACATGTAGCCGTACATCACCTTGACTGATAAGTGTTCCTGTCTTTATGTGCAATGTATGCAGTTGTGTGTATTGTATAGTTTTGTGTTTTGTTGTATCTTGCACATAATTTAGAGACTTGCTATTTCATCACACCGTGGATGAATAGTAAAACTTACTTGAGTACTGTGTTTTGTCTGTGTGTGTGTGTGTGCGTGCGTGTCTGTGTGTATCCAGGCTGCAAGCACCCCCCTGAGTCCCCTGGTGTTCCAGTGTGAGTTTGTGAAGCTGCGAATTGACACGCTGCAGGCTCTGGCCCAGCTTATCTGCACCTGTAACAGCCTAAAGACGAGTCCTCCACCTGCCATTGCTGCCAGCATGGCCCTGTCCTCCGGGAATGAACTGCAGCGCTGCGGACGCATCTCCCAGCAGGTGCTACACACACACACACACACACACACACGCAAACATACAGGTAAACAAAAAAAAAATTTACACTCATGATTTGTCTTCATTTTTAGTTGTGCACAACAGTCATATTTTTAACACATTTTTCACCATAACTGAACCGTCACACTATCACTGCAGTGAGTTACAGCATTTAATGTTGTCCTCTTTGAACACTGGGCTTTGTCAGCACATACCATTCATGTTCTTACTACTAATCAATCAGATTGAGTTGGAAGAGAATTATACCAGGAAATGTATCATATCTTTACATTTATTAAAATAATAGGATATTTCCTTTGCTCTTGCACAGATGAAGCTCTCCATGGATGAATTCCGGAGTCTCGCCAGCCGCTACGCTGATTTGTACCAGTCCTCTTTTGATGCTGATTCAGCTACACTCCGAAATGTCGAACTGTATCCTTTAGGGCAAAGACAGACTCGAGAAAGAGCGCAAATTGAGAACACATTACAGGTACAGGCATGAAAAATAAAAAACTTTTTCAAAAAAAAAAAAAACAATTTCTGATTGGCTGGCAGATGTGGTTTTTTTTTTGTTATATTGGGACAGTTTGTTTGCTAGTTTAAAATCATTCAGTTATGACAGTTGTAAGAGAACACAAAATGGACAAAACTTTTGCAGATTTTCATTTTTTAACTTTTAGTTCTTAACTGCTGATCGTGATAGCACTCAAAACAAGACTGAGCAACTTCTGACACTATTTGGCAACATTTAATTAAAAACAAAATGCAACGTTTCCCTCAACTCATTTATTAGGCAACAGCAGAGCTGCCTGCTTATCTCCTATGTGATTGAGGCTTTAATACTCGACCCTCACACTGCCAGGTAAGCGTGAACACACATGCACAAAACTTACATAAACTTTCATTTAAACAGGCCAGAATCTTTATTGCCATGTGACAGGGGTTAGTAGGAATTTTTGTTGATGCTATGCCCCAACCAATATGAACTTTTTATTAACTATTTAAAAAATTCTAATGCTGAATGTCCCAATATAAAATGACATAGACAGTAATAGTTGAAGTTAAACAGGGCTTTACTGAAATCTAAATGACTGTGAACACAGGCCACTTACAAATGCAACATAATATGACTTTAAAACAGTTTGATAATATAATGAATGTGGTTTTACTATAGAATATCATATTGCTGCTTTATTGGCATGAATTCAGCTGACGCCATTAAGTCATTGGATTTAGAGTTGTTAGGAGCAGTGGTGGCTCAGTGGTTAAGGTTCTGAGTTACTGATCAGAAGGGTGGGGGTTCAAGCCCCAGCACTGCCAAGCTGCCAATGTTGGGCCCTTGAGCAAGGCCCTTAACCCTCTCTGCTCCAGGGGCACTGTATCATGGCTGACCCTGCCCTCTGACTCCAGCTTCCTAACAAGCTGGGATACGCGAAGAAAAGAATTTCACTGTGCTGTAATGTATATGTAACAAATAAAGGCTTCTTCTTCTGTATTTGATTTTATATCTGTTTTTACTAAGTTCTTGCTTGCATGCTCAGTCTCTTTGCATCTAAGCAACCTGGCAAATGCTTACTAACCAGAAAAAGCTAACTAGTGCACAGCACTTCTTGTCTATAATGGGTAGGTTTATCCATATCAGCTTGCACAATTCCAGTTCTCCTTACGCGTTTGTGTCTAGTTCTTCACGAATCCGTGCATGAATCTCAAATGCTAATCAGGCATGCTTTCTAGAATATTAGGCCTGTTCATTCGGCATTTGAACAATGTTTTGTAACATTTGGTTACAAAACACAGCTTGGTAAAACTTGGAATGTAAATACTGTTTTTTCACATCATTGCACTGGTTTATTTGTCCCAGTTTGCAGGATTTTGGCCCGCCGAGTTCAGTCCAGGCAGAGAGCAAGTATGAGCGCAGGATGCAGTCTGTGTTCAACCTCGTTCTGGAGGAGGTGGATTCACTGAGCAGGAAGCACCCTCCTGTTTCTTACCTGGTAAAGTATAAAGTCCAGCAGTTGCTGGAGTGGCCTACATATAAACCTAGATTTTCTGCTTATTAATAATAATAAAGCGAGAGCTTAATATGTCCAGAGTTGTTGAGAAACTCTTTCTCCTTCTGTTTCTCTTCAGCACACTGGCTGTCTGTGTGACGCTGTTATTGCTCTGCTCAAAGTCCCACTGTCCTTCCAGAGGTATTTCTTCCAAAAACTGCAGTCCACCAGTATCAAAGTGAGTCACTGCGCTGTTTAATCAAGTCTCAGTAATCAAGTGCACAGTGATCCAGATGGTTCATTTCATATCGTTACTATAGCAATAGTGACTCCTTAACAAAACATTATTACATTCATAATGCATCTATAATTGACAGTTATAATGTAACATTTTATATAAGATTATTATGAATTAATTAGAATTTATAAAAGATAATTATATTTCCCTCGTAACCAGTCCTTTTATTTCATTACAATAATAGCACTTCCTCCATGTTACTTCCTGTAACATGTGGTCACAAGCCTATTAGCAGATATAACTGCTTTGTAATGATTTTCTATTATATATTTATTGTATGATCTATCAGTACTATTCAGTTCTATCAATAATTATATGTTCTTGATTATTCGTACATACTCTTACATAAGGTAAGATAAAAGGTAGAGCAAAATAAAAAATAAGTACAAGGTAGGAAGTATATTATTGCATAAATATCACACTTACATGTACTATGTAACAGTATTAAATATTTAAATAATAATTAAAAAATATATTGAGTCTAAATGTTTGACATACAGTGTTACAAAGTGCAGCAGTGGACAGATATACTGTATATTAGTAAATAAAAATAACTGATTAATAATAAAAATCCTCAAGCCCTAGTTCAGCAGCATGGCTGCTCAAAGCATGAACAGTTAACAAAGTAGCACTTCTTACCTTTAATTGAGTTATACTGTATATACAAGTATTTGCTTTAGATCAATCAACATACAGACTTATTTGCTTATTAAATCTCTAATATTGACTATACAGTTCGCTCACACACAGAGGTCAAAAAATGATGTAATTCCCACTTCCGACTTCCCGTTTCCGAGGTAAGTTGAATGCAGCGTCAGTCTTACAAGCTGTGACCTCATTTTCTGTTTGCTCCCACAGCTGGCTCTGTCTCCATCTCCTCGCACACCCAATGAGCCAATCCCGGTGCAGAACACACAGCAGCTCACGCTAAAGGTTGAGGGGGTCATTCAGCACGGCTCCACTCCCGGCCTTTTCCGCAAAATCCACTCGGTCTGCCTGAACGCCAGCTCCACGCTGCAGTCCAAACCTACTCCCGACTTCAAGGTGGGGTTAAAGTCCCAAATCATGATCAAAAGCCTCTGTTACAGCTTACAATGTTCTATTATATGGAAGAATTACTGAATGTAATCTGTGAATGGAGATAAAGAGATACATGATGAAAGTCTATTCATTATTCATCAAGATTAAATTGTTCCTCTGAGCAAGGAGTCAATCCCACAGCATTATTCAGAGGGTTAAATATCATGTCTTTACAAAATGTTGTTATCCAAATCCTTTAGTACTCAGTCTATCATTTGTAAACAGTTCAGGTGGTAGGAAGTAAAAGGATTATATCAGTGTGTGTTTTAAACCTCACTATGCCAATCCATTGTGTAGGCACAGAGCCTTCAGAGGCTATGCAACAGAAAAATGTCTAAGTCTGTAATTCCATTTAGACACATTCTTATCAACTTCCCTTACTATTTGAAAACATCACGAGTATGTACCAGAACACACTGGACCTCAGGAAGAAAATGTAGCTCAAATGATTCTTGGAATATTTTGTATGGTCTAATTCAGGACAGGCAAACTTGTGACCAAGCCTTTTTCAAAATAACGTTGGTCTGCTGTTAAGTAAGTTCTTGCTTTTCAACACAGGAGTCATGAAACTGAATTAATGAGGTTAATTCTACACTTCTACACTACTGCGCTTATGTGTGTCTAATTGGCCAAGATTCAGTTTCTATAATGAAGTAATATAATTAGTAAGTTAAATCTTTTAGTAAGTAAAATGTTTGTGTACATGGTGCAGTTCATGGCTATAGCAGAAAGTGCTTAAATCTCTCCTGCTAGGATAGTCACCTAAATTAAAAGTACTGTTGTTCACTACTTAAAATATTATTGGTAGTATTTAGGATTCTATATATTTTATCCCTCTGTCTGTTCTGCAGACTGATCTATTTCCTTTACATTTATGGCATTTGGCAGATGGCCTTATCCAGAGCGACTTACATTTATCTCATTTATACAACTGAGCAGTTGAGGGTTAAGGGCCTTGCTCAAGGGGCCAGTAGTGGCAGCTTGGTGGTGCTGGGGATTGAACTCATGACCTTCTGATCAGTGGGCCAACATCTTAACCACTGAGCTACCACCACCCTGGCCTATTCTTATTCACTAATAAAACAAGTGGAGTCAGGAGTTCAACCAAGGTGAAGTATAGAGAGGAAGTTGAGAAGGGTGTGTTATAAACAGTAACTATAGTGAAGCAGTGAACTCAACACAGACATTTCCAACAGACTTTGTATGCTGTGAGGATGCTGCTGCATTATGACTACAGCAAATGGCTTAGAGCTCTGATATTACACCACCATTACACGTCTATAATGATCAAGTTTCACATCAAGGATTGTCTCTTGGAGACTCAGTCACAGAGATGAAACTGGAAAATATAGCAGAGCTTTAAAGAAGCCAATCCACTGGAATATAGTATAAAACACTAAGAGCAAATATATTTTCTTCTCCTGTGACACTGCTGAGTGCTATAATCTCTTTCAAGTGGAGTAAAGCAACACATTTTCAAACACCAGAATGCAGTAGAAATCCACTCACCATTCACTTTAATAGGAACACCTGTACACCAGGATGTTCATTCAGTTACCCGACACGATCTTTGCATGAAGACACTTAGTGCAAGATTAAAGTATATTTAGGTGTCAAAGGAAGTTATCATGCAGAAAAACCCAATTTTGGTCGTCTGTTTTTGGTTGTTTTCCAATACCCAGCCATAATGGCATTCAAAAGGTTTTTACAGTCTGTCACATGTTTAAGTTACTGGCAAAAGTTAAATAAATAGATTTACAAACGTCAGATGTCTTAAACTGAATGCATAGGCTTGATGTGAGGATTATCGCATTAAAAAGGAGTTCTTGAGGAATTTAAAGGCACTCATTTTCAGTGCTAGGAAAGGATGGACGTTCAGAAATGTTTCGAAATCCATTGTCTTTAGACATTGCTATATTATCCACAATATCCACATCTTCTCTCATGTCACATGCTATGTTTTATCTTTTGCTCTTGTTGACTTTTTAAAAATCAAAAAGTGTGTCTGGAATGTTCAAAAAAATCTATAAATATTCATGAAACTGTGGATTTTTTTTCGCTTTCAACATGATTTTGATCAGTTTAAGTGTTGTAAATGAAGGATTGAAAATGTTGCTATTATCAGCAGTATTTTACTCTTCTATAACATCTGAGATTATTTGTATCATATGGTGATATTTGGAGGTTTACCTACTCTGTCTTGGTCATGTGGAACTATAAGATTTGAGCTTTCTCTATAGAGGCTCTGTCTCTGACTGTGAAATACACAAGCCTGCAGCTTGTGATAGAAAGTATCATATGATTCTCAAAGACATTTCTAAGATACATGAAATGCATCACAGTACATACGTTTGCTAACAGTAAAAGTGTTGCATTGGTACTTTGGTACTTTCTTTATTTTGCTACCTTATTTAATGTCTACAAAAACAATTGGATTTTTATTTTTTATATTTAAAAAATGTATTATAAAAAATCAGCTCAGCTGCTTCCAGTCAGCTAGTAACTAAAAAAATGAATAATTTTTTTTTAAATGTAATAAAAAGATATCATGATATCTACAACATTTCAGAAAAGTGGATTGCGAGAGAATTCATGATGATATTGATATTGCATAGTCATATCGCCCAGCCCTAACTCCTTCATATTTTCCCTTTAGATTCCTCTCGAGTCCAAGGCCAATGAGATCGAGCAGCAGGTGGAGCCTCATAACGACTACTTCAGCACTCAGTTCCTGCTGAACTTCTCTGTGCCGGGGACCCACAGTGTGACGGTGGAGGCGTGTGTGGTGGATGAGAGCGGGGTACAGTGGAAAACCGGGCCCAAGAGTACAGTGAGCGTTAAATCCATGGAGGATCCGTTCTCACAACAGCTCCGCCATCAGCAGGCTGGAGCTCAGGCAGCTCAGCGCAACGTCACCGCCCGCTTCCAGTAACATTTCAGCCTTGTGGTTCAGACACTTGGTCCAGTGTTCAGACTAGCAAGTCTCACACTCAGGTTATGCTGTTACAGGAAAATAATCAATGATGCCATGATCACTTTGAAGTTGATAACATATTAGAACTAGCGCATTACTATAAACCTGTGATTTGTCTTTTCTATATTTGTTATAGAAAAATAAAGCAACATCCTTCTCACCAATCAGGTTTGAGAATTCAACAAATGGTAGGAGCAAAAAATGTCTACGTTCTACTGTATAATTTCTACACATGACCGATTTACTTCTGTTTAAAGAAGCAGTTTGTCATTTTTGTGCTTTCTGCTGCCTCTGAGGTAAAATGCATTTGCAAAGAAAACTTTCTACCCCTGCAGATCGACCTCACCCTCCTCTGTTGAAACAATGTACGCCTTTTTATGGGGCAAAGGAAGAGGTGAGCAATTCTCTTTCATATCGGGACGGAGCTAATTTACAGACCTGGAAAAAAAAAAAGCCCTGTTTCTTTGACATTTTGTAATTACAGGTTTTGAAAAAAAAATAATTTCAAATGTTAAAAACTGCAAGTTTAAACTGTGTTATTAATTTTAAAAAAAGTATTTCAATTTAAAACATGTTTTTACATGAAACAGCTAAATGTGAGCTAAGCTTAGAGAGGAACTGGGAGGAAAAGTAGAGAATTTGGAGGAATTAGTCAGAGAAATGTACTGAAATCATGAGTGTGGTTTGTTCATTTTATGGCGATTGAATTCATTTGCATAAAATGAAGAAAATCTCAATTGAAATATTGCTTGTTTCTGGAGCGCTGTGTCGAATTTATACAAGGAGCCAGTTGAAGGAACACAGACGACCAAACAGTCTGCTTCGAGACGCCTAACCTTTCAAGCGTGTGATTTCTATACAAAGTGCACGTCATGCATTCCTGATGTTTTTTGCATAGCTGCATGCCAAAGCAAAATGGACACTAGCCTAATCAGATTTACTGTAATCAGATATGCAGTCGGGATTGAAACTTTTCACACTGCAATTTTCTCATGAGTAAGAAAAAATTCCTCCGCTGCATATTTTAAATATTCTAACTCCTATCATGCAGTCTGTTTAATTAGCATAAGGCTGAGGATGGGATCTGTACAATATGTTCTGTTGTCTGTGTGTGTTGTCATTGGCTCTTTTTGTGCTCATGCAGCCTCCTACGTGTACAGCGTATTCTCCTGGCAGCTGTTAGGTCACTGTGCTGGTTGTGTAGATGACTAACGATGAGGTGTTGGGTTAATCAAACTTCTGGAATCTGTACCTCATTGTTCAGTTCAGCAGAATGTAGAACATTGCTGTGCATTCCCAGTCATGCCCACACCCTTAAAGCACCTCAGCTGCCACTTTTTGTGCCTATTTCAAGCGTAGCAACTGTTCTACAGTCTGTTCCATAAACATAAGGCTGAATACGGATGAGCTCTGTGGAATAAATTCTCTGATGAAACTGCAGCAAGACTCTACTTGCTTCTACTGACGTTATTTTGACATCATACAGTGTAGGGCACTATGTGGATTTGGATGTAGCCACGGTCTGACTGTGACATCTCCAAAACACACACACACTCCAGAATGTATACACATGAATGATTTCAAGATGTTGTGAGTTGCATCTCGATTTCAATCATATGTCAAAAAAGCATCTAGGGGACAAACTAGTATGATTTTTCTTGTTTTAGTTTTCTTTATTATCATTGTTCTTTTTATTTACAGTATTTGTGAATTTATTTTGCTGTAGCATAGCATAAACCTAAGCTCACTGTACAATGTTTATTGTACAAATATACAAATTGATCTTGATATGACTTTTTCCCCCTAGACATGCAATTTAACTGTCGCTTAAAAAGGCCTGAATCTTTACAGTGGGTGATTCTGTGATTAAATCATCATCTATTTGATCAAAATAAGCTAATAATACTGAGTTGAATAAGTCTGATACCACACACACACACACACACACATTCACAGCTGTTTTTATTGCAAATGTATTAGCATTTAGAAAAATTAACACCAGATAATTCACACACTCTCAGGAGGCGTGGCCTGGCTGACCCAGTAAAGGGGGTGTGGCTTTTGTGCCTTTCAGTCTCAGTGATGTTCCAGTCAAGGACTGATTGTGATATCTGAGATGTGATATTTAAAGCACACTGTGACATATTCTATTTAAAATGTCCGAACAGGTGTTATCGTACCAGACCTCAGTCTTGGAGAGCCACAGCACTTCAGAGTTCAGTATTTCACTTCAGTATTTTCCCTGAACACAGTTTCATTGTTTCGATATATAACATTCTACAAATGTGCACTAGAATACTGTAGACCAGTTCATGCACAAATACACATGTTCAGTACCCATTGTTTAGCAATTCTACACCATGACTCTTCCTAAAAGTCCTTTGTCTACTTTCCCCCCTCCATTCTCCTTTTTTTATTTTACTGTAATTAGGGGTCCAGGCACCAAAGGCAAGTAGGCACCCTATTGGAATTGGAATATATTTTCCTTATTATTAATTTTTATACGTTGATATGGGAGTCTATGGCAGCCCATAGAACACATCATACGCTTTTTGTGAAATTTGACGTAGTGATAGAGGACAGTCTCAGCTACCTACACTCCAATTTTGACATACACTTCTCAGGCGCTCTAGCACCATCAATAAGGCAAATTTTCACATACTTTTACAATAATAACTCCACAACACAATGTCATAGAAAGGCGATTCTACTTTCCTCTGATTTGCCAGGTCATGCAAAGTTCAACGGATGTTAATTTTCACCATATTAGATTTTCTGCCATTTTGAATTATTTGAAACACAGGGTTTTGTTTTGTTTTTTTGGTTTCTTCTCCAACAGCTTTTGTCCAATCATCACCAAATGTGGATGAATGCAGCATGAGACCGACCCAAGACAAGACAAATTCCTTGTATGTGTATCATAGTTGGGAAAATAAACTGATTTAATCTGGGGTGGTGCAACTTTCTCAGTCCTTCAGGTTCCCATATTTCTGTGGTTAGGTTTATTTTATTTTATTTTTTAATTGATTTAGGTGTTATTTTAGATGCTTTGCTGTGATTATAAGCAGTGCATATAAATATAAATGCATTTTTCTGTGATTTTTATTGCAAGTTGAAGTTACAAAGCTGAGGGACAGCATTGACCATCACTCCCAGCTGGAGCGACCTATATTGCACCCTATATTATTGCTTTTTTTCCTGCTCTAATCCACGTGATTTAACTCAGAATTTTACATTTATCAAATCCTTTCTGTGATTTATTTGGATCTGTTCAAGCTGGAAATCACAAAATGTGCAAAGAACAAAGATTAGAAACCGCTAGTTCCTTGTTTGGCCGTGTGGTGGCGGTAGATTGACTCGCGTTGCTCTGGTAACCCACACAATAGAGCGAGCGAGCGAGCGAGCGAAGAAGAAGAATTAAGCGGAGGAAGAAGCGCACGAAGAAGAAGCAGCAGCAGCCCGTTGCGTTTTTCACTCGACGCTCCTCCATCTGCAAAAGTCTCCGCTTTTCCGTTCATTAAAATGATAATTACGAATTATTCATCTTGAACATTTGCATTTTTAGCTGAAACGTTAGGTGTTTTATCCGGGGAGCAAAAATAACGGAATTGTACCTTCCTTTATTATATTTTTTTCTTCGCTCGACCTCGTAGTTTTTTGGAGGGGATTTGACATCAGCGAGCGGCACCACCACCATCATCATCATCATCTTCATCATCATCAGAGGAGCTTCATTCATCTGTCTGTTTCCTGGTCAGACCTCACTTGGATGCATCGCACAAATTATTACTCCAGCACTACTGATTAATCGACGCTTTGATTGATTGATTGATTGATCGATCGATTGACTGAAGCAGATGCAGCGGGAAGGGCTCGTGCACACCGGCGTGGTTGACATGGCAACGACTTCTTCAGCGGCCCGGATTATTTAGCTGTATCAAATCTAATCTAGAATAATCATCGTAATCTCCATGTGACTTTGCATCAGTGTGTGGTTTAGCCCAGCTCCCCTCAGCTGGCTCATTTTCTCCTTTCATCGTCCGGCATTTGCACCCACTGTGAGTACTAATGCTGTCTCCAGATCAACTGCACTAACACAGCTCATTTAAAGCCAGTGAGCTTCAGTGCTCAGAAATTCTCTTCCTTGCATTCTTCTTCTTCTTCTTCTTCTTCTTCTTCTTATTGCTGTGACCTCTACGTTTTATCACCACTGGGGATGAATAAGCTTCCTGTGTGCATGGGACTGGCAGATGATCCACCTCTGATTAGCTTTAGTAATGTTGGATTTGATCATGATTATAGTAAACAGTATTCTGTGTCCTGTCCAGCTGTCAGCTCGGTTTAGCTTTAGTGACCTTGTAAAAGTCTGTAGTGCTGCTAATGGTCTAGTCCTCAAAGTCCTGCACAACTGAACACAACTGCAGCTTCGTCCTTCAGTCCTTCAGAAACAAGCGGCACATTTCTTACTTCTTCAGTTAGCTAGCATTAGTTACACTGCCTGTTTAAATTTTAAAGCCTTTGACCTAATTATGTGCTCAAACACAACTAATTATACATGTTTTAGCGATGCTAAGCCGCGTAATGCCATTGTTTAGTTTCTTCTTTTCCATGTTTTATGCTAACCGCTTAGCCGTTTGCTTTCTGCTTCTTCCTCAAAAAAAAAAAAAAAAAAAAAATTTCTATCAGAATTTGTATCCACAAACTTTTAAAGTATACCGTTTTAGTGCCTCAAACCCCCATTAGTTTTTGAGAGAGTAACAATGAGAATTTTATTTTATTTGTTGGTCATTTATAGCACAACACTCATTTTATACGCTAAGAGAGTTAATGCTGTTGGGGTGAAGAGCCTGAAGTGTTTTGGTGGGATTAAACTTTTAAAGTTCTAGAGGTTTTGCTAATTTCCAGGCCTGAGGCGATATCTGGGGATTAGAAAACTGAGCATTCAAGATCAGCCTGTTTAAAATTTGACTTTTGGATTGAGACAGTATTTTTGGTGGCTGTGATATTTCTGGTTAGGGTATTTGGATGTAAAGTGGGTGTGGATGTAGGATGGGCCGAGCTTTTAAATGTAGGGGTATTTGTGGTCAGAGCTTTTAAATGTAGGGGTATTTGTGGTCAGAGCTTTTAAATGTAGGGGTATTTGTGGTCAGAGCTTTTAAATGTAGGTGGTATTTGTGGTCAGAGCTTTTAAATGTAGGTGGTATTTGTGGTCAGAGCTTTTAAATGTAGGGGTATTTGTGGTCAGAGCTTTTAAATGTAGGTGGTATTGGTGAACAGTGCTTTTAGATGTAGGGGTATTTGTGGTCAGAGCTTTTAGATGTAGGGGTATTTGTGGTCAGAGCTTTTAAATATAGGTGGTATTTGTGGTCAGAGCTTTTAAATGTAGGGGTATTTGTGGTCAGAGCTTTTAAATGTAGGTGGTATTTGTGAACAGTGCTTTTAGATGTAGGGGTATTTGTGGTCAGAGCTTTTAGATGTAGGTGGTATTGGTGAATAGTGCTTTTAGATGTAGGGGTATTTGTGGTCAGAGCTTTTAGATGTAGGGGTATTTGGGTGTAGTGGTATTTGTGGTTGGAGATACTTGGTTGTGAGGGCTGTTTGTAGTTTGGGGGTATTTGTGGTTGGAGGTGTTTGGCTGTTGCTAGTGTTTGTAGTGTGGGGGTATTTGTGTTTAGTGGTATTTGGTTGTGGGAAGTATTTGTAGTTGGTGGTATTTGGTTGTGTGGTGTATGTGTAGTTTGGGGTATTTGTGGTTGGTGGTGATTGGTTGTGGGAAGTGTTTGTAGTTTGGAGGTATTTGTGGTTGGTGGTGATTGGTTGTGGGAAGTGTTTGTAGTTTGGAGGTATTTGTGGTTGGTGGTATTTGGTTGTGGGGAGTGTTTAAGGTTTGGGGGTCCAGTTGGGGTTGTGTTTAAAAGTTAGTGTTGTTGAAGATTAGAGTTGGAGGTTAAGGCTCATTTATATCACTGCATTTCTGTGTATCTGTGTCATGATGCAAAAAGGGAGTTTTTGTGTAAGCAGAGTTCGCAGAGGTCCACAGAGGAGCCAGCATGCACCTCCAAAATCCTTTACTGTACTGTGTGAATCTGTGGTACTGTTCATCACACACATGCTAATTGGTTGAGGAGGTCACTGTATTCAGTAAGGTTGAGACCTGAACCATGGGACAATCCGCCCCCCCACCCCACCCCCCATTCCAGACATGCTTGACTACTCCAGCAGAGATGCAGAGATAACTATGGCTCTACCCAGCTTTAGTATTTAACAGTATTTAAAAAGGAATTCATTTCATGGATTCATTTCTCTTCCTGCTGAGTTAAAAGTCCCAAATCTCACTAAAAGTATGCTATCACTTTTAGTCCTTTACTACTTCTTCTACAGTGAAATAACAGAATTTCTTTATTGTTTTTCCTTTTCCTGGTTTGCCCCACAGTGTTCATTTTAACTTTATGTGCAAGTGTGTTGGCAGATATCAGTGCAAATGTCTGCACATACAGTCACTGTTGTATAAATCACACCTAAGGTAATGAGTCTCGGAGGTAGAGTCTCGGAGGTAGAGTCTCGGAGGTAGAGTCTCGGAGGTAGAGTCTCGGAGGTAGAGTCTCGGAGGTAGAGTCTCGGAGGTAGAGTCTCAGTGGATGACGCTTGGAGGTTGTCGCTTGGAGGTTGTCGCTTGGAGGGTGAGTCTTGGAGGTTGTCGCTTGGAGGTTGTCGCTTGGAGGTTGTCGCTTGGAGGGTGAGTCTTGGAGGTTGTCGCTTGGAGGGTGAGTCTTGGGGGATGAGTCTTGGGGGATGAGTCTTGGAGGGTGAGTCTTGGAGGGTGAGTCTTGGAGGGTGAGTCTTGGAGGGTGAGTCTTGGAGGGTGAGTCTTGGGGGATGAGTCTTGGAGGCTGACGCTTGGGGGATGAGTCTTGGAGGTTGTCACGTGGAGGATGAGTCTTGGAGCTTGACACTAGGAGGGTGATGCTTGGAGCTTGTGTGATGGAAATTCACCTTAAGACAGAGTGAGGACTCTCTTCTTCATGAACAAATTTCATTATTGCAATACTCACAGCTGGGGAGTCTGACCTCAGATCATCTCCACCAGCTTGTAGAAAAAGCAAAGATTATATAACTTTTCACATAGGTTATTGTCTCATGTGATTGGTTATTACAGACCAAAAAATCATATTTCATTGGTTAAAAAGGCAAATTAAACAAGTTACCCCATAGTGGCAAGCATATTCCACCTTCACTGTTGCTTAGCCATCCTTATCCATGAGGACAGTGGCTACTTTTCTATCTTCGCTCACATTACTACGTAAACATCCCCCAACTTCCCCCTCCCAGGGCGCGTACACACACACACACACACACACACACACAGAGCCGCTTCCTCCTATCTTCCTATCCTCTGAACAGCACAGGCTGTTGCAAACAAGTTTACTCTGTCCAGGCCATGTTCTGCAAAAAGCTAGTTTCTACCATTCTTCTGCTAAGTTCACTAACCTTACAATAGCTTTTTGTTAATACATGAAAATCTCAAACATGAGACAAAATTTCTTCCATGCTTGACACTTGGAAATTGTTGTTTGGAGGATGAGTCTTGGAGCTTGACGTTTCAAGTCTGGCGCTTGGACGTTGACGCTTGGAGGTTAATAATTGGACATTGAGTTTTGTGCTAGGGTTAGGGTTAGAGATTAAGGGTTATTTTTCCGTTAATGACAATAGTAAAAACTCTGTGTGTATGTATGTATATATTATATGTGCCTTGGCAAGTCTCTGGAAATGGACTGGAGGGATAAACACAATTCTCTTCACAATTCTGTCTAAAAAGTCATGCCAGAATCTCCCATTGGTGTTCAAATTCAATTGAGATCTGCCACAGCATTTTCATATACATGAAACCATTCAGTCAGCCCTCGCGTCCTGTGGATGAGGGTGGGGTCTTTCTGGAAGAGACCACTCCCATCAGTATAGAATCAGAAAAACTTGTATTGATTTGCAGTGACTCTTCAGTCTCATGGGAAACCAGCCATGCCCGTAAAATGCCCCTTAGCATAACAAAGCTACCTTATTTCCTTTAATTTGTCACTCATCTGTATATAACCTATTTAAATATTAAACTTTCTTATATGGAACAATGCGATTTAGACAGCCTAACGTTTTGTACAAAAAAACTTTGTATTTAAGCTGGCTGTGTCGCCAAGCCGTTTGAATCACATTGTGTAGTTGCACAGTGTTTCAGCACCAGTGAACTCTCGCCTCAGTGAACCTAACTTGCTCCTCCCTCTTTATGTTACAATTGCACGCTTTTCCAGTAATGGCTAAGTGATTCAAAAAGCAAAGTGTGTTAGTGACTTGCAGGTTAATCATTAAGTCACCATGTCTAAGGCCGTAACTGATAGAAGCATAGGGCTGTGTGTGTTTGTCTGTGATTGTCTTTATTGAGCGCTGAGGACACACACAGAGGAAGAGCCCTGTAGGTGAGCTGTTTGGTTCAGATTAACTCAGCACAGCACTTTTGAGATACTCTTTAATATCCTTAGGTTTGCAATATGTACTATTTTGCTATATATTTAACTAACATGACTGAAGCATGCCAGCTATATTTCTGTGTTTTGATCGTTAACTTGACCCTTTGTAGGACTCTGTCTTTTCTACATTTTGGACTTCACTTTGATTTTGTAGGCTTTGTTAAGACTAAAATCTAAAACGACTCTGTAAAATACATTTAGCTATAGTTGGCATATTGCTGTATTCATAATGCACAATACTGTTATTGTGCACACTTTCAAACCTTCTGTTTCATTCAGAAGCTGCAGAAGAAAGCTACGTAGGCAGAGCTTTTTAGTATTTCTGTGCTGTTTTTGCATAAGTATCCGTATTCAAAAGGTCAAAATTCTGTTCTCCTTTGAGCAGAAAGTTTCAGATATAATCTGAGAAAAATCTCTGTACAGATTTTTAAAACGGCAAAAATGGTATTGTGGTATTTTAAACTGCATTACAAGATTAGGAAGTTATTGTGTTGTGAAAATGTAATATCTGTGAATGTGAACATATTGTGCCTCATTGATTACAGTTTTCCCCAGCCAATCAGTAGGGTACGCTTTGGCCAGTAGTTAGCTGTACCTGCCCTGGTCTTACACCAGAGATTAACTAGACTGTGTGTAAATTAGGGACATGATGAGCCCTCACACCGTCTCTGCACTGTTATATCTTCTTTGAACAAACCGTAGTGCAAACCGTCAGATTTGCTTGGATGCTTAGTGTGCTGGGAATGTATCATACTGTAAGTCTGTAGGCGATTATGGAGTTCACATTAGGCAATAAAATTAGCTTTTATTTCTAAGGCGTGTCTTCAGATGACTCTGTACAGTAAGTTCGAAAGTCTGAGTCCACTGCCGAGAACCTTTATTTTCTCAGTAACTGGGTGGTGTGATGTGACCTAACATGAAACAGAGTTACTGATCCCACCCCACTGTTGATTATTTCTCAATAACAGCACATTCTGAAGTGTTTTATTCCTCTTATACCACAGCAATTTGCCAATGATTATATTTTTTACAATTACTATTATTATTTTTTAATCAGTTTCCAGTTACTGTTATCCACTTACAGCCGCTTTAAGCAGTCATTCTCTCACCAGCCACTCTTTTTAGTATAGCAACTTGTCATACTACCAAAAAACTGCAAAGCACAAATCCAGTATTATTTCTGTCTGTTACAAAGCTCTGACACTGGAGACTCCTTCCATAAATGCTAAATAAATATCTCCTAACAGGAAATGTCATTTTCTTTGTTAAATGACAGCACATTTTTTAACCCGTTTATTATTCCTCTTGGATTGTTTGGATCGTCTGTGTGTATTTAGCCCCTATGTAATTGTCTCTGTGATATAGCAGTTACTATAGAAATGCTAACATATTAAAATGAGCACATTAGTATAAACCTGTGATTTGACTTGCAGCCATTGCAACTGTCAGAGCTGCTGTTATAGAAAATTGATCAACACCTTCTGACCAATCAGAATCAAGAGTGGTGTAATAGTTAATACTTCAGTAGCTCTGTGCCTGCAGTACTGGCGGTATTTTGTGCAGGCACTTCACCAAGGCAATACATTATTATTTGTGTCCCCATATCTCATAATCTTATTATATCTTATTTTATTTGGGGGTGGGGGGGCATTATCTTTAAAAATGAGGTAATGCATTTTGTAATTAGATAAATTGAATGATTTAAATGCATATTAGTCAAAAAGGAACATCTCGACATGATCATTTTCAAATAATTGCCCGAGAATAGATTCTAAAAGCTCAGTTCTAGTAATACTAATAATATTATATTAAAACACATAATGTATTTTTATCCACTTGTTATGCACATATAGTACTCTTATTATACACATTGTATTGTACATTAGTTATATACTTATTATATGCATACTATACACATATGCACATACATCTTATTTTATTATACAAGAAATGTGTAAGCTTTAATAATATTATCTAATACTGATTTTTACTTTATGGCCCCATGTTATTCTGTAGAATTGTAACGGTAAAAGACCATTCAGATTTGTCCAGAATTAGTGACCCTAGACAGCTGTCTGTATACTGGGACTACACACAAATTCTTCCCAAGACATCTTGCCTAGCTAGTAGGGATGTAAGCAAATATGAATGCATTATTCATGAACAGATGATGTGTAGTAAGCAGATACAAATACAGATGCGAATAGGAGGCACACTGTTTGCTTGTTTGTTTAAGAGAGCTTGCCAGAAATCTGGTTGAGACAAGAAGCGTGCACTGGCACTGGGATCCCGCATGATGCAACAAAAGAGTCACGAAAACGGATGGTTTTTACTTTTGTGTGGGTAAGCGGTCATATATAAAGCTTATGGGCATGAGTGAACGGCCAACTGTAAAGCTTGCATGACAAAGAAAGACCATATTCTTTAAAGTAATGATGAACGATGTAGTTACAGAATTAATTCAGGTCAGGATTGAGGTGGTTTAAATTAGGCTACTAGTGTGTGTATGTTTTTGAAAATGGAACAAACTCAATTCCTTGGAAAATGTCACAAGCAATTACAAACAAAAATAGTATTGTGTGAGCGGGATAAAAAAAAAACTGAGTTGCACACAAGTCAGGAGGAAAGCGCTATCTGCCCTCTTTCGCATACATGACTCCCACAGTTGGCTAGTGTCGCTGTGATTGACAGAGGGAGTGAGTGTGCGCAGCCTAAACCAGAAGATTTTTTTTTTTTTTTAAAGAGAGATATGGCACAACACTTCATATTTTTATATTTGAGTACAGATATGAATATTTGGAGCACTACACAGATACAGTCACAGGCATTGTGTCACACTGCTACTACCTAGGCAGCTTCCTTTCCAATTAGACCACAGGGGAAGTAACAATATTTTGAAGCCTTACTAATTATTATTGCAGTGAATTTATTTATTATAATTTATTATTGGCTCATTCCTAATGTTTATACACTCAGCACATCCTTCCCTTACTGGTGCTTTATTCTTTATGTTGTGCAGTGTGCTTGTAGCAGAATGGCCCCGCTGGTTGAAGAGCTGCGCAGACTGGGCTGGATTCTCATCAAAGCTCTGCTGCGCTTCACCTTCATGTTCATCAATAACTGCGTGGCGATTCCATCCTACTGCTTGTACCTGATCGTCTTGCAGCCGCTGAGGATGGTGCACAGCTCTGCTTTCTGGCACATCGAGGGCGTCATGTTCCGGTGGCTACTGGCCATGGTGGCGTCGTGGGGCTGGTGTGCAGGATACACAGGTAATCAAATCTGCTTTTAAATACCTAGAATACTGTACATTACTAGGTAAAAGAATGTTTCATTGAATTGCTTTATCTATAATAATAGTGATGATAGTAATACTTTATGTTAGATGATGTTATTGTACCAGGACAACTAAAAGAATGCAACACAGAGCATGTGCATAAGATGTCTTCTCTGAAAATATAGACAGTTCTCAGAAACCCTCATTAAGATGTAGCAGTATTGCCATTTCCTTCTGTTGTTGTAGTTTGAATGGATTTCTTCAGCCAGACGTGCAGTCTGTTCAGTGACTGAGGGGACACGATACTCATCTAAATGTGTTTACAAGCGTAGTCAAACTTTACCGTTGGGAAATCGATCTGCTGAAAAAACTAGCCAATGGATTATGGAAAAGACAGAAATAAATATTAGCATGTAATAGTTGGAATGAAACTTGCTACAAATGTCATGTCATGACCACCCGAGGCTGGTCATGGTGAACTGGGAGCAAAGTGCAGGTTACATATGCGATGAATGACAAGGAAAGACTACTTGATTAATGATTTATTTATCTGCATTCTGCTTCGCTATTACCAAGTGACTGCACTGAGACACAGTGGCTCTGTCATATATGATAGCGATCATGTCTACACCTGTTTTCTTACTAAAATGTCACAACATATAACACTAGAATACATGGAGCGTGTTTGAACAAAAAATCTTGATAGTGGTGTTTTTATTATTGTGTTCATACATTGTTATTCTCAGTGGCTGAGAGACATAAAGTACTGTGAGCGTGCGTCAGATTGAACGCTGAAAAATGGCTGAGCGCAGTCAGTTTACAAACGTAACAGTCAATGATTATGTAATAAATCATCCCTGTTAGCTTTGTTATCTGTAACGTACAGCTGGAGCTAATGTGTGTTAAGCATCTTTGTGTCTTATGTCAGGTTTCAGCTACTCTAAAGATTAATTAGCCTATTAGCTAACTGCTGTATAGTGTGAAGTTATTATATTCCCTTTTCTAGTAACTTCTTTGTGATGGTGTACATGTATACCTTGCCAATCCTCATGCTGTTTCAGCTGTCCTCGATTACCTTTACATGTTCAAATCAATAACCCTTACTCCTCAAAATGAATATTTCTGTAAAACGTCTAAGTTACACAATATTCCCCTTGCCCTAAATGTAGTCAGTCAGCCATGTTTTGTTTGAGGTTTCTCCTATTCTGCTAATATAAGCTCAAATCTCCATATAGTTGCTTAACCTCATCGCAAATAAGCTGTTTGCGTAAAATCTCAGGGATAGTCTTATTTATAGATTTTACATGGAACAATATTATCATTTGTATCACTTCTAGCTTTCTGGTACAATTACCCCTCCAAACTTACTTTAGCTTATTTTTCATAGATTACAATAAATACTATGTTCCACTATAACCACCTTGTCTCAGTGACACTACTGAAGAACTAGCTGCTTTTTAAGACAGATATTTACAATATGTTTCAGTAAAATTTTGTTTTCTTTTGGGGTAGTTGGGATGGACATTTGGGTGAGATGGACTTTTCTTTTGGGATAGTTGGAATGGACATTTGGGTTAGATGGACTTTTATTTTGGGTGAATTGATGGACATTTGGGTGAATTGAGATGGACTTTTATTTTGGGTGAATTGTGATGGACTTTTCTTTTGGGTGAATTGAGATGGACATTTTGATGAATTGAGATGGACATTTTGATGAATTGAGATGGACATTTTGGTGAATTGAGATGGACTTTTCTTTTGGGATAGTTGGAATGGACATTTGGGTGAGATGGACTTTTCTTTTGGGTGAATTGAGATGGACATTTGGGTGAATTGAGATGGACATTTTGATGAATTGAGATGGACTTTTCTTTTGGGTGAATTGTGATGGACTTTTCTTTTGGGTGAATTGAGATGGACTATTCTTTTGGGTGAATTGAGATGGACTTTTCTTTTAGATGAGATGGGCTAATCTTTGGGGTGAGATAGGAATTTCTTTTTGGGAGATGAACTTATCTTTGGGATTCACTGTTCTTTTGTGGTGGAGGGACTTTTTCTTTTGAATGAGATGGACGTTTCTTTTTGGGTGTATGGACTTTTGAGATTGAGTGACTTTTACTTTGAGTGATAAGAGATTGACTTTTCTTTTGGGGAAGATTTTCTTCTGTTGTAGTTGGACTTTTAGGAGAAAATGGACTTTTCTTTTGGGTGAGATGAGATGGATTCTTCTTTTAGGTTAGATGGACTAATCTTTTGGGTGATATGGACATTTCTTTTGGGAGATAGACTTATCTTTGGAGTAGATGGATTCAGGTGAGATTGAATTTTTCTTTTGGGTGAGATGGACTTTTGGTTTGGGTGATAAGAAATTGGCTTCTTCTGGTATATGTGGACTTTTCTTTTATGGAAAATGGACTTCTTGTCAGAGTGAGTTGAGATGGACGTTTTTATGGTACATGGACTTTTAGAGGTGACGGTCTTTTGAGACTTCATTTTGGTAAATAGGCTTTACTTTTGGCTGGAGATGGACTTTTCTTTTAGGGGAGATGGACATTTCTTACTTGTTAGCTACACCTTTTAGTATTGCACTTTGGTTGATCAACCGTTAATTTTTGCTTGCCATTTGATTTGCAGTTTGGAATACAAAGGGACATGTCTGCAGTATTTACGGCTCTTTTTAAGCCTTTGGAAATGTAAATTGTGGGAAATGCTTGGAGTGGAGTGGTTATTGAACAGCTTAAATGCCTATTGAAAAAGATGAGCAGGAAGTGGAATTCTGTTCTGCTTTCTCTGTTGGTATTGTGCAGAGAACCTGCTTGTGCATATTGAATGCCAGGACTGTTAATCTAGAAAAACCACCATCGATCTTTAAAAAAAAAAAAAATCGCTTTGGAATTTAGGCTTGTGCAAATCATCCTTTTATCGAGACTATATGAATACCTGAAGAGATCAGAGCTCTGTGTGGGTGGATTTTTAATATATTGCATGAGGCACTGATGTCACTTTTCATGATTAGAGATATTGACAAATTGCTGCATAAAGGTTTAGATTAGGTATGTGGCAATAATCTAATATACAGTATATCCCTGTTATCACTATTTATTATTGTTTTTGGTTTATTGTGAATTGAATGCCCCATTCATTAGTAGGCTGCCTTGGTAGGTATAATTTTCGAGTAGTGTTTGATCCACGGCATAAAGACAGCTCTTTTCTCTGGATTGTTATTTTGGGCAAATGAAAAAAAAACCCATGGCAAACAGAACTGTCGCTGATGAATATGTTTACATATGTGAGTTAGCTTACAACATATTTGTGTTTGCAGATCACCAGGTAACACAACTTAACAGGCAGGTCATATGTTGCTAACATAACTTGATCAAGGATAAGTGTGAATTTCGAGCACTTGACGTGTTTATTTTTAAAAAAGTTTAAAAATAAAACGTGTAGCATTTGGTCAATTTGGTCAAATTTGGTCTCAGTAACCAACAGTTTCAGTTAAAATACTGATCCTTTTGTCATTAATAATGAAAAATAATTTATAATATAAATAATAAAATATAAATTCATAATATAAATATAAACTCCAGAAGCTTAGACAACTGTCATGATATGAAAAATGTATGTCACAGTACAACTAGCCTAGACTATCCTGGAAATAGTCAGCCCTGGTCTTTGTTATTCAGAGATATGAGTCTATGCTGAGAGTCACATGCATTAAATGAGTTGATGATTTTGAGAGCTTCTGTGCTGTTTGCCAAGCCTTTAGGGAAGGACACACTCCTGTTAACACACTGCACTGCATGCTAAGTGCTTTGACAGCTCTCTGAGGTCATTGAGGGAGAGGCGAGATAGATAAATATAGAAATATAGAAATATATATATAGGAAAGTGTTCCAGCATATTAATATTGTATATGTGCATGCATTTCTACACGCACATGGCTGACAAATTAAAGGAAAAACAACAAAGTGTCTTCGGGTGGTTCTGGGACACCATTTGCCACCAGAACAGTTTCAGTGCACCTTGGAATAGATTATATAAGTCTCTGGAACTTTACTGGAGAGATGAACAGCATTCGTCCAAATGGTATTGCCCCAGCTGCTGTTTTGATGATGGTGGTAGAGAGCACTGTCTACTCCAGACTCTCCCATAGGTGTTCACTTGGGTTGAGCTCTGGTGGATGGATATGAAGGCCGTAGCATATGGATATGCATATAGCATATTTACATCTTTTTTTATCCTCATCAAACCATTCAGTCAGCCCTCATGTTTTGTGGATGTGGGTGGGGTCATCCTGAAAGAGACCATTAGAGTAGAAAAGTTTCATATACTGTATAGGATAAATGTGATCAGTCAGAGTAACTGTGTATTGATTTGCAGTGACTGTTCCGTCAAAGGGGACAATCGGACCCAGACCATGCTACCAAAATAAACCCCTCAGCCTAACACATTCGTGTCATTTGTTTTTCCTTTAATTTGTCACTCATCTGTATGTATGTATGTATGTATGTATGTATGTATGTACTTATTTATTTATTTATTTTCCTGTAAGCATTAAACTCACAAGCATAATTATGTTGTACTTGCAAGAAAAAAAAAATTAAAGACATTCTTTTAATTTATTTTTATTCTATTGAGTATTCTAACACACTGGACTGCAGACTAAGTGTTCTGACAGCTCTTTGAGGTCAATACAGGAGAGAAAAGATGGCTGCCAGCCAGCACATGCTGATTTGTTTTTAGGTTGCCCTTTTGTACAGGGACTCTGATGACTAAAACCCCTGAACTGACTGACTATTCCAGAGCTGAGTGAGGAAAAAGGACCAAGTAACCTTGTCGAAAGTGTTTTAGAGAGGGAAACATGAGGGATATCAGGCACTCTTAACTACAACAAAAGAAAATACAATGATTAAACCTTTATCGCTACCAAAGCAAGAACAGGAGAAAACCCAGTTATCTCGAAATAATCAGCACTCACCACAATGGTTTCCGTGTGGTAACCTCATTACAATGATCTAAAAAGCAATCTACGTAGTATTCAGTATCTTATATCTAACCTAACCTAGAATCTGCAGGCGAAGGCTAGCTTAAAGCTGGTATTTACAAAAAAGTACAAAAAGACATACGCGAGAAGGCTCTCAGACACAGCTCCATTTGCCTCCTTTTCATACATTTCAAACACTATGATGTTGTTTGCTCTGTCACGGCTTCATATCTGTCAGTCTTCCAGCAGCACAGGAGAGGGCTTGAGAGAGAAATTCACAAAAACGTTGGCATGTGTCCAGGGACGTCACACGGGTCATCCTAATTAGCCCAGATTAGACAGATAACCAGGGATAGCACAGATTCATGTTTCTGTCCCTTTGAAAGTTAGAGTGCTTATGAGTGGTAGAATAATAAATATGACCATGAATAGGTATTAATAATTAAAGTAGTATTAGTAATAACAATCTCAAGATGAATAGAAAAATTGCTTAACATACATACTATATACCTAACACCATCATGAACCACAGGTGTGATGATGTAACCATACGAATGTATACCTTAATAGGTCTACTGTTAATTTTTGGCCATAGCAGTACATAATGAGTAAACATGCTAATTTCCAAAAGAGCAGCCTTTTGCATTACAGTAAGCAATATTGGACTTTAGCCACAGTGAAATTATGAACCCTAACATGACCATTTTCGACAAACTAGGGCTTTTTATCTCATTATTTACCCCTGCAAGACAAAGATTTTGCACCGTCACGACTAAAACAAATGGCTCTGATATTACACCTCAGTTGGAGCTCCATACAAGTCAATAATTATCAGATTTCAAATGTCAAGAATCGTCTCCATGAGAATCGGTCACAGAGACATGACGGGAAGATACACCACTTTAAGTCCGTATGTCCTGCACGTCACTCAGGAGAAATCACTCTCCGTGCGGTTATACTCGGCATAGAAATACAACATCGACAAACATGTGACTGCTATTTTGGCTCTGAAGAGTCTGGCCTCTGTTGTAATACGAGCATATAAATGTTGCATAACATTGTGTAATCATAACCATATCATACTAAACTTTATTTATATTTGAACTTAATATAATTTTTTATTCTTTGTTTTTGTATTAAATTAAGTCATATCTTTGTGTTTTTTGTTTTATTTTATGTAATTTTATTTAGGCACAATGCTGGTTAATCTAGCTAACAAAAAACAAAATTCACATCGTCTTGCTATATGTCCTGATTATTTCTGGGCTTCTCAGCCTTTATTTTCCTTACAGTTAAAATGTGCAACTCTCACATAGTGCTAAAGTGCTGTATGTTAAAGACCTGTTTGCTAATTTATTTAATATGGATGCATTTCAGAGTAATAGTTCAGAATTACAGAATAATATTGACAGCGATTGGTTTATAAATGTATTTTAGCTTTGTGTTCTAAAATAAACGATGCTTGTACACAATGAACAGGTTCAGTCAGGTGGGCCAGCAGATTAGTTTCATACCTTCATCCCTGAGGAAGTCCTCCAGCTTCTAACATGGTTTAGTTTAAAAAATAAAATAAATAAATTTAAAAAAAAGCTATTATATGGTTAGAAGTGGCAGTGGTGGCTGAACGGGTAAGGCTCTGGGTTACTGATCAGAAGGTCGGGGGGTTTAAACCCCAGCACTGTCAAGCTGCTGCTGTTGGGCCCTTGAGCAAGGCCCTTAACCGCATCTGCTCCAGGGGCGCCGTATCATGGCTGACCCTGCGCTCTGACCCCAGCTTCCTAACAAGCTGGGATATGCAAAAACTGCATTTCATTGGCTCTGTACTCGTACTCTGCACAATGCCAATAAAGCTGAATCTAATCTAATCTAAAGTGTTGAAACAGAACTGAAATGTGCATTTGCTGGAGGTCTGGATTGAGAAGATCTCATCTAAGTGGTTTAAACTGAATGCTCTTGTCAGCATGGTTTCAAATAATTTATGCTTAGGAACTTTTGGTTTTATAGTTAAACACTCATGGCATGTGACAAAATAAGCTTTGATTGGGGTTTTGTGTGTTGATTGCTGCTCCACCGCTTCCTGTGTGGTTTAAATAGCTACACTGATCAGCATTGTATTGTTGTACAGTTAGTGCCTTTGCGTCTAAAGTGAGTTTTACTGCCCTCGCATTTAACTGCCTACTCTCACGTTGACTGCACAGCCGCAGGTAGAGGTTAATTAACCTCAAGACTACCTTTTACAGCACTCGGCTTAAACGTGTGGGGAACATTTCTGCAACATTAATTCTCTTCACCTTTAATGTTTAATTACCTTTAACTTTCTTGCTTAATGGTCTTGACCTCTTATTCATAGTTCTTATTAATGCATGAGGTTAGAAACATTATACGTTCTTTTGAAACTGATAGTAACTTCACTATAAAAGATATAAATAATAAGTAGCTAGGGGTGTACGATACAGCATATCGTATCATTCGATATCATCCTTTCAATGCAATGCATTAAATAGACTATATAATAAAGTATGTTATTCATCAGAAAATACTGCTTATATTACTTGAGGTGTAAAACAGTTTGACTTGATCAAGCACACACTCCCTCCTCTCAAAACGTAGCTTCCTCTTTATTTTAAATCTCCTAAACACACTGTATTTAATACTAGTGTAGCAGTGTACCAGCTTGGGAAAGGCTAGGTTCTGCAGCAAGCAGGAACTGGAAGACTCCTATAAATCTTTATGATCTGGTATGTGGGAGCACTTCAGCTTCCCGGTAAGTTACGACGCTGACCAGTGAGTGGTGGACCGAAATATTACAAAGTGCCGAATCTGCAAATTGAACATACCATACGCCGGTGCTAATACCATAAACATATCTGAGATTCCCCTTCTACGTTGGTTTCTAAAACTAGATGAAAACATGAAGCAACACATGTGCATGCACTCACAGCTATCTCTCCTCACTCAGAAAGCCTTTTATCGCTGATTCAATCCAGGCTAAAGGAATCACAGCAGCAGGTGGGAAGTTCACTCATCTAGGGCTACAGAGAGCTACGTGACTCTGAGAGCATATCTAGCTAACAGCAGCACAATAAAAAGCCAGTGCTTCAGACGTGCCCCTTGGAAAGTTATCTAAATTTTTTGTTACATTCTCATGCACAGCTTTTGTTTCATTATATGCTGCTGCAAGTCTAAAAGGATCTGACAAACACTGTCATTTATTGTACAATTATTGTACTTTTATAATGTTGAATGTTTTAGTCAAGTGAAAAATGGAAACCTTAGGCACATATTCAGGCTATGCTTATTTTTGCTGTATCGAAAATGTATCATGCCAAGACACCACCGTGTTGTATTAGTTCAAATTTGAACTTTGTGTATTGTAACACCCTTGCATGTAACTGATCATGAAGATGACAACACAGCATTGCTTAAACCAGGCACTCTGAGCCACTCCAGACTGTAAATCAGTGCTGATGGATACGTTCTAATCCACTTAGCCACTTCACGTAGTGAACATGGCAGCCTGATGTGCGTCTGTGTAGCTCTATGCTGTCTGACAGGCGAGCATCGATCTCGAACGTCTGTACAAGTCGACACAAGTGTGCTGTGGATCATATTTCACCTTGCTCGTAAATGCTTGAGTCATGAGGGAACGCCGCGGCTGAGAGTGCATAATTTCCACAGTAGCATAAAGAAATCATGGCAAAACTTGTCAGATCTTCAGCGATAATCTTTAGCAGTAATGCTTGATGTATCAATGATACATGGGAATTTAAAAAATGATGTGCTTTAGAGAGAGATTAAAATGAACAAATAAAAGAGAAACTTTAATAGCATTACATAAAACCTACACAACCTTAAAAATGCATTTAGGATGATTTTTAATAGAATATTATAATATGTAATATTATATTAATTATTGCAATATTATTGAATACTAAGCATTACACCGGTTCAGGGAGTGTTTTTAGTTCCTAGCCAGTTTTAAAGAGACATTACCCCTGTGATTTACCCAGATGCTGATACGTCTGTAGAACTTCATTGATGGATTTAATAATATTCTGCATTTTAAATAGTGAAATATGAGCTGCACTAAATATAGAGTACTACAGTTCTATTTTCATGCACTTTATCTTTATCTATAAATAGGTTTATTCTGAATGCTTGAAATTCTGCTTAGTATTAATTTGTCTGATCTCTCTCTTTCTCTCGTTGCTCAGTGACGGAGTGGGGCGACGACGTGAGGCCGATATCTGAAGATGAAGCGATGGTCATCGTCAACCATCAGGCCACTGGGGACGTCTGCACTCTAATGATGTGTTTGCAGGATAAAGGAACGGTACGAGCTGAGACTAAATTGTTTACATTCAGCTGTTATCCAACACATAGGGCATCACTTTAGACTATTAGATTTTAGATTTATTTTATGTATCTATTTAATCCACTTCTCAATATAAACAATGCTGATATAAACAGAGACGAATGTCTCTACTCATGCTCTGGGCTTCTGCTGAAGGCAAGTGGAAATGAGAAACGGAGAAAATGGGATGGAATTACAAACACTGATTTCACCTTGTTACTCTCAGACTCAAGAAGATTAGAACATCACCTCTGTAGAAGGAAACTTTTTTTATGTAACAGAGAATTTGAGCCAAGCATGCAGGCTTAATGTTGGAAAAGTCATTTTTAGTGTTGTTGAAGTAGGTGGTTGAGGCATTCATTGTGTTTTCAGGTCATCCATCTGAGATTCCTTTAGCGCGATATCTCAAGAACGAGTGAATGTTTGTATGATTGGTAAGGAATTTTCATTGTATCCAGCAGATGAACTGATTAGATTTTGGAGTTGATCTAAACAAGGTCACAGCAAGGTTAAGTGTCGGAAATAGTTTTTCTCCAGTACCTTCTTCCCTGTTTGCAGTATATTTTAAGGGTATTTCTGGCATATAAATTAGTAAGAAGAAGGCCCAGACTTGTTGGTGGCACAGGCGTCCCCGTCGGTGTTGGCCTTGCATAAAATCACTCTTTATGCCCTATATTTTTACACTATGTACTTGACTGACTAGTACGTGGATGTTTGTAAAGCAGTATCTTCTCAAATCAAGCACAAACATTTTGCGCTAAATAGAAAAGACATCACTTTGTGATTCTTTATGTTATTGAGGTGAGAAAATCACAGCCTGAAACTTTGCTTTCCTCATTTTTTTTCAGCATTCTCACTTGGTATATCATCCATTTTTAAAATGCCTCTGAGTTATACATGGAGTAGACAATTTCTTGGCAGTTTTGGCAAGTCATCTGGGTATTAATAGTGCACTATATGTCACAAAACTCTCACTAAATAGTCTCAATAAAGTACGCAAAGTACACAGGTTGAGATTTCTAATCACTGGCCAGAATATCTTGCATGAACAAATATCGAGATTATATTGTGTAACTAATTATTGGCATCCCCTTCCTCTTACTACTAGAACACTAAAGTTATCGTTCCATCCTTTCTTATTTTTTAATAGACCACTAAAGATATCATTCCATCCCTTTCTCTTTTTAACAGACCATGAAGGATATCAAACGATACAGTAACAGAAATGTGAACCCCCCCCTTTCTCCTATCAGCACAGGAACTGCTGTCACTGACGATTCATTTCATTCTCTGGCTTTAGTATATTTACTCAGCCATGTTGTGCGCATGTGTGTGTGTGTGTGTGAGTGATCAGTGAACAGTATCAGACTGTTTAGTCAGTGCAGATTGTTTTCCTGGTCGCTGTGATCATTTTAGCACGACATATTCAAGTTACATATCAACTCACTAAGTGCTGGAAGGAAGGCAGCACATAATCATTAGGATCCAAAAGTCTGAGTCTTCTACCGAGAATCATTTTTATTCCATCACTTACCAAACACTAATATAAACTCATCCCGTGTTATTTAAGGGTCATGGTGTTAAACGCTGCGATAGAAGCAGTGTTTAGATGTGTGAGAAATCCTTACTTAACATATATCTTCACACACTGTTCTCTTCCTTTTTTTTATTGTTATGTCACCATGTTTTTCATTCAAACACTAACACACGTGTACACTCCGAAGACATGGCGTTAATTGTTGTAGTTCCTTAAAGTCTTGTGGTCCGATTGCAAAATGTGGCTCACAGCAAATGTTCAGAGCACAACGTGATGCTGTGTTGTGTTTCGCCAGTCAGGTAAAGTTTTGTCACAACTGCGTGGACCGATAAACTTGGAGAAGGTGGAGAGATGTAAAGATGGCTCACTTCCTCTTCTATGGTGCTATGCCAGATTAAATAAATAATAATGAAATGGTTAGAGATTCTGCTCCTTTTACTTGTATTATTTGGAAGAATAACTGAGCCGTAATGCAAAACTACTGTAAATATTATGACGCTTCTTGGGTCACTCACTATTCTTAACTAGTAGGGCTGCATGATTAATTGTATATTTTTTTTTTATCTCAACACGTTTCCACAAAGCACATTGTTGAAAGGCTTCAAAAAAACAGCTTAAAAATTGCAAATAATGGCACAGCTCCATTACGCACACACAGCAGCACCCGAGTCAATCTCAGTTCTAGGCTTGAGAGAGTGAGTAAGTAGTCAGGGTGGCTTAGACCCAGCTAGGGCAGATGAAGAGCCACTGACCTTAATCACTCTGCTATCAAACACAGAGCCTGAGCCTCTGATTAGTCAAGATGGTTGAAATTCTCTATTATAAAGTGTGTGCAGGTTAAAATGTCTGGGGCCACTAAGCTTTAGTAGGACAGAGGTCAGAGAAGACATCCTACTTCTTGGTTATTTTACTATGATACATAGTTTTATGAGTGTATTATGACTCAGTAGTGCTTAAAAAAGCTATTGTGTTGTTGTTTTTGTTGTTTTTATTACTGACCCAGTGCCTTCATCATCATCTTTATATGAACTGTGTCATACAGTTGGTGACTTTATCTGAGATTTGACTTTGTATGGATTTGTACAGCCTTACGTCAGCTTCCAACCCTGTGTTTTAACAAACATATTCCAGACTGCCAGTTAGCTAGGAGAGTACAGTAATGAAGTCCCAGACTTAAACCATAAATGGAATCATCCACCATTTTGTTTTGCATCTGATTGCAGAAATGTCTTCTCCTTCTCTGGAAGTCATCTGTCCAGTATATCGAGTGTCTGCGCAATGAATTTTGTTTTTCACATTACACATTATAAAGTCTTAGGTTGCCTGCATGTTTGAGAGATGGAATAACACACACTTTCTTGATACAATTCAATTTCTAGGGAAATGCTAAAGGATTAGTGCAGACATCTCATTACATAACCAGCACAATAGTTTAATGTTGAGTGCAATATGAAGTATGAAGTATATTGATATGAACATTTTTGTCATCATTAGGAGCTAAAAATCATAATAATCAATATCCGTCAGGGCCACTGAAATTCTAGTTACTGATTAGCTGGCCGGTGTGTGTTATGCTCTTATATTGAGACTTCTCTAAATTGGACCAAAATGCATTCTATGCATCAGTAAATCGATGCTCCTGATACCACGTAACTTACTGACCATGATAATAAGCATAAATAACGGTTCAGGACTAGACCACTATTTACACTCTGCTATCACAATTAAGCTAATTATTTCAATTAGGCAGAAAGGACAGAAAGGAATCCTTATTAAACTACAGTGTGTGGAAGTGTTGTAATTCATCACCCTCGATCTGGCAGCAAAAACACTCCACTGTCTATCCTAATGCTGACAGGGACTAATCCCTATCGAAAACATCTAAACACCATGCTCTGTCTATTTCACGGATAAATTCCACATCAGTGAAAAGGTTGAATTCATTTTTATTGCCGTGAAGGTTCCTGCAGCAAAAGCAGGGGAAAAGATGGATGACAAACCGAAACTCACTAAATGTTGTTGTTTAATTACCTCAATTATTTGTCCTAACAAAATTACTTTTTCAATTAAAGCGTTATCTTTTCATTTGGCGGAAGATAATTATTGTTGACAATTCATGAAAAAGATTTAATTAAGGAGTGACCACCTCAGAGACGTTACCATAGCAACATCATAACCGCAGCATACACAGTTATAAGGACACTGAACTAGACAACAGCATCAAACCGACCTGATATCAGAACGTAACGGACTTCGTTTGACCTCCAGCAGTTGTGTTCTTTTTGATATCTTTTTGAAATCTTTTTGATATTTGATATCACTGGGTTTAAAAACAGGGCTTTACTGATATGATAAACAGCAGAAACAGAAACAAACATGAAAACATTATATCCGCTTATAATTTAATTTTAAGATAAGTCAATAACTTAAATATTAATATACCTTATTATACCTCAGCGCTGTTAAGTTCTCGAGTCTGGCTGGTCAGATGGTGTTGATTAATTTTCTATAACACGGTTCTGACAGTAATTCTCCCTGCTACAGAGATCACAGGTATATATTAATGCACTTGTTATAATAAGTTATCGTTTCTATAGTAACAGCTTATTCACAAGGACTTGGCAGATGCTCCATATAATAAATAATAGGTTGAAAAACATGTCTTTATTTAACAAGGAATAACATGCTTGTTGATATGTTGATGATATAAGTAAATGATATTATATAAGAGATATAATTTTTCTGTAAGGAGATGTTTCTGTAGCATTTTTGGAAAGAGTCTCCACTGTCAGCACTTAATGGTCAGAGGTAAAGCTGTTCCTTTACGTTCTCTGCCATGTTTTGTAGTTTCTCAACACCAAATTGTTTTTTTTTTCTTATTATGTGGCTTATACTTTATTAAGTAGCTTGTTTTGCACAACATTAAATGTAACTATAAATGGATAAAAAGAATGATGTGGTGTTTTGTAATAAATAAAGCCTTGTAATTGTTGGCCGGATTGCTGTAGTATAATAGCAATAAAACGCTAGAACTCTGCTTCACTTTGGTCCACATCACAGCACCGTTCTGTTAATGATTTTCCTGTAACAGCACTCCCCATTGTGTCTTACTGACCAAAAGAAATGTCACTCAGGCCTCAAATGTTCTAACGTGACAGTGCAATAACACAGTTGTTCACACTGTATGGTCACTAACACTGTTAGAGTGTGGAGCAGTGAGTGAATGTGTAACAGTCTGTGTAATGAGGTCCACTGTGTGTGTTTGTGTACTTTGAGAGAGATTAAAGGTTGTTAGTTACAGTCCATTAACCGTGTGCAGGTGTGAGGGACTTGATTCAGGTTGCTTGTGTGAGGCACAGGCCGGTCCTCACATTTGCATATCTACAAGGAAGTCCAAGGCAAGTGCATGTAAAACCGGTTTGATAAACAAATCTCTGGTGATTCCATGGTACAGGGATGTGGGCTGAAGACACGTCAAGCTGTCGCAGGTTCTTTGCTAGCTGTAGGTGCAGAATGTAGTGCACTAAATAGTGTTCAGCAAGAAGTATTAGAATATATTCTTTATAAATAAGAGTATGCGGTATATGCACCCTTAAAGTGTTTAATGGCAGGTGGATTTCACAGAACATATTGCGTTTAAATAAACGGTGACTTCATTGAAAGCCTGTGTTTTTATGTGGGAAGAACAGAGATCAGGAGATCAACTCCGACATGCAGACGGAAGACGTCAAAGTCTCTTTAGCCCTGACTGAACTCTCACTCATAAACCCGCATGCCCACATGCCTGCTGGTGTGCTGTGTGTAGTCACACCTCTGAAATTCCTGGGGGAAAATGGTTTATGTAGTGAGATTATAGATAAACATTGTGTAGGTGTAAATAGCTGAGGATTGAGAGAATCTGTAATGGCTACATAACGTATAAATAATATCAGCCTCTATAGTAGAGATGACACGATACAAGTTTTTTCTTTACCATTACTGAAACATTGAGCATCAGCTGATATTGATACCCATCCATTTTTTTTTTCTTTAAAAATTACTAAGCTTTAGAAAGTTTTTTTTTAATTGAAGCACTTAAAGCAAGAAAAAAAAACATATAATTAAAAACATGACAAAACCACAGCTTTTTTTTTTTTTTTTTTTTACTTTCACACAAAAATCTCTTATGTTATAAATATAATAAAGTATAAATTCTACTGTAGTGTGGTTATATGTAAACATTTCCAGTTAAAAAAAAATCTTTTCCATATCCAATTCCAGTCTTTTCCATTTGGCTTGAGTTCATTCTTTTTTTCCCCCCGATATCTGATCCACCATCTTTTGCTGGGGTCAAGCCAATGCCGATCCTGGGTATTGGATTGGTGCCATCTCTACTCTATAGCCTATTTATGGGTGATATGATTTTGATGAATTATGGCAGAGTAATTCTTTTCTGAGTTCTTTTTTTATTTTTTTCTAAATAGTTGTTCCTTTGTTTCCAGAGTATATGTAAACATGACCCTACTGTATTATTGGCCAGCTACAGTGAAGCAAAACAGGTGATTCGTGATCTGTGTAAAAATCTGTCACCTTCAACTTGTCTTCTTGCAGTAGTAACTGCTTTGATTTAGCTTCCAACACACAGTTAGGACAAATCCCAAATGGCTTCCTATTCACTACACCTGTTCAGTACATAAGGGCTAACATATTGGTGCTGTAGAACCTACATAGTGCCCAGTAGATCACCATCTGCGATTCAGATAAAGAAGGAGTTCCAATGAAATTTGGAAGTTGTTCTCTGTAATAGTGCTTCCAGGACAGATTTATTTTATTTTATTTTATTTTTGCCATATTTATTTTAATTAAATGTTATTGGAAATTTATTCATTCATTCATTCATTCAATTTTTTTTTACCCCATTTTTGTTACTTTCGTCCCCAATTTCCACCCACTAGCTAGTTCTCCTTTGTTCCCCGGCAGCCACCAACACGTTTCCTCCAGTGGAAAGAATATTTGGTTAATGACAGCCTCTTTTTTGCATTGCTAGCTAGTTTATTTAACAGCAATCTAACACTAGAACTGTTTTCTTCTTCTTTTTTTAATTAAAAAAAAAAGTTTGTCATGTTTTATAACAATTATTGTCTTTGCTAGGTGGTGCGGAAGATGATGTGGTTAATGGACCATGTATTTAAATACACCAACTTTGGCCTGGTGTCTCTGATCCATGGAGATTTCTTCATCAGACAGGTGAGCCAACAAAGTCCAGACTACAGACGGAGAAATGTAAAAAATCATAAAAGGAGTTAGTAAAACTAGTGTATCTTGTATCATGCACAGGGCAAAGCGCATCGGGACAAGCAGCTCATTTACCTGAAGAGTCACCTGGACAAGTATTACTACAGCCGAGACAGGAAGTGGATTGTTCTGTTTCCTGAGGGTGGCTTCCTGAGAAAAAGGCGAGAGACGAGTCAGTCATTTGCCAAGAAGAATGATTTACCCCATTTAACACATGTGACGCTGCCACGTCTCGGGGCCACTCAGGTAATCCTGAAGACACTTGGACCACAGCAGGAGAATGGCATGCTGGGAAACGACACCAGCTCATCAGCACAGAAAGGTAAGAACATATGAGGTTAGGGATGCACCAGTTCCACCACGTATTGGGTTTTTGGCTGAGATCTGATACATGATACTTTCAAATTAAAATATTTAAACACTGTGGCCTTCGTTTAATTGTAGCCCAGAAAAGTATTTGGACACTTAAGCCACACTTAAAAATGTATAAATTTCACTGCATTAGAAAACAACCAAACCAAGTGGCATTTATTTTAGAGAAAGATACCACAAGCATATTTTTCAAGCATAACTTTAAAAAAAATAAATTGTTATATTTAAAAATATAGAAAATAAGAGATATACTGTTCATAATTAGACCAAAAAGTATTTGGACACTTAAGATAATTCTAGTTGTCACAGTTAACCCATAGTTAATGTGATGAACTACATCATGTGGTTACTCTGCTAGGGGCACCTGTATGAAACGGAAGGTAATTGACTACATACATCCACTATAAATTACCCTGGGACCAACTGCTTAAAAGTAATTGCAAAAGTGGCTAAGAAAAGGGAAGTAAGTTTTGAGAAAAGGTCTAGCATCATCTGTTTGCACAATGAAGGCCACTCAATAGATAATAATCGCAGTTCAGCAAGCAGCAAAAAAAAAAATCAAAGTTGAAGGACTTGTGAATGGAAACAGACAACGTACAGGCAGACCCAGCAGACTACCAGCAGATTGGGCAGGATATTTGTGAGTAAAATCAAGAGAAACAGGCGAGAAACAGCAGCAAGGACTGCTTCAGAGATCAATGAGAATTTCCAGATACAATAGAGCAAAAACTATTCAAAACAGGATCAATGAGAGAGGAATGGGAGAGGAATGCAGCAGAAACCATTCATCAGCCTCGAGAATAAGAAATTTGCCAAAAAAAAAAAAATGCTTGTGTTTATTGATGGCATCATGAACTAGGAAATTTCGTGAACAAATTATTCAAGCGACAGAAGTGAATTCTTCAGCAGGATAATCATCCAGAGCGTACCAACCGTCCTTCTTTTTTCCCTAAGAGAAAATGAATGTCTTAGAGCAGCCCTCCCAGAGCATGTATGGGATGAAATAAAGATGGAATTAGCAGATTGCTGTTGCTCTAGTGTGGATGAACTGAAAGTTTTTTTGGTTGAAACTTGGAGAAAACGTCCATCGCAACTGTGACAGAAGCTGATCGATTCCATGCCCAGGCACTGTCAAGAAGTTCTGCGAAACAAAGCATGACAAACTAAATACTAAAACACTGTAACTGTGATCTTTAATGAATCAACAGTTGAGTGTTCAAATCCTTTTTTTTTTCTGCTTTGAACAGTATATCTATTATATTTATATTTTAAGCATAACAGTCTATTTTTGGGGAAATATTTTCCTGGAAAAGTGGTATCTTTCTTGGTTTGACTTGTTTTTTTTTTTTTTTCCTAATGCAGTGAAATTTACACATTTGTAAATATGTCTGAAGTGTCCAAATACTTTTTAAGGCCACTGTAAATATAGGCTTATTTTAAACAATTATTTATGATTGTTGCCATGGTTACATTTCAACATGGTTCCACAGTATCAGGAGCATTGATTTAGGAATGAGATCACAGTTTTGGCCAGAGCTACAGTACTGTGCAAAAGTCTTCGGCACCCTATTTTTTTTAGTACAAACTTTGTTATAGATTTGTATTTTATGACTTCTACATTATTGATTCAGTACAAAAACATTTCCAAACATTAGTTTTCTAGCACAAAATTAAATGTTACAGAAAAATGTTTGTATTTGAGTAAAGAAAGAAGCATATTACATAAGAGACCACTTTTCAGACAAAAAAAAAAAACATAATGAAGGCTGCTGGGTTTTGCTGCAAAAATAAGAAGCAAATGCGACGGTCAAAGTCTCCAGAAGAACTGTGGCTGGTTCCGCAAGATGATAAATAAAACTTACCAGCTAATTTCCTTATAAACTGCACAAATTGTACCTGAGACTACTATTTTTTTGGATCGTCACACCAAATATTGACTTTGTTTTATTTATTACTGTTTACTGCTCTTTATAGTATTTTTTTTTAATGTAGAAACATTTAGTTTCATTATTTTTGAAGGCATCTTTGCTCTACAGCATTTCTTTGCATGTGCCTAAGACTTTTGCACAGTACTGTACATCTTAAGGTGTCCCAATCTATGAAAATAACACACACCTCCAGCCAATCAGAAGTTGAAGTATACGATGTATAGATATATCTTGTATAACTGATTATGCCAACATCCATGCTGAGACTGTCCTTCAGTACATCTGAAGTTAGATACCCTGCACTTTGCTCACTTTTAATGCCTGCTGGGGGGATTTTTTTGGAGTTGATCCCTGAATATACAAAGCATGAAACTCTGTAATCCTCTTCATCCTTCTCACTGTAAAATCAGTCATAACTGAGATTAATGCACTTTGTTATGTGGGTGGGATAAAGAGGAAACATTTGTTTAAAAAAAATAATCCAGGCAGATACTAATTTCATGTTCAGTGACCTTTAGTTACAATATCTAATGTCATTTGTGAAGGGGATTTGATAGCAGGCTGCCAAGTAAGCAGCATTTTTGGGCAGGGTTTGACGTGCCAAGATAAACAGCGTATGTACATCTATCTAAAAGCTAAAACACTTGCTACTTGATAAAAAGCTGTGAATAAATGCACGGCAACTTAATTTTCACTTTATGATGTTTACAGTTAATTCTTAAAAAGCAAGCAAAGTATGTGCCCTAAAAGTGCTAGTGCTTTTAAACAGTTCATTTCTAACAGGCTGTAAAGTTAATGCTTTTACTGTATCTGAATCTCAAATGGAGTTCTGTTGGGCGTATAGAGCACTGTGTAGGTCCTAGAATGTTACTGTGTTGCACCCTATGTAGTGAGCATATGTAGTGGATTGGCAGGATATTGGAAGAGTTCAAAATAAATAAATGAACTATGTGAAGGTAAGCTAAATAGCAGCAATAAATAATCACATTATGGTGTGTAAATTAAATTTTTTAAAATAAGTTTCTGCCGCTTAGCCTGATATAGAAATTCTCGACTACGTAAACACACTTGTTTTTGCAAATACAGTTTCTTTTTCTAGACTCTTTTAAACTGTGTGTGTGTGTGTGTTTGTAGATAGTAAATCCAGAGGCCTACAGTGGGTAGTGGATGTGACAATAGCATACCCCGAAGCCAAACCCATGGACATCCAGACGTGGATCTTTGGCTACAGAAGTCCCACTGTCACACACGTGCACTACAGGTAAAACCATGCTCTGTCCCAAACACTGGACTTCTTAGTAGAATAATTATTTATTATTAAAAAAAAGAAAAAACTCAAACACTATAACACATAGTATCTGATTTAATAAGACGCCTCAGCCACCAAAAAATATAAAATATATGTTAAAAATATAAATATAACAATGAAATGAGTATGTAATGTGTAATTAGAGTGTGTAAATTGAGTATATTGGTAAAGGATCTGTTGCGCATCGCTGTGTTTTCTGTGAGCTAAGTCTCCTGATTTAACTACTAAGTATGCTACAACAAGGAAAAGTTCTCTTTTCTAGCAACCCTTCTTTGTGACGCAGTATGTGATAAAATTCTAACTGTAACTTTTATGGTTTTGGACTATCGAGGCTCGGTGCGTCTGATCTGAACATTTTCATGCTCATGTTGTCACGTTACACAGTGTGTCTGTGCTTTAGCTGTGAATTCACACACTGTGCTGAAAGTTACCAGCAGTGAGCATATGAGCTCTGTGGCTTGAAGCTGATGATGTTGTTGTTGTTGTTGCTGTTGTTGTTGTTGTTGTTGTGTGTGTGTGTGTGTGTTGATCTTTGATCTCTGAAGGATTGTAATGCCTACTCTCAGTTGTTGTAGCAACAGTACCTGTTTTCTGCATTTATCTGGCTTGACTCAAAGCTGTGTGTTTTTTCCCTTAGGCCGGACAAAAGAAACTCATATCATATGAGTAAAGTTTTATTAAAAAACTCACTGTGACAATAATTAAGCAGAATTAGTTTACAGATCTGCAGTTTAAATCAGACTCATTTTAATATTCAGTATTTGTTTTCTCAGAAGAGGAGTATATCCTGCTCAGTGCTTATATTTTAGAGTAATCATATTAATTAAGCCCATGCAAATGGATTAAACATCCGCAGGCAGGTTAGCAAGCAGAAAAGCGAACCTGTTTTAGTTGTTGTCTGAGCACTCACACAGACGGTTTTACTACACACTGCACACTTTTTCAGTTTGCTATTTTGCGGTTATGTCCAAAAGCACAGTGGGGAATATCTAGTGTGCTCATGAAATTCCACAGTGCTCTGTTAAGGGTTAGTGTCTAAATGATGTGCTCTAGAGCATACCAAACCCCCATAATGCACTTTGCATTACAATTTAATGCACTTTAAATTGAAAGAGAGGTAAATGTTAGTACTGTAGCTGCAGGTAAACCATATTTCACATAAATTTTATGAAATAATATGGCTAAAACAAAATTTAAAACCATACATTACTGCTTACAGTCACACAATATACTGGATTAAATTCTCATGATAAATTTATACCAGTTGACAGTATTACCATATCATTATTATTATTATTATTATTATTATTATTATCAAATAAATATGTAGCTGTATCGTACAGTACTGTATATTTGTCTTGGGTGTTTGTTTTATGACTTCTGCAATACTGGATCAACAATCTTAAACAACATATTTTAGATTTCCAATCATTACTTTTTTTTAAACTTTACTAACATTAATTTTCCAACAAAAATTAAATGTTTCCCAAAAAAGTTTGTATGTCAGTAAAGAAAATAAAATACTATGTAATAGACCACTTTTCAGACAAAAAAATGAATACTGGCTATCAGGTGCAACAAAGTCTACAGAAGAAACTTACCAGCCTTATAATTTAATAACACGTGCTTCCTCTGAGACACGTGAAACCAGCCAACTGCATCTTTTCCAGCTGCTGTTCATGCTGCGTCATGCTGCTATCCGCCCTCTTCCACATACATGAGCTCACAGACGCCCACGATGGGCTAGTGTCACTGTGATTGACAGGGGGGAATGAGTATGCCGTCCCTCCCATCCAGATACCATGGTCAGTTTTCTCCTTTAAACTCCAGGATGGTTGTGGCATCATCAGGATTCAGACCTCCAGTAGGGCCAACGCTTTTCTGTTGCGTCACTCGGGAGCCATGATTTATAATTTTAGTACCAAAGGTTTATCTATACTCGTTGTAGTGGGTCAGATTTTAACCACATTAACCCACAATCGTAAATGTAGTTGTTAGTTTTGTCCACCACGTTTTTCAAACTTTCATGGAACTTTTGTTGAAAATAAATTGGTGAAATAAATTATGAAATTGCATTCCTGAGCAAGGACATGTGTATGTGTATATATAACAATTCAGGGAGGCTTAGAGGACATGATGAGGAAGACGTTCCATTCTCCTTTTTTCCTGTGTCTCTCTCTGTGTCTCTCTCTGTGTCTCTCTCTCTCTCTCTCTCTCTCTCTCTCTCTCTGCAGTCTTATTTTCATATCTGTGTCGCTGGATAATCTGTACATGGGATTGTGTGTTAATGCTCAGGTTCCGTGTCCCGTCTTCTCTCCTCGTAGGCAGTGTCATCATCTCTCGTTCTCTCTCACTTTTTCCCTCTGCATTCTTGCTGATACAGCATGTCGCTCTCAGGAGAGCTGCTGTGATTTACCGAGGTTTTGTAACACGCCTGGTCATCATCTTGGACGAGGGTAAAGGAAATCAGGTTAAAAACAAAGCAGGACATGGAAATTAGAACACAACCAAACAAAGCAAGATGGAAACGTCTCGAGTGTTTAATATGTAAGGAATAAAACATTTCAGGAAATGCTTATATTGGAAGTGAATCAACTTCAGGGTCGTATCACACCCTTTGCTTTATACCACAGCAATTTGCAAACAATCTTTTATTTATTAACGAGCAATGTCATACATTTTATCTGTTTATAGACATGTTTAATGTTGTGAAATGTCCCTGAAACCAGTTAGTTCCTGTTATCACTTATATGAGCTATAAAAAGTCATTTCCTCACCAGCTTCACTTTTTTTTTATATTGATTGAAGATAATAAGACCAAAGAGAACATTTTCATATTAGCATGTTCAAATACTGCATTTTTTTTGTATTGTCATAGACAGCGCAAACAACTGCAAAATAAATAAATAAAAAAAGTTTCCTGAGTAAATGATTATTTTACTCAGCAGAGTTAACAACTGATTGGCGTTTCACAATGGATGGAGAATGCCAGGATTACTATAAAAAATAAACATAGAAATGATGAGCCATAAACTTTTTTTTTTTTTTTTTTTTTTTTTTTTACACTGGTCACTGATGAGCCAGCTGAACGTCCTGCAGCAATCATGCTCTGTCTCACACACACACACATTATTGCTCTCACACACACTTACCTTACTCGCTCTCAGCTGACTGCTGCTGCTTTGTCCCCAATGACCTCATTTTACCCCAGGCCTTTAAGACCTGCTTTTACAGAGGCCCTCTCTCCTCTCTCTATCAGTCACCTCTTTGTAGTTGTGCTTTCTCTTTTAAGCCTGGATCTGGATAATAATGCTGTAACATTGTCAACTTCAATGATTTGTGCTTTACAGTACCTCCCTGCCCCCCTTCTTTCTCGTCTCTCTGTCTCTTCCTCTCTTTCTGTCTCTCTCATTCTATCCACCTCCTTTCTCTTTGTGTCTCTCTTCTTCTTTATTGCTGTCTCTGTCTCTTCTTTTAGCTGTTTATATTAATCATTGATCTTACATATTAGTCTACAAAAAGAGCTTATATACATATGTATGCTGTATATCTATTATGTATAAGTAATATATAAATAATATGCCCAGTCTTTGCTTTTGTAAGTGCCTCCAACCGCTTTTATATCCACTGAGCAGCTTTTGGATCCTTTCAGTTGTAACATTTGCCCCTCTTTCGGATCTCATTGCCACCTCATACACTACACATTATACACTACTTGGGTTTTAACACTTGCATGTTTTTCTGGATTTGGGGCCATTTGAGCCCAGAGTTTGGTACAATTAATGAAAGTGTGAATGCTGTTTTTGAGCCCGGGAGCAGTCCACAGACCCGATCCTTGGCTCTCTTGAAAACGGTGGTTTGGAGTTAGTTTAAATGAACCATGGTGGAGTCCACTTCAGTTATGGAAGCTATACTTGCACAGGGCTGTCTTGTTAAGTAACGCAGTTGGTTCAACTTGTCAAGTTATGTCTTGTTTCTACTTTTGTGATGCAACTTGAGTGTTGGTACCACAGGAAAATAATAAATAAATGGCAAACGGATGAAACTCATGCCTACCACTTTGCAGCCCAGCATGCACTAATGTGAGGGAATTCCACAATCGATCCACGTCTTGGAAGGAATTCTTCTATGTGATGGTAAACTCGTGATAATACAAACAAGCCCAGAATCGGTCCTGGTTGTGCAGTCAAGTATTCGAACCAAGCGTGAAAATGCTCTATGTCTTGCAAACTGCAACACTAGCTTTCACTATAAGGTCTGGTGTTTGCTTCACTAAACATGACCAGTATGTGCCTACTTTCATTTGACTTCCTTTGAAACTGACAAACCATATACCTTTTCATTTATCAACTATTAACTATTTCAAAGAAAACTCTTAAATAACATTTAAAAACTGCCTTGCTATTTCTTTCAATTTAATGACTATATTTTGCTTTGAGAAGCTTATTGTGTATCAGTGTTTAAAAGTTTGTTTACTCATTTGGAACATGCTTGAAACTGTCACTGATCCTGAAGCTTGTGGCCAGAAACCTGCACAAAGTATGTCAGACGTGCTGCAGCCGTTAATCAGATCAGGTCACTAGATCACTATCCGTTATTCAGATCAGGTCACAAGTTCACTATCTTTCTCATATCAGGTCTGGAGACCAAGAGGGTCATGATAAAACTTTGATTTCTGGTTTCTGTGGTTTATGTAATTTACATTTCTGTTGGCCTTGCTTTATATTTGGGATTGAGGAAGGGAGGGATATGCTCACGTTTCATATTACCTTTATAAGGTTAGAGCTAGAGGCAAATTTTTCTTTTTTTTTTTTTTCTTTTTTTAACCAGAAGGGATGGGGGATGGAAACTTTATGTAGCAGGGCACAAATGTCTGGAGACTCAGTTCTCCCAAGAGCATCTGCAGAAACACCCTCAGCTCCTTTCCAAGTATGTGATTTAGTCCAGGCATGTTCTATCTTTCAACTGAAACTACTATTCTGTTCAGTCACCAGTATTACTTTATATTGATCTTAAATATAATACTATATTATTGTATTAAATATTATATTAGTTCTTAGTGTGTATTAGGTATCATGACAACTGATTGTATTATATTATCAGTTAGTATACAATGTGTTAGAAAGAATATCACACCTCTGAGAATAACACCATATCGATATAATTAAGGAAGGATCCTATATAGCAGCTGGCTGTCAAGCTGTAATTAAAGTGAATTAAGAGGAAGAGAGGGACATCTAATTAAGGAGTATGTTTTGTTTTACTAAGCAAAAATACCACTGAGGCTGGATGAACTTGTGACATGTCAGAAATTTTGGTCATTGTCCTGTAGCATGAACCGTAACCAGTTTCACAAAGTGATCAGCTGATTGTTATAAATGTTAACAGTTGGTCAAACTGTGACACCAACACACTTGCCTTGTCCTTATTACCTGGCAGGAACTGAAAAAAACGTTGGCAGGTGATAGCTACCTCCCCTAACCTGAGCCGTAAGTGAGTAACGGTGTCTTTATGGGTGAGCGGTGCACACTGCACTCTATGCACTCACTCTGAGAAGATCCCAGGGTGAGAAAATATTAAGATCTTTTTATTATTGCATTTTTTCAGTAGACACTCTGTTTTGAGCATATAAACCATAGGGCTTACATGATGGATGATATAAACCATAGGGCTTACATGATGGATGATGCAGATGTGTAGTATGAGGATTACTATGGGTAAATAAATAAATAGAAACTGAAAAACTTATATTTCTCATACAATTATGAAATTCCCTCCAAGACACCTTCACTGGATCATGAAATACTGTGGTCGTATATCATTATAGGGCATTCCAATTAAAAATTCGTATACGCTCCCAAGTAACGCAACATAAAAACATTTGCCACAGCCATCCGTGTTCGGGAGCCAAGGGAGCAAAATCATCTGTGCTTTCTGGGTGGGAGGGATTTAATACTCTCTCTCCTGTCAGTCACAGTGACACAAGCCAATCGTGGGTGTCTGTGAACTCGTGTATGCAGAAGAGGGTAAATAACATTCTCCTCAGAGTGTATTATGCTGCCCTGTGACGCGGCATGAGCAGCAATTTGAAAAGATGCATTTGGTTGGCTTCACATGTCTCGGGGGAAACACGTCAGCCATCACCCTCCCCGGGTCGACAGCTGTCATATGATAAGGAAGAGTTGGCTGGTGGATGGGAATTGGCAGGTGACGAAGCTGGGGAGAACATGGGGAAAAAATCTTGCCTAGCCACAGAATCAAACTGAGTAACTAGCAGATAACAATATTTTTGGCTAGACACTCAAATTAATTGAAAGTTACGTTTATACTGCATAGATTGTATGCTGAAGGTTACACTTAACTCTCATACACAAGTGAAAAAAATAGAGATGACAAGATGCTGTGTGGAAGAAAAACAGTACATTCACATTTTTTGGGAGAGCACCAAAAATTTGTCTCATTCTCGTCCGCATACAAAGACATTGTCTCATTGTCTCATTATTCATCTGTTACAGTCTGGCACTGACTAGCTTTTATGTACTATTTGATTATGTATGTAATATTAATAGAGTCTTTATTTTGTATCTACATTTTGGAGTATTTGCTCTGCACAGAATCCTGGAAATCCAGTCAACAGTAGAGTTGAGCGGTTAAGGTTAAGGTTCTTAATCAAAGCCCAGAAGTGGGGGATTTGAACCCACAGCCTTCTAGTCACCACTGCTCCTGTGTTGCTGTTTTCTGTGGTATTGTTTCACTGGCTGGGGTTTGTGGGTTTCAGGTGAACAGGTGAGTGAGTTTGGGAGGCCGGCTCTCTGCACTTGGGTGATTGGAACGGGGCTGTATGAATGATTTAATGAGACGTGGCCATCAGCCAGGGTGTGTGATTGGACTCCTTGCTTATTCACTGTTTTTTCAATGATTTATTCATTTAATCACAACAGATTGTTTCCTGACTGTTTGTCCATTGCTCAGTCTTGTTTGTCTGTTGCTGCCCATCAGTTTTGTCTATCTGTATGTTTGTCTGTCTGTCTGTCTGTCTTTCTATGTAACTATCCCTCTCGGTCTATACATCTGGCTGTATATCTTTCTGTCTGTCTGTCTGTGTATTCCTGTCTGTCTCTTTCTATCTATCCCTGTTTGTCTATGCATGTGGCTATAAATCTTTTTATCAGTCTGTCTGTGCCTCCGTTTATCTGTCCCTGTCTGTCCATGCATGTGGTTATTTGTCTTTCCGTTTGTCTGTCTGTCTGTCTCTGTCTATCTATCCCTGTCTGTGTACACATCTGCCTGCATGTCTTTCTGTCTGTGTATCCATTTGTCTCTGTCTATCTATCCCTGTCTGTCTACACATCTGGCTATTTGTTTTTATATCTGTCTTTGTATCTGTCTATCTATTCCTGTCTGTCTATGCATCTAGCTATATGTATTTGTATCTCTCTATCTGTCTGTCTCTGTCTATCTATTCCAGTCTGTCTACACATCTGGGTATATGTCTTTGTATCTGTCTGTCTGTCTCTGTCTATCTATCCCAGTCTGTGTATTCTTTTTCCTCAGTGTTTTTATTAATAATTAAATGTAACCATGTTACCTCCTCATTCTGACTCTTCAGCATAAATACCAGTGCAGAATGTAAAGAGGACAGGACAGAATGTCGCTTAGCTCAGGAGCACGTTCGATTGTTGAGGAAGTGCAGAAATGGCCGAGCAGATGGCAGCTGAGCTCAGCAAAGCCAGTTAAAGTGAAGTAAAGAGCACAAGCACAGCTGACCAGTTGGGAAATACGTAACAGTGTAAGAGGTGTGTGTAAGCTCACAGTGTGTCAGTTGGGTGGTTGTATAAAGTGTTGAAGCTCAGTGAGTTTACAGCCATCCTGCATCAGGCTCTAGTGTGAAATTTGGGGTAAGTTTAGTATGTGATGATGTAGCAAAGGGGCGTCTGAAGACAACATGCAGCTATGTAAATGTTGCCATGGTGATAGCCTCAGGAATAACACCTCTAAGGTCTTATAGCACATAGCTCGCAAGTTGATATTGACGACTGCAAGAAAACACAAAGCGCTAGTTGTTCAATAAATCAGGACAGATAGTCACCGTAGATCAGCTTGTCTCGTCACAGCAAATTATCATTTGGCAATTTTTGTTACTGCTGGTTAGCTGGGTTTCTTTTTTTCTGCTAAACGTTTTTTAATCCAGCACCAAAGCCTAAACCAAACCGAATTTAAACAAGGTCAGGTTACATTCTCCTGCTGTTGAGTCTGATTACATTCTCCTGCTGTTGAGCTTCTGAAGATTTCATTTCACATTCACATACTGTTTTTGCTCTGCTGTCACTGAACTGATGTCTAACAACTGCTTATATACCACAAAATTACTATCTGCCAATGCTCTATGTTATTTTAATGATCACATGCGTGATATTAATATCAGAGATGCTTACAGATACCCTGACTACCCTGTGTTTTATTTTAGATGTAGCTCACTAGGTATGCAGCATTCAAGGGCAGTAGGCATATGGCCAGTCATGCAAAGAAGGCAACATCACATATATACTTTTTTATTTATTTATTTATTTAAATGAAGGCTGTGTGTGTGTGTGTGTGTGAGCAGCAAAAAAAGAGAAGGACCTGTGCATCAAGTTTATTTGGCCCAAATAAATGCAACCAGACTCAAAAGGGAACCTCTTCGGGTGACACACGGGATAGCGCGATTATAAATCATGTTGAAAGTATACAGAATGTTAAGTGTGATCACATTAAGAATAGGAGTCTCGGATTGAGCAAAGAATATATCTATGCGAGTCTACAGTATCCACGCGGGATTATCCACAACTAGAGGAGCTTAGAAAGGTCCAGAGCATGAATCTGACAGATCCGGAGGGCAAGAGAAGCCAGAGCAGTAGAAGTGTGTCAGGATCTGGAACTGCACAAAGCGCAGCTGACTATATACATCGCAAATAACAATGTTTTGTGGAGTAATTGCACAATAATGGTATTCATAAATTACATCATTACAATTCCTCAATATTAAACTGCCCCAGATGTCAAATGAACTAGTCCCTTAGTTTGTTTAATCACATTTTATTGGCTACTAAGTGCTATGATGAAAAACAGGATTAATCAGGCAGAATCAGGCCTTCCTGCAGACATGAGAGTGTCACACGTATCAGTATAATTGTACGGATCACGGTGTAAAAAAAAAAAAAATAATAATAATATGATGTTATAGCCCAGGTCGAGAGGGATAAACAGCCCATAATGATTTCACTAAACATTTATGTGTGTGTGTATGTGCTGTGAATGTCTGTGTGTATGCAGAGAGCATGTAGGGTGTTTCTCTTGAAACAGAACATTTCTTCAGTGTCCTCATTAGATGTGCTGAATGTTGGAGGTGTGTGGGTGACTGTTCAGTGTTCGGTGTATTTGTTGAAGGAACTGACAACCACAGGTTTACAGGAAAGATAAAGGAGAAGTCAGAATGTCTTTCTTTCCTCTTAGGCCCTGCATGGCACTGCTAAGGCTTTTAGACTTTTACTCTGCGTATGTAGACTGCTGTGCTCATCAACATCATAGATACTCAAATATTTATCAGCGTTCACCGTAGTTGACCCTGAGGTTTTCCACCGTAGTTGACCCTGAGGTTTTCCTTATGGTATTTATAAATTACATCATCATTACAATTCTTCAATATTAAACTGCCCCAGATGTCAAATGAACTAGTCCCTAATCACATTTTATTGGCTACTAAGTGCTATGATGAGAAACGGGATTAATCAGGCAGAATCAGGCGTTCATGCCATAATCTCTACTACTAACTTCTACTACTGCACCCAGGTACAATGAACTCTAGAATTATTGGCATCATTCTTTAAAGAAATGATCAAAAACAATTAATAACCCATGCAGTGAGCAATACTTAAACGTACACTATATGGCCAAAAGTATGTGGACACCTGATCATCACACCCATATGTGGCTCTTCCCCAAACTGTTGCCACAAAGTTGGAAGCATACAATTGTATAGGATGTCTTCGTATGCTGTAGCATTACAATTTCCCTTCACTGGAATTAAGAGGCCCAAACCTGCTCCAGCATGTCAATGTCACTGTGCACAAAGTGAGCTACATGAAGACATGGTTTGCCACGGTTAGTGTGGAAGAACTCGAGTGTCCTGCACAGAGCCCTGACTTCAACACTGACTGCACTCCAGGTTTCCTCATCCAGCATCAATGCTTAACCTCACTAATACACTTGTGGCTGAATGAGCACAAATCCCCACAGCCATACTCTAAAATCTAGTGGAAAGCCTTCCCAGAAGAGTGGAGGTTATTATAACAGCAAAGAGGGGACTAAACTTGGAATGGGATGTTCAGTGAGCACATATATGTGTGCCGGTCAGGTGTCAATATACATTTGGCCGTATAGTGTACGTGGACATTGTGTAGTTTTAATTTTAACACTATTTTAACAGCACTGAGTCTCTTCCTGTAATGTCTAACAAGGTTAGAGATATATTGTTATGTTTACAGAAGTAGACGTCCTCTTCATTTCAGACCAGAGGTTTTCAATAGGGCTCAAATCCAGAGACTGAGATCGCCACTCCAAAACATTGATTTTTGTGTATTCCATCCATATGGATGTTGATTTTTTTTTTTTTCTTTTCATTTTGATGAAAAGTCCATCCACAAGGAAGTCTTAATCTCTTGGCAGAGACAACCAGGTTTTAGGCTAAAATATTCTTCTACATACTGTGATTCAGTCTTTACTATAGTCCCTTGATCACCAGCCACATCACACCAACACCCCCGATGTTTAACAGTGGCTTTTGGGGCCATTATATTGTACTTGGTCCCCATTTTCTCTCTAAACGTGCTAATGGTGTATGTGGCCAAAAGGTTCGACTTCACACTCTTCTGATCATAATACACAATTCCAGATGTGATTCTCAGGAAAGGAAGTTAGTAAAATGTGATAGAATTAATCAGGGTTTTTATGAATTTACCAGTTACATTGAAAAGCACTTTGCTATTAAAAATGCTAGTTTAGTTTTGCTAGGCTAAGGAAAAGATGCTACCTCTGTATTCTGGGCACAAGTGTGAGACTGTGAAGCTGCCTGAAAGCTGTTTTTAGCCCAGCAGGAGACAAAGTGTTGTTGGGGCCACACACACACACACACACACACACACACAATTTGAGAATGAAACATCTTGTTCAGATAACTCTGAAGTGTCACCTTCTGATAAAAATGAATAAGTAGCTTAACTTCAGTGACTTGAGCTAAAAGCCCTGAGTCCTCAATCACAGTTGGGCTTGGACAGATTTATGCTAGCTGCTAACTAACTATTATTGTATATCTGTAATAGTTATCAATAAGAAACTGACATGTTGTTATACAAGTTTCCTGATATCCTGGTTGTACAGTACAGGGTTGCATAGATCTGCATTACCATGCTGTTTAAAGAAGTTGCTGCATTATACTATATCTGATTCCATGCTAATGAATGCTAATATGGCTCCATTACCATTACCAGGCTGCATCCTAAATCTATTTATAACTTTTCCTCTCCATTTTCCCCTTGCTTGAATCCCCTTTGCCATTTTAAGGGCTGTTCCAGTAGTTTATCAGCTGAAGGAGTCGACATCACTGTAGACTTCAGGAACACAGCTTGCTCAAGACATTGTGATCTGACACAATTTCCTTTTTTAAACCAAATACCACAACACTGTTTAGAGGGAGGCAACACTGACAAATTGCAACACTGCATAGCAACATTCGTCTGATATTTTTTGTACACTTAAGTGTCTACAAGCTTTAGAACAGGTTCAAACAGGAAAACAAATATTTGAACTCTGTGACACAATGAGCTTCTCAACACAGCATATAGTCTAGATGGAAAAAGAGCTCATTTCATTTTGTCTTGTAAATAAACGTTATTAGGTTTTGATTGAAAAGGCGGTGAGTAAACATGATGTCAGTGTAACAGCCTCTTCCGGAGAAAGTCGGATGTTCTGGGCCACATTTATAGCGCTTTTTCACCACTCAGCTCAGCTGATTACCATATTATCATCCCTGTTGTCATATGTTCCACCACCAAGCAAGCTGTGCTATACTTAAGAAGCCATGCTGAATTTGGCTACTCTTCTTAGCTAGGTACCATGTGCGCTGAGCTGGTGCATACGGGTTTAGCTAAAAATAGTGCTGATCAAACACAGTTGCACAGACGTCCTGAAGTCACGTCTCTACCAGCGCAAATATCTTTACTACCACTCTCATTCTTTTCTAAAGTCCTTTTTGGGATGGATTTAAAAGGCCAGCAATTTAGATAATTTAAGAAGTTTTATCTTTCTTTTCTATCTTTTCTATCCTCTTTCTATTCTGTTATCTATTATTGTTAGTTATTCATTCATTCATTCTTCACAATGAATCTGGAGCCTATCCCAGGAACACTGGGCAGGAGGTGGGAATACCCCCAGGATGGGACACCAGTCCATTGCAGGGCACCACGTGCACACACACACACACACACACACACTCACATGCACATTCACACACTTATTCACACCTAGGGACAATTTAAAGCACTTTAAAGAACTCGGAGGAAACCCACACGGACACAGGGAGAGGACAGGAACTCCACACAGACAGTAACTCGAGCTCAGGATCGAACCGTGAACCCTGGAGCTGTGAAGCAGCAATGCTACCTGCTGCACCATCATGCAGGCCATTTAATGATTCAGATTCATTTTAACTTATTTACCTACAGTAACTTTTTTACTGCTTGATCTTACATTTCCTCCCTGTGGTCCAAGTAAAATCTTCTAGTTGGGCCAAATACCAAATGGCTACTTAGGATAGAACATAATGGAGCTGAATGCCCTACCTAGTGCCCTTATGAATAGTGTAGAAACTAATGTGTGTCTAAAGACATGATAGAAAGAAAGATATTACATTTTTGATTGATAGGTTGGTTGCTTGATTGATATCCCTCACTGTTGTGTCTTTTATTGCACATGCAATAAAAAGTATTAGCTCTGGAAATATAGATATAGTTATTATTATTCCAACCACGTATGGTAAGAAAAGGACCAACAACAATTCCTAGAACAATTCCGAATCAATTGGATAAAAGTGAAATAAGAGCCTGTAAACAGCGCAGGCTAATCTGAGCTATCAGGCAGTACAGAGCGAGCTCCGAGTCGGTTCACTCCATCATCTCCACTCATCGATTCAGAGTTATAAGGAATAATCTGATTAAATACGAGTGTGAAATGTGCTGTATGCTTCCAAATCGAGTTTAGCTGGTTAAAGTCTGCCTCTCTGAATGACTGAATAGTGAGTTCACTTCAGGACATGGGAGGTGTGGCAGTGAGATTCACACCGCACATCCCTCACCATCATGTACATTATTCACAGTTATGGTGTGATCAGATGATTCTGGGAATTTTATTTTTTTATTTAAATTTTTTTTAACTTTATACTTTCTGTGTCTAATAAAATCTTTAGATGCTTTACCTAAAAGAGAAGTGTACATTTTATTATAGACATTTTAATACCAATTCTATTTTATATAATCAGAAATTTGTAAAATATTTGCATGTATATGTGTGTGTGTGTGTATATATATATATATATATATATATATATATATATATATATATATATATATATGTATGTATGTATGTATGTATATGTAAGTGTATATAATTCAATAAGTCAATTATAATATATAATATAATTCAATTATAAGTCAATAATTTTAAAATTAATTTACCATCATCATGATATGGTGTGTGTGTGTGTGTAAATAGCAGTTCTTCTGTTTCCCAACACTCTCTGCCTGATTTTTCTTCAGGCTGTGAAAGCAGCTGTGATTTTTTTTCACTCAACAGGAACAGCATCATCAGCAAGCAGTAAACATCCATTAGAGAGCTCGCTCAGCTGATTAGAGTCATGCGGAGGCCGCTTTACTGAACACTCTCAAATTTTAGCTTTCATGATTACGATTACTGATAGCAAGATTATGGTCTTAGATCTGATTTGATATACAGCGTAGTGAAAGTCTGAGACCATCAGTGAAAATGCTTTTATCTTGCATTCTTCATTAATTGAATACAACATTTCTCATATTAAATCAAAATTATAATATTAACAGTAACTTGAGTGAAAAGCAGAATCTTAGAAATATTTACAGGAATTTCAGAATTTCGTAGTATTTGCTACATCCCTCTTTTGCTTTAATGACAGTGTACACTTGAGCTGGCATGGACTCCACAAGTTTGTATAAAACCTGATTATCCATGTGAGATCAAATCTATCAGAGTCTGAACACATGCTTCAGTAGATAATTCAAAGGATAATGCTTAAGGAAAATCGGACCTTTTCTACAAAGGAGTTAACATGGTCAATATCTCAAATCTCTTTTTCTCAATTCTCAAATATTTACAGTTTTAAATGAAAAAAAAATTAGATTTTCAGTGTGCGCTAAGACTTTTGGACCTCACCCTTTTGGATGTGTACATGACTGTGAAACCTTTAGCCTTCCCTGATTTGTGCAGGTCAACAACTATCTGTCCTTTTGTGTTGCACATTTTTAGCAATGGAGGATGAAGGGATGTTACATGTGTGCAACCTCATATTTATACCCCAGAGGAACAAGACGTGGTTGAAGCAAAAGAAACATAATATTTTATTTATAGGTTTTTCAAAAATGACAGTTTGTTTCCATTTATTTAAACTATTTCTAAGGAGTTTTGATCATTGTGACATATATTTTCGAGAGAAAATACTATTATTGTAAAGTTCTAATGAGACTTTCTAATGTTTTTTTTTTTTTTTTTTTTTTTTTTTTTTTTTTTTTTTTTTTTTTTTTTTTTTTTTTTTTTTTTTTTTTTTTTTTTTTTTTT
>CM040472.1:12047095-12064313 GCA_022758105.1 Pangasianodon gigas | reverse complement strand
AATGGGGTCATTTTTATAAATTCAACTATTATTTTCTCTTGTGGACTATATGTAAACATCTTTTATGTGAAATATCTTATTCAGGTCAGCACTAAATAAACAATAACATGCATTTTGTATGATCCCTCTTATTTTGGTAAAATAATAAACATTTTGCAGATTCTGAAAGGGGTATGTAAACTTTTGAGCTCAACTGTATCTATGTCTATATGTCTATATATCTGACTATGTGTATATCTACATTATATGGCCGAAAGTATATGTACACCTGACTATCACACCCATATGTGCTTTTTGAACATCCCATTCCAACTTTAGTCCCCTCTTTGCTGTTGTAATAACCTCCACTCTTCTAAGAAGGCTTTCCACTAAATTTTGGATCGGGGCTGTGGGGATTTGCCCATTCATCCACAAGAGAACTAGTGAGGTCAGGCACTGATGTCGGACGAAGAGGCCTGGTATGCAGTCAGTGTTCCAGTTCATCCCAAAGGTGTTCAGTGGGGTTGAGGTCAGGGCTCTGTGCAGGCCACTTGATTTCTTCCACTCCAACCTTGCCAAACCATGTCTTCATGGAGATCGCTTTGTGCACGGGGGCATTATCATGCTGGAACATGTTTGGGCCTCTTAGTTCCAGTGAAATTGTAATGCTACAACATACAAAGACATCCTATACAATTGTGTGCTTCCAACTTTGTGACAACAGTTTGGGGAAGAACCTCGTATGGGTGTGCTTGTCAGGTGTCCACAAACTTTGGGCCATATAGTGTATCTGTATACTTAAAATTTCTGTGTCTGTTAGTCTATCTGTCAGATATTACTGCTTATGTCTAGCTACAGTATGTATTCATGTGCTTTCCTTTTGTGTGTGTGTCTGTCTGCCTGTCTATGTGTCTTTCTATAAGGCTATGGGTCAAGGTTTAGTCTGTTCATCTCTCTGTCCTATATGACTGTTTTTCTGTCTGTTCATCTTTCTATCTCATCATTTCTCTATCTGATATTTATGTCTATCAATCTACCTGTCTAATATCTGTCTTTCTGTATATGTTTGTTAGTTACCTGTCTAATATCTGTCTTTCTATATATCTGTTTGTTAGTTACCTGTCTGTCTGATATTTCTATGTATTTATTGATTTGTCTGTCTATATACCTGACTGTCTTTATACCTGTCTGTCTGATACTATTTCTATCAATCTGTCTGTCTATATACCTGATATCTTTATACCTGTCTCTCTGTAGACTTGACTATGCCAGTCTGTCTAATATTTCTGTCTGTTGAACTGTCTGTCCATATACCTGCCTCTTTTTATAATTTTTTATACCAGATAATTTATCTGGTATACTGTTTTTATGCCTGACTATCTTTAAACAAGTCAGTCTGATATTTTTTGTTTATCAGTCTGTATGTTTGTCTGTCTACAAGCCTATCTTTATACCAGTCTGTCTGATATTTCTGTCTATTGAACCTCTGCCTATATACCTGCCTGTTTTTATACCTGTCTGTATTTCTGTGTATCGATCTTTCTGTGTCTGTAAACATGACTATCTTTATACCTGTCTGATATTTCCATCTATCAATCTCTGTGTCTCTCTCTATGTACCTACCCCACGCATATGAATAATAACACAATGTGTTGTGTGTTTTGCAGGAGTGTTCCCTCCCTCGAAAGGTCAGAAGGAGGCCGTTTCCCGGGCGATGACACTGGACCTAGCGTGGCTGTGTGCTGTCCAGTCGTTTGCCTTTATCTCTGGCTACATGTGGTACAGCATACTTCAATACGTCTACTGCTGGCTCTGCTCACTGCTGTGGTGAAGAGAAAGATAGAGAGAGGGAGAAAGGGATGGAAAGAGGGACGATGATAGAGGAAGGAGGAACAGCCATCAATGACGATCTTGGATCTGTTGGAATGCCACAGACGCTGTCTTAACTCACTGGATGGCAAGATGATCATGGAGGAAAATTGTATTTGATCCTAAATCCCAAACCTGCATCCCATCTGGGCACACATGCGCACACACACACACACACACACGCGCACACACTCAGACACACACATGCGGTTCTGCAATACGAACATCCATTCAATGAAATAGGTGAACAGTGACATCATGTTTACACATATACACGTCCATATAAATATATATATATAATTCTATATCTCAATGTTTACTCATGCACATGCTGACACATCATGTTTTAATTTTAATTCCAATCATAAATTAGGCTCAGGAATAAGCCAATTTCATTCACCTGCCATCAGTAACATTGTCTTGCTTACATCTATGTCGTGAGGAGAACGTCCTGCAAACGTACTGAAACGGATTGTGCTCTGGACTTCTTGTCGTCATTTCTGTCCTCCTCTCTCCTGCTTTTCCTTCATTGTCCTGTGTGCTCTGTTTTTGTCTCTGTGTCTAGACAGTATTGCAGTTCGCTCTCGTTTACACTGGACACTTAGACATCGCCGGATGATCTCCAATTCACCTTCTGTCTCAGTAGGGGACCTTGTTTTTCCGCTCCACATCTCACACATTTCATAACACTGAACTGCTTTCTAGTAGAGATAAAACCCCTCTTTGTCACCCTAGTTGAAATCATGTTGGTGTTTTACAGATATAATTAAGCCATATGCTTCGTGTGTGAGCACCGATACTGGAAAGGACTCAATGTTGACTGAATGAAGTGTGAAATTAGCGCCCAGGTGTCATTACTGTAAAATTAGAACAGCGTAACCTGCCGAAGTGTGCCGGTCAACGTTTTTTTGTTTGTTTGTTTTGTTTTTCTTTCTTTTTTTTTGTTTGTTTGTTTTTTTGGTTTTTGTTTTTTTTTAGATTAACGTCTGTTTGCTGTATGTTCTCTCAGCGCTCACTCTGCGAATCACTGTTTATTTTAATTTTTTTTATTATTATTATTATTATTAACGTTAACATTTGGTATTATAAATGCTGAGATAGAATCCATGTCGTGACTGCAGCATTTCAGTTGTTTTTAGTTTCAAAATATCCTGAATGTTAAGATAAAAGGATAAAAAATATAATGGTACCCCTCTGTGCTGGTGTTTCTAGAAATTTCTCTTTCTGCGGTTTAAAGAAACATAAATGGTGGTGCGTGAGCCTGAATAGCTTGACCAACTGCAGTTTACTGTTTAGTTATTTCACATCAAAGAGTAGAGATTATTATTATTATTATTATTATTATTATTATTATTATTATTATTGCTGCCTGTTAGGACAGAGCTGTCTGTTTGGCTCATAATAACCTTCTGCTTTCCATGTTCTGTGAGGAAATCTGACTCTGTCTTTCAATACTGACTCATAGTTCATCCAAAAATGAAATGTAAACAATGTTCTCTTTTACGCCAAATTTAGTCAATTAGCCAAGACTAGTCTGGCGTCTGAAGTTTGCTTGTTTAGTTTAAGTCAAGTCAGGATGATGTATCATTTGTACAGTGTGTTGAGACTTGTGTATGCTTATGGTGAGGCTCAGAAAAATTGTTTGTGTGTAGCAGAAAACACACAGAAGAGCTTAAATAGAAAAAAAATAAAGTTTAAAACAGAATAAAATAAGTACAATGGGACTACAATAAACAAAATACAATATGCATAAGTGGGGAATGAGAGAAAAAATTGGCAAAGTATTTAGTTTAGCACTAAAACTGTGTGTGTGTGTGTGTGTGAGAGAGAGAGAGAGACAGAGAGAGAACCTGGGAAAACCCTTCACTTGGTGAAATTCTCTACTATATATAGTTCTGACAACAGGCTTTCTGCAGTGTGTGTGAATCGCAGACATTTTGACAGCCGGTATCTGATTCCAAACCTGATTACTCTTAGTCTGTTTCACTACAGCATGTAGTTATCCAACAACTTGATCAAGCCCTGGCAGTCACAGTGTGAGGAAATCACTCTTAGCTAGCAAGTGTTTTGACATCTTTAGGCAGACTGAGTGCATTCACCACTGTGTTTGTTACATAGGCTTATTACCAACCAAAAATGCGAGATCAGAACATAAATAAAAACATTCCTCTGTCGTTTTGGTTAAATATATTTATTGTTTCTTAAAGTTGATGTGTCAAATAGGCTTGTGCCATATAATGATTTAATCGTCCCTAATAGATTTTACACTCTCTCAATATCCAGCGACATTTACTCAGATTATATTACCAGACCTGCCAAGCTTTAAGTGTTTTGCTTAGTAGCTCCGATTTAGCATCGGTGTACGCTAGTGCGAGTGCTTGCACAAGAAATACGCCAAAGAACATACTCATGTTTGTTTTTCATACTCATGGAATAAAACAGAATCTATTAACTATATCTATATGCCACTGAAAATTTCAGCTGAAAACGGTCAAAAACTGTTCTTTTGGGTTTCGGCCAAAAGATTAAAAAAGCCAAAAATTTTGATCTAGAAAAGATTGTTAATGGAATCACCTAAAAAAAAATCCACCGTCCAGCTGAGTTTTCATAATTGCCACTGCCACCAAGCAGTTCCAGACTGCCCAGCTGGTAGTAATATTACTTCCTCCCCTACTCTCCTTAAGCCTGAAATGGTGGAAATGCTTGTTTCTGTTGGTTGTGGACAGTTAAATTGTTTATCACGATTTTTTAAATGGTAAATTGTGAATAAGGAAAAATACATATTGCACAAGCCTAGTGCCAAAGTACATTATAGGCAGAAAAACTCAATTTTTTTGTCTTTTTCAGCCACAGCATCATTCGATGGGTTTTCCCAGACCACCACACAGATATGATACACCATTATCTATGAACAGACAAATGGACATTGCAGAACAAGCAGTCTCACAATCAGGGTGTGACCTCAGAAACAAGCTCAATTTATAAAACAGTATGGTCTGCTTGGAGACTACAAAGAAAGAGAAAGGGAGGATGAAGTTGGCAGATAGACTTCCAAACTCATCTTAATGTTACACAGTACAAACATCCTTCACAGGAAGTATTTATCAGCAGAGCAGTACTGAAATGTTGCGTCAAACCTGCACCAAATATGTCCCAAGCCAACTGATGATCCGTGAGTAGTCTGAAGAGTAGGGCTTAAAGAGAGGAAGTCGTGCACCCTTAGATAGCATTCATGGTGAGTTTCTGAGGACAGAAAATTGAAATAGGGAAGAAGACAATAGCAGGGAGGAGGAAAAGACACAGCTGGTGTGCGTCTTTACTCATTAATGGCCTACATCCTCCAAGCTTCTCACTTCTTCTGGACTCGTGCTGCCTTTGTGTGCTGTCAGAATTCTGTTTTTCTTCTTTGGAATTTTCTGTTCTTCCTCAGCACATAGGTTCGAGGATTGGGGAATTGTTTGTTAAAAGTAATTCAGCTCCAATTAGTCAAATATTGAACTTATGCTGTTGTGTTATGTTTATGTATGATGATAAACTGGAAACTACAAGCTTGCATTCTTGTCAGCTACATTAGCTACATTAGCCTTCTAGCTCCAGAGCAAAACTAAAGAAGCAAACTTCAGACACCGGACATTTCTTGGCTCCTTGACTACATTTTGCACAAGGGGATCATTGTATACATTTCATTTTTAGAGGAACTGTTCCTTTAATGCCCTGTTGTTGACTTTTGCACAGTCTTTTTCCTTTGACTCATGTTGTCTTGCCAAATTGCATCAGTTGTTATGTACATGGAGATGGAGGCGTTGGATCATTTTTAAATATGAAGGGTTTTTTTTTTTTTTGCTTCTGTTTTTATATATACAGCTTCATCTGCCATTTTCACTGTTTTGAAAATGCAACTTTCTTAGACTGCAGGAATGCCTTCTAATGAAGTTCTGCTCCTCAGGATTCAACCAAGTGAAACTGACAAGGATGTTTGGACAAGGGTGCATAAAAACAGTATTGGAACAGGGCCTGTGACTAGATATAGAGTAGCTGGATCAGCCAGGGGTTAAATTTGACCTATGAGCTATTAGCATTTAGTAATAATGAGAAGAACGAAGCTTCTGTGTTGTCTAAATGAAATTTGTCCATCGTCTAGCAATAAGGTGCAACAGTAGGAAGCAATTGAGCTGTACAAACCACTAGACTAATTAACAGACCAGAGCTTGCCTAAATGTGCCACCTGTGGGAGTGTGTTTGTGTTTTTGCCTAGCTTGCTGAAGTCTGAAATGTGTATGATGCAGCTTCACAGAAGAAAGATGCGGAATACATTCATGGCTGTTCAGACTGATGAACATGCGAGGACTTCCATCCAACAGAAAAGGAAAGGGAACTCAACCCTCATCATGTCATCCCTGTCTTTTAGTTTTACCTTTTTTTTTTTTGTTGTTTGTTTTTAGGAATTTTAACAAATTATGCTAGACTGGTCTTTAGTTCTCAATTTGTACTCCTGTTGCCCTTCTCTTTCCAGCTGCCCAGCCATTTTACAACACAGTTTAATTGTGCTGGAATAAAAATGATAAATATCAATGAACTACAAAGTGTGTGAGTGTGAAGCTGTTGCTGTGTTTAATTGGTTTACTGTATTAGTTTCTGCACTTAAGTTTATTTCAGTGTGATTTAATAGGACGGTTGTCAACATTATTAAAAAAAACACACACACACATTACTAAAAACTTACATAAACACTTCATGAGGTATTCATGGATGTTTCGATCATGATTTTTTAAATAAAAGTCTGGATATACAATATTATATTCAATTACTCAGACAAAAATGATCTGACTTTCCTCCTTTTACCATAAAGTACAGGTGATGAAAACCATTCCCTGGCTGAAACCCAAAGCAGTCTGCTGTCATTAGTACGGTATTTCAGTGCCTACAGGGGATAAGTTATGGCCCATGGAGATGATATGGGCCATGGAGAAATGCCTCCAAGATACAGAGTCCCCGTTGGCATACTTGTGCAAGGTTGTCATCGTTAAAGCCAAATGATTGCTCATAATACATTTGCTGTCCAAATCCTTTTTTGTTTACTTTGAAAATAATGTTTGTATTTGTTTAAAAAAAAAATTCCATAGTACTCCATACTAATGTTATTTAAATGTGAAATGTTCATGTAAAATTCATGGACGCCTAATTACAGATATACAATGTGTTGTGTAGTGATCTTTTTGTTTTTGGAAAAAAACCTGATAAATCACATCTTTATATTTGTACTGAAGTTAATAAGATAATATAAATAGTTTATGTAGTTAACAAAAATGATCTTTTTTTTTTTTATTTCTATGAAGTTTTCAGTTTTCATGAGTGTAAACAGTGAGTTTATTCCAAAGAATTTCAATTCCACATTTCAAATAAATTATAAATTTAGAAAGATCAGTGAATCAAGACAATCGTGTTAATGAGTAAAAAAATTAAAATAAAAAGGAAGAAGAAGCTAAGGGTTTTTATTTTATTTATTTATTTATTTTTTTTCCTGTATCCCCGTATCAGATCAGTAGTATATTTTGGATCTCTGCTAGTTGCTTTGACAAGATCAGTTGATTTTTTTTTTTAAATCATATAAGTCAAAATAAGGCAAAGAAACATCTAGAAGTCGGCATTGAAACTCTATTTTAAAAATATAGACTTCTCCTGCTCTGAGCGAATCACTGAGCTAATCCACTGGATCTGAGGATTTTACGTTTAAAAAGGATTTATTTATCCCTAGAATGATTAGGGTTTATTTACATACTCTGTGCGGTTCCTTTAAAAATGGCGACACGCCCACTCCTGTCCCGCGTGCTCTCGCGGTTAAATCTGGTTGGTAGGTTACTGGTGCTAGGCGACCTGCAGCGTTTGTTTCGCTGTTTTCAACCAATGAAATCATCGCCAGCTTCGCTCTGTAAGCCAATCAGATTTCAGGGTTTGAGTGGCAGTTTAAAAATTGTTCTTTCGGGTTCGATCTAAAACTGCTGATTATCGGTTGTAGTGTGCACTACTCAGGGGACAAGAGCTTTACTGTAACACACTATGTAGTGTACTTATATAGGGCTTATGAAGGCGTTTGAGATTCAGCCTAGTCAACTTTGTCGCTGTCAGTATAAAAGGTGGAAAACATTTGCACACCTTGTTGAGTGAGTTAGGACGTGTGTTTTTATAGTGAAAAGTTTAACATTGCTACAAGACGGGAACGCTATAATATTAAAGTTAAGCTTTATACTTTGAATGAGTGCAGCTGAGCAGCTAGTGTAGTGTTTGCCCTTCATTAACGCTAAATTAACGCTACGTTGCTTCTCCAAACATTTCAGGGTTGTTGTATGTTTCAGCGCTTTTGTCGCCACAATGCCGTCCCGCACGGAGGACTACGAAGTTCTCAGCACCATAGGCTCCGGCTCGTACGGAAAATGCCAGAAAATTAGGAGAAAATCCGACGGAAAGGTAACTAGAGCTGACCTAGTGACTCCGCTTCACTGTGTCGCTTTGTGTTTGTAGCCGAAAGGAGTTAGCATGTTAGCAATGCTAGTAAAATACCCAGGAATGTAACGCTTTAGGGGGAAAAAAGATTATCGTGCTGTTGTATGAGAAACAACGTATAAAACTCCTACACACTTTACAATAAACACCTTCTCCTGCTTAAAAATAAGGAAATACAATTGAGAAACCTCCTCAAGCTGAAGCTGGTGTAACACCGCGTTTCTGACTCACACACTGCTGTTAAACCGTCTGTTTTCTCCTCACACACACACACACACACACACACACACACACACACACACACACACACACTACCCTAACATACACAGTATTGCTTTGGGAAGTTATGTGAGGTAGAGTTGAACTTGGTTAAGGAAGAAATAATCTCGCTGTTAGGTTAAATAACACGCTTTTTATCAGTTTGTTATTAATATTAGATCATATGGAGATGTGGTTGAGCTGTTACTATAGAAACGATAAGCTATTAGGACGAGCGCAATGATATAAACCTGTGATTCGCCTTGCAGCCGGAACTACTGTCAGAGCTGCTGCTAGAGAAAATTAATCAACACCTTCTGACCAATCAGATTCAAGAATTCAACAGCACTGTGTGTTTTATAAGCTACATTCAGTTTTACACTATCTTACAGTTTCCTTTTTTCAGTCAGTGCTGTAAACCTGCACACCTAAATATCAACTTCAGATGGTTTCTGATATATATTTTTTTCCTTTCTGGGTGAGCCACGCTTGTGAATTGTGTGTGTGTATATGTGTGTCTATATGTATGTGTGTATATATATATATATATATATATATATATATATATATATATAAAATCACACACACCCGTGTGCAGAACTTTGTAACTTGTTTGAATGAATTTGACATGTTTTAAAAAAACAAAAAAAAACAAAAAAAACTTTTCTCTATTTTTTTTGTGCAATTACATGTTGTAAATAAGGCCAAAAACATCTTTTAAAGAAAATAAATCATTGAGACCACAATGTAAAACAGATGATGGACAGATACATTAAAATGTAGAAGTATTAAAATCCTGGGATAAAATATTATGTTTACTGATAACTGGACTGTTTTTGGTTCCTAGTTCCTTCATCATCTGTGTTTGCTGTCCGTGGATTAAAAAAAAAGGATGCATGGATTGATAGAGAAAATAAACAAAAGAACTGTCAGTCTTTTAATTATTAATATGGCACACGTGAAGCTGAAGTGTTTTGTGTGTTAGATCCTGGTGTGGAAGGAGCTGGATTACGGCACCATGGCGGAGGTGGAGAAGCAGATGTTGGTGTCGGAAGTGAACCTGCTGCGGGAGCTGAGACACCCTAACATCGTCAGATACTACGACCGCATCATCGACCGCACCAACACCACTCTGTATATCGTGATGGAGTTCTGCGAGGGCGGAGACCTGGCCACTCTCATAAGCAAGTGCATTAAAGAGAGGTAACTGTTTATGTATATCCTTTTAGCACGGTGTATTAGGCATTGGTTATATGTTATACTGAAATATTCAGAATGCATCATTTAGTTTAACTCCATTTGGAAGGAAGAGGCAGCCTAAGGAGGAGAAATAGCTCACAAGGTGAACTCTGTCCAAGCATAATTAATGACAGCTGCCTTCTAATGCATTTTATTTTGGACAAATTTCAAGGAGCGTCACATAATCCTAATCCCATAATTCTGGTTGTTTTTAATGAGCATGAATTCTGAATTAAACCCTGCTGAGTTCCATAATAATTAACAGTTAGGCAGTTATAATATTTAAACTGAATATTGGCTTAATGCCATGTTGGTCATGTTACTCTTTATAATAGCATTGTTGAATTCTTGAATTTATAGTTTATTTATATTAATGCTAATGTTATAGAAACAACTCATTCACAGGGACTCGTATGTTGGACGCTCCACATACCAGTGAAGGTAAATGCAATAAAACAAAAATAGGAACTGTTAAATGTATGATGCTTCAGTCATTAATGAATTGAAATTTGTGTTTTTTTGGGCAATTTGCTGTGATATAAGAGGAATAAAACACTTCAGGACATGCTGTCATCGGAAAATAATCAACACATCAGGCTGTATCACACTACCTCGTCATTGATTATTTGCCTGTAACAGAATGCGTTTTATTGTGTTTTATTCCTTGCGTATTCTGTTTTCAGATTTATCATCAGATTTATAGTAACACTAAAAAATCTTCTCTCTTCTGTATTTTCTACTGTCTGTGGTGTGTGTCTGCGTGCTGCTGTCTGACAGGAGGTATCTGGAGGAGGAGTTTATCCTGCGCGTCATGGCTCAGCTGTCTCTGGCCCTGAAGGAGTGTCATGGCCGAAATGATGGAGGCAACACGGTCCTTCATCGTGATCTGAAACCTGCTAACATCTTCCTCGATGCCAAGCAAAATGTAAAACTCGGAGATTTTGGCCTGGCAAGGATTCTTAAACATGACACAAGCTTTGCTAAAACTTTTGTGGGAACTCCGTATTACATGTCACCTGTGAGTAAGGCACTCTAGGAACTCTTCTTCTTTTTTTTCTTTTTATTTATTTATTTATTTTTTTAAATAACCAATAATAATAACCAAAGCTTTAATCTCAGTTAATAACTTCAGTTTTCACACCCTTTTCAAAATCGCTGGTATTTATACAAGTTTCAGTTCCCCAGCACCTAGAATGTGAAGACCGGTTTGACATTCCTGGGGAAGGGTTCTAGCCATATTGCTGTATAAAAATGAAATGCAAATTCCTGTAAGAATTTCAGACATACTGCATACTCACTGTTAGCTTCAGCGCTTAGAGAGTAAGCTGACCACCGTCCTGAATTTCACGGCAACGTCCTGTAGTTCCTGTAATTGAAGATTAGTCCCACATCCCACACAAACAAAACACTGTCTCTCATTCCTTCCAAATATTCTACTCAATTGTGTATTTGAATATTGGACAGGCCATGTTTCCTCAAAGCATCACAGCACAAAGATCGTTGTTAAATAGTAGAGTAAGCATCACAATAAATACTCTCTCTCCCAGTTAAGATGATCTTAGTTTTGCTATGCTTTTGGGAAACTCAACCCAGAAGTTTTGCACTGGGAGCCGGATGTCCTCCATGTTAGATGGCAGGAACCTTTAAAGTCTTTACAGTGCTTTACCTTATTTTTATTAGCCATTTGCATTACTCTAGTAGTGACTGCATGCTGGTTTTGCCCACAGGAACAAATGAATCGAATGTCCTACAACGAAAAGTCAGACATCTGGTCATTAGGATGTTTGCTGTATGAACTCTGCGCCTTGTCGTGAGTAGTCAGACTTTCATTCCCCATCAAGTATTTTGGTGTAACAGCTTCTTATGAGGTTGTACATTTGTGGGTTTTTTTTTTTTTTTTTGGTTTGTTTTATTTTGTTTTTTAATCCCTCTTGGAATTCGCAGTCCCCCCTTCACAGCTTATAACCAGGAGGAACTGGCTGAGAAGATCAACGAGGGAAAGTTCAGGAGGATTCCATACCGATACTCGGATGAGCTGAACACACTGCTGTGCAGGATGCTGCATCTAAAGGTCTGTTTAGATGTTAAATTAAAAAAAAAAAAATCCAGGTTTGCTGCATCGCTTAAGATCTGCTGCAGGGTGAAAAGCACTGGCACTGGAGACTCCTTACATAAACATTTAAATAAATGTTTCCTTATAGAAAGCTTCACAGTTGCAAATAATGTTTTTCTTTGTTTAAACACATTTTTAAATCTTCCTTATCAGGCTTAGATTATGTAGTCAACTGTCCAAGTCTGTGTATTAGCTGTTACTATGGAAACAACAGCAAAACAACAAAATTAATCAACACATTCTGACCAATCAGATTCGAGAATTCTGCAGCACGTGCCACTTGATAGAGGACTAAATAATCTTATAGTCTGGACAATACACTGTTTTTTAATATAACCTTGAAATGCTTTCTGCTCAAACCAGTTTCTCATTCCGCCTGACTCTGTTGTCAGGATTACCTGCGTCCCTCGGTGGACTCGATCCTCCAGAGCTCGTTAATCTCCACGTATGTGGCTCAGGAGCAGAAGAAGGCTCAGGCGAGGCAGCAGCGGGGGTCATGTGACCTGGAGCAGCCTAAACTGGTGGAACTGAAGCTGAAGGAGCAGGCACTACGCCAGCGCGAGCAGGACCTCAAGGAGCGAGAAGAGAGACTGGAGCGTAAGAATAATTATTCTTAATTATAATCTTAATTATACTTAATTATACAAAGTTATTTCTGGTCCACTAATTTGATTGGTCAAGTGGCCTTCAAAGAGTGATGATATTGCTCTATCCAACTGTGGCTTCTTTGGGAACTGTTTTCATTGACGGAGCAAAAATAAAGTAAAAAATATTTTGCCATATAGTGTGTCTAAAATGTCAGTTACTTGATACTCATTTCTTATTGCTTTTATACAACAGTTCTATTATCACATCATGCTGATTTATCGAACATCAGCATGGCTGCGATTTGGCTGTAGGCACGAGGCCGCAGGATGAGTTTCAGTATAGCAGTACTCTAGCTTGTGCGATATTGCTTAATTATAATTGTTGCATCAGTTTGTCTGTATGCCAGTCAGTATTCGGAGTAAATGGCAAATTTGACTAGATTTTTCCGTACACTAAAGCTAGCTACATTGTTTCCTTACGTTTAGAAAAGATAGCATTGTAATGAGGGTTATTAGATTAGCTAAACATAAGTTAGCTAATGATGTCATAAAATAAGACTTTACATAACACAATCTGGTGTTTCATCAGTGTTACTAGAATAGCTAAATAGCTGTCTTCATATTTAGCTATCATGCTATAATAAAGTTTCACAGTCCTATCCGGTGTTATTGGCACCTTTGCAATTGAGCAAAACCAAACCACTCATGCAATGAGTAATATTTAGATATGTGGTTACAATATTATCTGCACCTGCACAGTTAATATTTGGAAAAGAATAACAGCACTGAATCTCCTCCTGTAATGTCTAACAACTTGGAGACACTTTTAGAAATGTCTTCTACATGCAGAATGTTTAAAGCTCAGGTTACACAAGTCCTTTTCAGTTCAGACCAAAGGTTTTCAGTAGGGTTCAAATCCAGAGCCTGAACTCGCACATTCCACTGAAAAGATAAGTGATAACAGTGTGGCCGAGTATGAGCAGAGCAGAATGGGGTCATTAGTGCAGTAAACTCTCCCTGTCTCTCAACTGTCCCCACTGCTCTGATTTGCTAACTGCTTTTTACAAAGAAACCATCTTCTGTACACTCTGACGCCCATCACCCAGATCCTGCATTGTTACTACACTGTAACTGTTCATGTTTTCTCTTCATCTCACAGAGAAGGAGCAGGAGCTGTGCATTAGAGAGAGACTAGCGAACGAGAAGCTGGCCAGGTAAACCTTTAAAGGCTGTTCGGTGTGCCAGAGTTAGACAGTTTGGGCATAAATAAAAAGTACATAATTTCTAATACAGTTTGTACTTTTTATAAAATGTATAATAATGATAAGAAATATTCAAATACAATCCACCCTTAATCTTTAGACCACACTGTGTGCGTGTGACTGAAGGAATGTGCGCATGCTAGTGTGCTGATCTATGAATGCAGGTTGCTGTTAGTCAGGGGGTGCAAAGTAACTACATGTACTCTCCTTGAGGACATACAGTACTTGAGGACATGATTCACAGTAACTTTTTTGAGTGGAATTAAATCAGTTTTAGTTTTTTAGTTTTCAAAAAGAAAATAAAATCTTCAACCATGCTACATTTAGTTAACGTAAGAACAGAATAGACAGGAACATTGTCAGATTAGTTGTATCAAATATAGACCTAAAATGTAAATAACTAAAAAGGACATTTTCACCAGATGACCTATTTACTGGTAATTGAGTAATTAACTTGATCATTAATTCTACTCAAATGAATTATTAGTACAGCACCAGTACTTTTACTCAAGTCTGTATGTTTTGTACTCTTTCCACCACTGCTGTTAGTTTAATATTAGCTATTAAACTGTTGTACTTCAGACACCAAACATGTCCCTAAAACTACATTTGTGCTAAATGTTTGCCAATTAATACATTAGCAGTGTCGCACTTTTGCTCCAGAACGAATGCTTTAAATTTATATGAAATGGACATAATGTCCCTCTCCCTCTCCACAGAGCAGAGAGTTTGATGAAGGCCTATAATGTGATGAGGCAGCAGAGGGCACACTCTCCACTGTTTACAGAAGACAGAGGTATGCAGGTGAAACGGAAGCCGCTGCACCCTCTGAACACAGAGAACAGCTAACCATGGCTTGTGTAAATGAATGTGTTCAGTGTTTCGAATGTGCTACATGTTGGTTTGGTGTGTTTTTATATGGTTTTGTTTGTTTAGTTTTTTTTATACATGATTTTAATAATTAATAAAATGCCTGCAAACGGGCCACAAACTGACATTTGCAACTGCAGGGATTCCAAAAGATTCCAGTCGGGCTGCTTAGTTGTTAAATGATTCACAATATTAAAATGAATCTCTTTCTCAGCATTAAAATCATAATTATGGATCACTATCCTTCAGCCAAGTTAGAAACTAAATACTTTTATTGCACTGACAATTTTTTTCTGACAGAACACAGCCTTTTATTTCACATTCTTATGTGGCTAAGACAGATTATAATGCTTAAAATGTACAAATCTCTGAATCAGAATAAAAACATCATGAGGAGTAAGGAACAAAACATGTGGTGCGCGGTTGTATAAAAATAATCAGTATCAGTAGATGTGGGTGGTATGATATTGGGGGGAAAAAAAACCCCGCACATCCTGAGGTGTTTTATTCCTCTCATATCACAGCAATATTCCAGCGATATAATTTTTCTTAACATAGGAGTGACGTACTTTTTATTCGTATATGTTGTTGCACATCTTACAGGAGCCATAAAACATCATTCCCTCAGTAGCTTCTCCTTTTTTCTCTCTCTCTTGAAGTTAATAATACAGAAAAACACAGCTTTTCATGTTAGAGAAACTGCAAAAAGCCCTCCATCCTGAAGACTTCCTTAACTGTGTTGGAAAACTTAGTCACAGCCTTACCTATTACTGGCACCAAGTGTTGACACTGGAGAGTTCTTCCAAAAATGCTAACTAAACATCTACGCACAGAAAACTTCCTATTTAAATCTGTTTGTGTAGGGTCCACCATACAAGTCTCGGTGCAAGTTGTTACTACAAAATCAATATTAGAACAAGTGCATTAATATAAACCTACAGGCAGAATTACTGTCAGAGCCGCTGTTATAGAAACTAATCAACATCATCTGATCAATCAGAATCAAGAAATCAACAACGCTGTGCTGTAAACACAATTGGACCATTAACAGACATGATTTTTTTTCCTAGTTAATATTTTTCATGATATCCACTATAAAAGGGAGGAGGGGTTGTCTTGTGACAAGGCCATACAGAAAATGAAGTGCAGAAACATCATTAATGGGCCACATCAAATGGCTTTATTTCAGTTTAAATAAATCCTCTAAATGTTTATTGAGTCCATATTCAATGTCTGGTTAAGTACTATTTAAATCTCATTGCTTCACCCCTCATGATCTCGTCCACTCAGTGCTTTATTCTAGTTCACTTCCGTCTTGCAGGCGAATGATGCTGATCATGTTTGTGTCTTGACTTGCAGATGAGAGCAAGAACATGTCACCTGGAAAGAAGAAAGTCCATTTTGCAGGTGACAGCAAAGAGAACATGTGTCCTGAGCAGAAACTCGGCATCAGAACTCAGGAACGTGTGCTCATTAAGAAACTGCAGGCTGTTAATATAGGAGAAATGGAGAGGAATTATCAGCTGAAGTGCAGGCCCATGCAGGGTATTCGCTAACACTGATGGATTATGAGCAAATCCTGATTTCAGCACAATGTATCATCCCTGAAAAATGACATAAACTCTCCACAAAGCATCAGAAGCATCTACTAAAGGCTTCATTGTGAAAGGCTTCAGAAAGATTGTGGGCTTTCCTTATAAGACACGAAATCAATCTTAGCTGGACAACTTGGCCTTGTTTTAAGTTCATGCCTTTTCCTACAGCTTAATATCAAGGATTTCAAGAAATGTTATATTTATTGTGTTTTAGAAAGTGAAGTTTGGCCAAAGGTCTAACACTGGATAATTGTATTTAATGTTAGTTATGTGTTTCTGAGAATGTGAGTGTAAATTGTGTTGGTGCTTAACTTTATTTTAGTCATTTTATTTTTAGTAGTGTTGTATGTTGTAAATGTTTGTACATTTATTGTGTAGATCAAAAGAAAAGAAAAAAAGCTTTCTTGTCTGGTTATTTCACAGTTGTTTTTGCTGTGCGGTTCTTTCAAACATATTAGGAAATCTTAAAAAATTGTTGTGCAGTTACGATTATTAATTGAAAAAATAATTAAGAGAAAATGAGACTTATAGTGTTGACCTAAGGATGAGGCCCAAATTTTATATACACCTAGGCTGAAAAGATTCAATCTCATTTTTTCAAAACTCCACATTTCAGGTTACCATACCTTTTTGCAAGTCAATTAGGGCATCTACTTTCACATCCGAAGTCAGTTTAAAACAATCGATTAGCGACAGATACACTATATTGCCAAAAGTATATGGACAATTGACTGATAAGCAGTTTAATGGCCAGCTGTGGCCTGTTTCCTCCTTATATCATGATAAATTAAGGAGATAAAAGGTCTGGAGGTGATTCCAAGTGTTGAATTTGCATTTGGTAGCTGTTCATGGGAACTCTCAATATGCCGTCCAAAGAGGTGTTGATGCAAGTGAAGGAGGTCATCATTAGGCTGAAAAACCAAAACAGACCTATCAGAGAGATAG
>CM040472.1:11971836-12037671 GCA_022758105.1 Pangasianodon gigas | reverse complement strand
TTTTTTTTTTGGGCAGCCTGTGGATGTGTACAAGGCAGCTGTTTTCTGTTTCTTCAGTTACGATTATGCAAACATGGAAGAACAAAAGATACCAGATTAATGAAATCCAGTAACCAAGCAATGAGTAACTAGTTTATTAGGCTTTATTCTGATATAAGATATTTTCATTGGCAGTTTACATGAACATGTGAATAACCTAGGACTTTGGATGCTTTTCTACAGTACATGCATGAAGTGGTCCAAACAGGAACCAGTGGAACTTTGGTGTTCCAGGTCATTTTTCACTCACTAGAGAGAGGACTGAAACAGTCACAGTAGCTCTGTTTACATCAAACCTAAGAATCAGTTATTGATCTGACCGATAGGTCATTTCGTCAGCTGAAGAGTTTCTGTTTGTTCAGCATGATTTTAGTAAAATATTAGGTGAGAATGTGTGTGTGATTGGCATCTCCTCCCGGCTGTATTCCCACCTCACACCCAGTGTTCTCGGGGTAGGCTTTAGATCCACCACGACCCTGACGCTTACTGAAGATGATTGAATGAACATTTCTGTAAGCTTTGAATTAAAATAACACATTCTTGCTATTTCACAACACAAACAGCACCAGCATAGCAGACTAGCATAAACATTGTGTTTAGAATTGAAATCAGAATTGTCACACATGGCCAGTTTAGTAAACTGACGGTGGCATCAGACTGTGTTGACACAGTTAGCTAAAATGCAAGAGTCTTTTTTCTCTGACTACAGCTGCAAATTAATTTCCTGAATGATATTTAGTCATGGCTACAGACAAAAAGTGCAGAGTTAACACTGAGAAGCGTCGACCACTAAGCATGGAAAACCTTTCTTGAAATTCTTGAAAGTGAATTTGCAACCAAATGCTAAAAAAGACAAATTAATTTATGATTGTTAGTTTGTCCAGTTGCTGTTGGTCCCTGAAATAGCGGGGACCACGTATAAAAAGTGTTGTTATTCCTATTGTAAATACCCTCAAATTAATTACATTCAGCTCATATTCATTATTTTATATCTTCAACTCATATATATATATATATATATATATATATATATATATATATATATATAGTGTGTGTGTGTATATATATATATATATATATATATATATATATATATATATATATATAATATGTGTATATTCAGTCACGTAGCAGCACAATGTATAAATCATGCAGATACAGGTCAAGAACTTCAGTTAATGTTCAGATCAAACATCAGAATGAAGAAAAAGTGTGATCTCTGTGACTTTAACTGTGGAATGGTTGTTGGTACCAGAAAGGCTGAGTATTTCAGAAACTGCTGAATCTCGTGGGAATTTCACACTCAGCAAGTCTCTAGAGTTTATGCAGAATGGTGCGAAAAACAAAAAGCATTGAGTTAGCAACAGTTCTGTGGGTGGAAACACCTTGTTGATCAGTGAGGTTGATGTTGATAAGAGAGGAAAATGGCCAGATTGGTTCGAGCTGCCAGGAAGGATATAGAACCTCAAATAATCACTCTTTACAACCGTAGTGAGCAGAAAAGCATCTCAGCATGCTCAAACATCGAACCTTGAGGTGGACGGGCTCCAACAGCAGAATACCACATTAAGTTCCACTCCTGTCAGCCAAGAACAGGAACCTGAGGCTATCACTGGCACAGACTCACCCAAAATAGACAATAAGATAAGATAAGATAAACTTTATTGATCCCACAGTGGGGAAATTCACTTATCACAGCAGCTCATTATATATAGCTTATTTTACTGTAAAAACTCTGTGTTACCAGCAAATTAAGATCCTGCTGGACGCAGTGTATGGTAAAAATATTCACATAAAGGACAACAAATTTATACAAAATAATTGTGTGCAGACAAATATATGCAATAAGAGTGGCAGGCCTGTGGGACTCGCTCTAAAGACTGCTTATGTAGTGTTCACAGGTGAATTTATTGTCTGGCATGTTTCAGCATGAGCTCTGAAACCTGAACTCTTAATCCAAACTCATGTTCTTGGAAAAGCGCTTTCTTGTGTAATGCAGTAATAAACTGGGTTAAGAGTAGCTGTTTCAAGTTCATCACTCCTGGACTCCTATCAGTGACACAGCACATCTGCACAATTGATAACTGTTATCAGACAGTAGCCTTTCAATCACTAAAGTTCAGTCTGTGTTCAGCCATCACTGTACTAACCACACATGAGATATGATCAGAAAGATGGGTTGGGATGTAATTTATCATAATATATCTCATATCACTCATCCCAGGAACACAATTTTTACTTCTGGTTTGCTTATATTAAGAAGGGTGGACAAATCGCAAAGCCCTGGTGCCAGGACATCAGATTTTATCAGATTATCAGATTTTATGTATCATCACGTATCACTTATTCGTTCACAGTGAACAAGCAGGTTTAATGGGCCGTTGATATTATTGTCATCAGCATTTTTTTTTTTTTTTCTTTACTTAATTGATCTAACAACTTGATGGAAAAACTTTCACTTCTGTGATACGGTGTATGCTACTCTTTTTCAAGTCCTGCCTCCTACACAGTCTCGCTGTTGGTAGGAACTATTTTTGCTAGGTATGTTAATTACCTTGAACAAATGCTGGACAGAACTGCCACCCTCCACATTTCAACATCGGAGGTGCACGTAGCCACATGAATTTGGAATGATTGACAGTTGTTTCAAACACTTCGATATTAAGCCTCACCTCTTTACTCCCATGTCATATTAATATCTTGTTTCGTTTTCATCTTTTTGCCTGAAAGACGCAGCAGCAGTGGTAAATGGAGAGTGTTTTGGGTTCATTAATGTGAAATAGAGTATCAGTTTGTGTTTGACTTGAATATCACTGCTCAAGTATAATGAACATCACTGAACTATATTATTTATTTATTAGGAATACCACAAAAGAATTAGTCTTAAAAAAGTGATGTTTTTGACTATTTTCAGCTGAGTTCATTTGGTATATATAAGCCGAAAGAGACACTTTTTTGGATGAAAGAGAAAAAAAAGGGGAAAAAGATTAAATAAGCCTACAATGAAGTGTCAAATCTAACAGTTTACAAATACTTCTAATGGTAGTGATAATTCAGAAGTGATTAAATCACTGTTCACACAGTGCACTAAAGCCTGTCGTGGTAAAATCTGGAGTGTGCGTATATACAACATTGTACAGTCACCACCAGGCGCTTGGGGAAAAAGCTGCCGCTCATCTGTTTTAGTTAAAATGTAGACATTAGAAAAGTTTACATGCACACCTTCTTATTAATTGAGGTATGCAACGTCTTATTAAAATATGCGCACTTTCTTATGTGTAACATCTTTTGTCCTAGAATTGCTCTTAGAATAACCTTTTCCTTGTTTCCTGCACGTAAACTTTTCTAGTGTCTACATCTTAACCAGCAGCTCGTCTGTTTTAGTTATCGTATAACCCAGTATGAAAACACACTACAGTTTCAACCTTAGATAAGAGACTCCCGGCAGAACTGCTCACTGGGGTTGGCAGGTTTGGCTAGCCCATCCCGAAATAAAAGGCTGTGAATACAGTAACACACTGGCCAAAATACAGTAAAGTGCAACACAAAACTGTTATATACTGTAACTCTAATGCTAGCACAACACACAGTCAGTCCGCATTTAAGCCATTCATTGAGCAAAAATGAACATGATAGCTAGAAACATAGAGGGAACACAGAACACATGGACAAAATGTTGGCTAAAGGGTGCAAACACAATGTTTCATCACCAGAGACATGATCAGAAGATGATCAGGTTTGGCTGCAAAATGTTGCCCCCACAGGGATTCAAGTACTTGCTTATTTTCCACAGTCTGAATTAATGCACATAATTAGCTCATCACACTACTGAGTTACGTAAGCCATGCTTTTTTTTTTTAGCCTTGTTAAAAACTGGGCTAGCACATTGGAACTTTCTGTTGCCTGGTGCGCTAGTTAATGAATTTATGATCTGTCCACCCCGTATTAAAAAACACACAATGTAAGGACACACACAAACACACACACACACACAGAGTTACCTCTGCATGGATTCCAATCTTAACTGGGTCACATGGAAACATCAAATGTCGTTTTGTGAGAATGCAGGTCATGTAGCAGTGCGAAAAAAAGGCTGATAATCTGTGCATGCCATACCACTCAATGAATAAATAATTAACATTAGTCTGTGGTAATAGATCTCATATTCCTTAGCACACAAAGAAACACACGGGTTTGAATATTATATTGTCGTGACAGACTGTGTGCCCTAAAATAACTACTTTCTGGACTATTTTAGGATTAATATCTGTGATTCTAATTAAATTACTCCAATACCATGTGACTGTGGTAATTAGTGTGAAGTTTTATTTTGGAAGGTTTATGTTTTTTTGCAACTGTTGAAGCAGTTTGAACTACAACTAGAAATTAATAAGTTAATTTGTTTGCAGAAATGCATTTTCTTATTTGTGAATCCATTTTAGCATAAAGCTTTTTGGGTCTACTTTTGGGAGTTTTCTGGATGTTTGTTCCCTTTCAACATTTATTTTAAAGGATTATGGTTAAATTTGAAGCCATTTGTTACATGATTTCTCAAGAAACTCTTATTATACCAAGGCAAAAACTTGATTAACTGCATGACCATTACATGCTTATTAGCTTGTTTGGTTTGCATGTTCCCTTCAGCTCCTGGTTTAAAGGTTTAATACTTTTCATTTTGGTAACAAAACACTTATCTCACTGTTTTCTTTTTGGTGTTTGCCTGCTGGTTTGTTCAGTGTATTTCTGGGATTTCTTGTCTTGCATTTCACCAATGGTCTGTTGGCAGTCCCTTCTGAGGTTTCTCATTAACATTTTTGGCTAGATCTTTTTTTTTTTGCATCATGTTTCATTTACCCGCTGGGATACGTTTTTTTTTTTCTCTTAAATGATAAACTACATGTTCACTTACAGTTTTTGTTAAAAATCCATATTAATGTTAGTCACATAGTTTTTGACCAGGTAGTGTTGGCATAAAATCTTATATGGCAGTTCTGAAAATTTCTTTGGATTCAGCAACCCCTTTTCACTGAATGTCCCTAAACCTGTTGGCAAAGTGAAGTCGGCTAATTCATTTTCTTAACTGAATTCTCTTGATTTTTTTAAATGAAGGATCATTTATGGGCAAGAAATGTATCTTTTACATTTTATTTGTCATTGATTTTCTAATTAAAGTAATGAAACATTGTTTAAATGTTAACCTCTCTCTTGTTCCATTCAGGTGTTTGAGCAGATTTTTATTTTTTTTATTTTTTACCACCATCTTGTTTTATTCATAATTTATTGATAAAATTCCCTGTTGTACTATGAGCGACAAATACTGGTAATACTGGTTAATTTGTTTAACTGATAGAGGTATTGTTAACAGTTTTTTTTTCAATTTAGTTATTCTTAATTTTGAACATGAACCACTTGTTATGTGTTTAATGTTTTCTTTGTGCTTTGTCTAACTGTGTTTTTTGTGTTGGTGTAGCAGAGTTATCAGCTGTGCAGCTGAACGGCGAGCTGGATCACGAGCACGACCTTGAGCATGATTCATCCTCGTCATCCCAGCTGAACATGCGTGGTGTTTTCCTTCATGTTCTGGGTGACGCACTTGGCTCTGTCATCGTCGTGGTCAACGCCATCATCTTCACCTTTGTGTGGCGTCCGTGTGACCCCAGTGTTCCCTGCAACAACCCATGCAGTGCCAACACACACTGCAGTGACCACCAACACCTTAACCACACGCTTGTGGGCTTTGGCGAGGCAGAAGACAGCAACGCGAGCGTCTCCCCGTTCTCCACAGCTGGGCCCTGCTGGGTGCTGTACCTGGACCCGACTCTGTGCCTCATCATGGTCTGCATTCTTCTGTACACGACGTACCCGCTCTTGAAGGAGTCAGCGCTCATCCTGCTGCAGACTGTACCCAAGCAGATCGACGTGAGCCTCCTAAGCACTCGCCTGCGCCAGCTTGATGGTGTTCTGGCTGTGCACGAGCTCCATATCTGGCAGCTCGCCGGGAGTCGCATCATCGCCACGGCACACATCAAATGCCGAGACCCTGCCTCCTACATGAGTGTGGCCAAGCGCCTCAAGGCCTTCTTCCATGACGAGGGCATCCATGCCACCACCATCCAGCCTGAGTTCGTCATGGTGAGCTCTGAGTCACACGCCTCGCTCTGTGAGCTCTCCTGCCGCACGCAGTGCGCCGCTAAACTCTGCTGTCAAAATGCCAAAGCCCCCGACAACAAAAACACAAGTATGGAGAGCGGGAGTGAAGCCGAACCCCCTGTCTCCACCACTCTGGAGGTCATCAGTGAGTCTCTGGAAAGTGAGCCTAACGTTCAAGTGGCTCCACAGGAAGTGACCGTCACCAGAGAAGTGGAGTCATCTTTATAAGGAAGAATGAATACAAAGAATTCATTAATAAAGATACCAGAAAACATAAATATATCCAAAAGGACCTGCAAATTTGATGAATTAGAAAATCAGAGCCATTTGAGACAAAGAGGGATGCACCAATCCGATGCTGAGCATCAATATCGAAACGCTGGATCATATTGGATCTGATTTGACATGTCATCTGACCACTTGCTGTATTTTATTCCATCAAGAGATATCGACTGAACTTGCATGTAAACATAGAACACAAATAATTTTTGCGCACACCTCTCGACAGAAGCTAACTGAGGGACAGCTAGCTCACTGTGAAGACGTGTTGCACTCGGCGGCTGAGAGTGAAACCACAAGCAATGGTCATTTATTTCTATACTATCTCACCATTACCTGAAAGGGAATAATGGCAAATGGGGCGTTTAACCCCCCCCAACACACACACCCTTCTGTGGTTATTGGCAGTTACATGGAGACAATGGTTGGTTCAAATGGAGCTCATGAATTTGTGGTTTTGCCACGGGAACACACAATAAGCTCATTCGAGTGGCAGAAGGTGTGACAACACTGTTGCTAGGAGAAGGAGCATTGAAAAGGCTTCATTTTCTAATTTATTCATTTATTCATATGTTTGTCTTCAGTGACCACTTCATTCTGTTCAGGGACGCAGTGGATCCTGAAGCTAAAATTGGATCGGTGTGTCCATAGAGAGTGAAATAAGACAAGAGAGCTGTCTCTCGCTTCAAACATGGAGTGAATCAACTGGAAAAAGATTTGCAAGAGAAATTTCCTGATTGCTGTTCTGACAAGTGAAACAAATCTGCTCTGGGGTCCAAACACATTCTACATGATCCCTACACACACACACACTCTGAACCTTGAGCCGTCACTACCTGATGGCTGGCTGAACTCTGATCAGGCCTGCTGCTGCATGTGTGCGTTGCGAGTGCTGTGTTTGTGAAGCGTTGTCTAAGTCTAAGCATGTGTGTGCGTGTGTCTATGCAAAAAGCTTCTCGCGTTTGAGAACCTGCTGTGTCGTCATTATCTTGTGGATCTAGTGCAACACAGGCATGCAAAATCCAGCTGCTGGCTCACGTTTAAGGACTTTTTTATTTTTTATTTTTTTTTTTATTATAATGATAAATACATATTCTTTTCCCCTTCTGGATACATCCATAAGCAATTTATTTCATAAACAAATAATAATTTATGTGTTTAATTTATTAGTAATGATTTTGTTTTCCTTTCCAGAGACTTTGATAATATTTAGATTTGGTAATGCATTTAAAAAGAGGCTCACATCCTTTTTTAAAGAAACTATGCTGTAAGGTAGAATATTTGTACTAGTATTTTAAACTGTGCTGCTGAGACTTGTTGTATTTCTGACAGATAAATGCAGTTTGAGTACCATTTCAGCAAGTCTTTAATGCTGAAATGAATTTTGCAATCTTTTCGTTTCCTCATTTATGGGAAATGCTGATGCTTCATGAGTTGTGGTGTTCTTGTCACATGAGCGTGACTCACAAGTCCATGTTGAAGCATTAAAAGCAGTGTTGAACAATGCTGGAGGGTTTGGAAAAATGCCGAGAGACGGCTGGCTCGAGTTCCTTAAACATTCGTACCTACAGTTCTTGCATGACCAAACATCAATAGCTTAGTTAGTACTAACACTATGGCTGTGTTTTGAAACTAGTTTTAAGGTGCCCTCACTGACTTCCCCTTGACTGAATCCCTGCCACCATCTTAAGGGCTGCTGCATCAGTCTAACAGCTGAAGTGAAGTTTAAGATAGTCTGCATCACTGGAGTAGAAATGACCAAGTCTGATCAAAAAATGGATAATTAGTTGTTCAGGCTTGGTTTTATTACTTTGGCCTGTCCATCTGTACGTGACAGCCAATTAGCATTTTTAGTAAGTTTAGCAAGTGGATGTGAGAAATCTACAAGGACATCGCTTCAGCTGCTTTAGCAACAAACTGCCTTTACATGCACAAAATAGCCAAAAGTTCTCTCCTTTTCTAGACTGAAGCAAGATGTTTTTGAGTTGTGTAAAATGCTAGTCCTTTTCTGGACCTGTTTGCACTCCAGCGCAGGCTGACTGTGCTCCTCCTATACACCTCTACAAGTTACCATCCTTTTCAAACTGCTACCAGACTCTGAGGCTGACAGTATGCTGTTCACTCCGCAGTAGTAATGATTATTAGAAATGCTGTGTTCCGCTGCTTTCATTTTCATTGAGAGTGGCTCTAAAGTTCATCTCAGTGCAATCTAAGTGTATATCTGAGCCGAGATAGAGTCTAGGTTGACTAACAGTACGTGTTCGCATGCAGCATTTTGTCCATCTCAGTAGAAATCTCTGTCTGATTGTGTTAATCCAAACAGGACAGGGTAGCCTGCTGGTCATTATGACTGCCAACAAAACAATTATTAATTCATATCCAAGCATCATACTTTGGAGCTGCTCATTCACTTTGTAATATCTGAAAAAATAACTAAGCATCATTTCAAAACTGACATTTCAAATGAATTTGAAGAGCATGGACAGCTGATGCACATTATGATTATGAAAACAGACTCGCCCACTCCATTGTATTTTTGATAACATGGAATTACATAAGGAATAAAACATGACAGCGTGTGTTGTTATAGGAAACTAATCGGTGCGATGCAACCCGACATGAAGAATGAAGGAGTTACTATTACCACCCTGAAGTGGTTTATTTTCCTATAACAGCACACCACAGAGTGATTTATTCCTCCTGTGCCGCAGCAATTTGCCAACGAATACATTATTTAATTTATTAATGTATGACGCTTCATGCTATTTAACCGTTATCACTCTGTCATGAAGACTTTCCTATGACTGTTACAAAGTGCTGACACTGGAGACTCCTTCCATAAATGTTATGGAAAGCGTGACTACACATGTTTCTTTGTTAAATAACAATGCTATTTAAAACCTGTTTATTATTAGGCTTGTGGAGTGTGTAAATACTACTGCTACTAGAGAAATCATAACTTGTTAAAATGAGCGCATTAATATAAACCTATTATTTGAATTAGAGCTGGAACTACTGTCAGTGCTGCTGTCATCTGAGATTCGGACTAATCGGATTTGAGATTTCAACAACACTGTAGTATAGGTAATAATAAAAAAACATATACCAGAATTGAATATGTTGGAGACGTACTTTAGTCCATCAGTAGGACTGTGAGAATCAGATTGTGCTGTTTACTTGATCATATGTGAACCGACCAACAATTTATGAAGCACTGGTGTGGATGTAAATGTGGTGAGCTTGGTGCCTGTGTTGTGTGTTCCTTTTGTTAAGTCCGCTCCCCAATACACACTCCTAACCCTTGTGCAGTACGTGCACAGCCCTGTGATGGTGGCGAAGTCACGGAAAAGTCAATGAGGGTGCATTAGAAGGTATGCAGCATAAGATTTCTTTTATTCCAGTAATGCTGAGCTCTGTATACAGGGCACTAAAGCACAGCCACCATTTTGTTCATCGACGCACACAGAAGGACACGTATTTTTAACTTGATATTTAGCCACAATAATTCATGTCTCATGTCAGTTATTTTCCATCTCATCAGTTTAAGCATGCAAACCAGAGTTCCCAGGTGTTTGGATCTCCTGTCTGTCCTCATTCTGTAATGCTTGAGCTGGGCTTAAGCAGTACAAAGTCCTCATCGTTTTCCCTCCACGTAATATAAATTAATGGAACATTTTGGCCAGAAATTGAATGTACACATTTGTTTAGCTTATTTCCAATTTTGCATCATACAAAACTGCATGTATACAGTGTACCCATTCCCTTATTTTTTGAAATGCTCACCTCAAAGGTTTTTGCTAGTTGGTTAGTATCTCAAATAGACTTGTTTATGCGTTTTCTGACACCGTGAGCTGATTTATACCTGGCAATTTCATGCATCTTATATCTTGGATTGTATTCTGATGAGAATTTAATCACATGCATTTAACTCGTAGTGTTCAGACAGACTGAAATCTGATAGCTGTGTGTGTTAAAATACAGATTAGCTCATTACATTCGAACTCCAACGTTCAGTGTTGTGCCGCACCTATTGGGGCTGGTTTTGGTTGTCAAATATGGCTAAAAAGTGTCTCAGACCACCGGAAGTAGTTTAAGCAGTCATTGCGTCGTTCATCTTTTATGTAAAACATTGCTATGCAGATATAATTCTGATACTCACAACGCATGAAACAACCTAGTGTAAACAGAGTCTGTAATCATTAAATGTTCAAAATGATGAATGTCACAGAGTTAAACAGCAGTAGCGGCCATGTTGAAGCCAGAATGATATCTTCCTCAGCACATTGTTTATCACACTGTATTACTCGTATATGAAGTTTGGCAAAAAGCTTGAGGACAGAATTTTGCTTCTTTTTATTCATTTGGACGTATTCTTATTTTATGCTATTTAATTTGATTTTGTGATGTATTGAAGCGAGTGTGAGCTGAGTTAGACATGCAGTATGCGCAATGCTAAACTGGAGGCTGTACGCTTCCCTACATCAGCCTCGCAGCTCCAGTACAAAACTAAAGAAGCAAGCTTCAAACACCAAACATTTTTTTGCTGTACAAGACATTTTGGTGTAAGGGCAACATTGTACAATTGTGTATTTTTTTTTTTCGGCCAAATTGTTGCTTGAGACTGAATTTTTAGATGTACAAAGAAGCAAACACTGAATCTTTGAATGTTTTGGACACACAGGAACTTTAAGGTTTTGCTTGCTAACACTCAATATTAGTAAATTAAAATTAGTAATAACTGTGCCGTTTAATCAGTTATACAACATATTGAGATATTTATCAAGCACAACATTGTTACTAACCCAAATGCTGTATTTGGGAGGAAGCTATGTGTGTAGGTGGAATAAGGAAGTAAGAACTGCCTTATCTAAGAAGGGCATATGATTTTCTTTCAAATTTGTCCAAAATGGAAACACTTTGAAAACTATCAGAGTTGCCAAAACATGCTACCTGTCCTGGCAGCCTCCTGAGGGCTACTTTAGCCTTTACAATAATATTGTGCACATTAAATATCACAATATGTCATACAAACAATTAGCAGCTACTGTGAAATTTAATTTGCGATGATAAAATGTGGTTTCCAAAATGCTCAGCATGTCCTTAAATTGGCCATTCTCTTTATTATTATTTAACTAATGATCCATCAATGCATTTTATATTCCTGATGAGAACATATGCAACATGCCCTCGTGTTTGTACTTAATAGTTACTCTGACTTGTATTTTTTTTTTTAAACAAATGAACACACATCCTCTTTCTATATATTGTAGTTGTAAGGATTTTAGGCTAGAACACACCAGCTGAAATGTTTTTGATATTTTCATGTTGGATATATGTAATTGTGAATTAAACATGGCTGTTCAGCATTCACTGTCCATCAGCCCTCTGTGTTTTTCCTGATGTAAGTGTATTTACAGTGTGTATTAATGTCATTCCTAAATATAATCATAATGCCATTTATATTTTTATGGTTGGGAAAGATCTACAAGATTCTACATGTCTCTGGAATTGTACTAGAGGTGTTCTCAATTTAAAAAAAAAAAGTTTTATCTTAAGTTGATGGCAGCACTCCAAAATTGGATTTCTCAAAATACTCTATATTAAAGTTTGTGTATTTCTTTGTTTTATATTATTATTATTATTATTATTATTATTATTATTATTATTATTATTATTGTATCAGCTGCAGTTACAGGAATCCTGAAAGTCACCTTGCCTGGACACCTGCACATTCATGCAATTATCCAATCAGCCAAATCACGTGGTTGTGGTGCAATGCATAAAATTGCCCAGATACAGGTCAAAAGCTCCGGTTTACTTCAAATCAAATGAAAATGAGGATCTCAGTGACATTGACCATGGAATGGTTATTTGTACCAGACAGGGTGGTTTGAGTATTTCAGAAATGTCTAATCTTCTGGGATTTCACGCACAACAGTCAATACATATGGTTGTAAAGGATAATATTTCTTATGGTTTAAAAAAAGATTTGTGATGTATTTCTAACATAAAGTTTAAAACAATGCATCATATTTCAGGTTTTGAAGGTAATTGTGTATAGCAGCTGGACCCTCAACAGCCCTGAACATGATTAATTAAGAGTTACAAGTTTGACAACACAGATTTAGACAAAATACCACAAAATATTTTTAAAAAGGACATGAGAAATGATAACACAATACTATCAAAGAAAGGATTCCTGCATCCCATTAACATGGATATTTCTAATAGACATGCTAAGATTTACAAGCTAGAAGTGTCTGGGGGGGAAAAAAAACAGTGGCGTGATTTTGGTGTTCCTTTGAAATGTTGACAGTGCTATTTCAGTCCATGTTGCAAAACTGAAAAGTGTGAAGTGTTTTCCCATTCGATATCAACATGCCATTAAAATGGTTTACAATTGCTCAGTAAATAGGACCAATATAATACATGTTTTAGAGCTCCCAACGTAAAAGTAGGACATAAAGTCCCTATAAACTGTAATTACAACTGGCAATATTGGAAACAATTTTGATATTTGAACTTCTGAGCTGTTACTGACCATTTTCTTTTGATCCAGTTTTTTTTTTCTGTACAGATTTTTTTAACCACTGATTAGGCCATAGCCACAATTAGGCTTATATCTCTAATCACTGGTTGCATTATGCACATTTTTACAATATCAGGAAAAGTTAGAAAGATATCAATGTACTGTAGCTCAAACTGGCTAACTGGCTCATGTTAGCAGTGCACAAGAAACTTTATAATTACAAATTTGCAAGTGTAACATAGGATCATCCCAAGAATCCCAGAAGAAGTCGCTACAGCTGCATTGTTCTTACTACCAACTTCATAGCGTTCCTGTTGGTAAATCTGCTCCCTCTTCGAACTGACACACACTTGAGTTGTGTGTTACAAGGACATGTAGTAAAAGCAGTAGAACACAAGGCGTTGTTTCATATATGGAATTTGATGAACAAACAGGAAATAAAAGAGGAATTCAAAGTCAGCAAAGCAAAGTGTGACTCGTGACTATGAGTTATGTAATGCTACATGAGTCTGCTATGATACTTGTCGCTTCAGGCTACATTTTTAATGACTGTGATGCAGAGGAAATAACCAGGTTCAGTGCATCCCAAACACTAGTTGCTATCAAAGTCTGATAGGAGAGTTTTTGTTAAAATTCAGTGTAAAATATAATGGATGTTAAGGGAATGTGGTTTGGAATGGTGCACATAGATAGTGCATCACAATGAAGAGCTGCTAGAACAAAAGTTAACCCGTTAACAAGAATGTACTTATAGAATAAGCACTAGCAACACTGCAATATCTAACTATAGCTTATACCAGCTAATTATCAAGCTAGCAGTGTTGCCATTTATATATATATATATATATATATATATATATATATATATATATATATATATATATATATATATATATATATATATATATATACACACACACACACACACACACAGACAGTCATGTGAAAAAATTAGGACACCACATAAAATATTCAGTTCTTTATTAAGAAATGTCAACATGTCAATTTCTGATCTAGTTTTAATTTGTACCTGTAGGTGAAAGTGATGTAATTGCTTGTAAACAACAAAAAATCACTTTGTTTGTTTTCACTTTGTTATTAAACAAAAGAAATCAACAAAAATGAGTATTTCAACTGAGGAAAAAGTTAGGACACCCTATGCCCTACTAGCTGATAACCTCAATGAGACATTTCTTGTAGCCATCTACCAGTTTCTGACATTGACTGGAAGAAAGTTTCCCCCACTCCTCAATGCAGAATTCTTTCAGCTGTGTGATGTTTGAGGGGTTTCTTGCATGCACAGTCCATTTCAAATCACCCCACAGGATCTCAGTAGGATTTAGATCTGGGCTTTGACTTGGCCATTCCAGAAAACTCTCCATTTTTTACTTTTCAGCCAGTCCTTGGTGGATTTACTGGTATGTTTTGGGTCATTGTCATGTTGCAAGGTCCAGTTCCGCTTCAGCTTCAATTTTTGGACAGATGGTCTCACATGTTCCTCAAGCACCTTCTGATACAATGTAGAACTCATAGTGGATTCTATGATGGTGAGTTGGCCAGGTCCTGCTGCAGCAAAGCATCCCCAAACCATAACACTTCCACCTCCATGTTTCACAGTTGGTATGAGGTTCTTTTGCTGTATTTGGTTTACGCCAAACATGCCCTCTGTTATGGTGTCCAAATAATTCAATTTTAGACTGATCTGTCCAAAGCACATTATTCCAGAAGTCTTGGCCTTTGTCTGTGTGTTCATTGGCAAACTTCAGTCTTGCCCTCATGTTTTTCTTAGACAGCAAAGGTTTCCTCCATGTACATCTCCCATGATAATTAAAGTTGTGCAGTCTCTTTCTGATTGTAGATTCATGCACCTTGACATCAGCTGTAGCAAGAGCTTGCTGTAGGTCCCGTGATGATATTTTAAGGTTTTTGGAGACTTCTTTAAGCATCTTGCGGTCTGCTCTTGGGGTGAATTTGCTTGGACGGCCTGACCTGGCCATGTTGCCAGTTGTTTTAAATGTTCTCCACTTGTAAATGATTTTCCGGACAGTGGAATGGCTGATTACAAATTCTTCTGAGATCTTTTTATATCGCTTACCAGACTCATAAGCATCAAAAATCTTCTTTCTGAAGGCCTCAGAGAGCTCTTTGGATCTCACCATGGTGATACCTCTCAGTTCAACAATTAAGAGCGAACCAAATTAAATGTCTGAGGTTTAAATAAGGCAAGCCTCCTTCAAAATGCTCTGTAACGATGTTCTAATAATTTGCACCTGATGTGATACACCTGTAGGTAATTTTTACATTTTAAGTACAAATAAATGTGGGGGTGTCCTTACTTTTTGCTCACAAGAAATTGGATTTTTTTTAAAATTACATTTTACAGATCATTTTAAAAAGGCTTTTCTTTGGTTTTATTTGTTTAGTTATATTACTTGAATCTCCCAATACTGTTAAAATGAAGATCAAATGTCCATATGTTTAACTATGTTAAAAAAAAACACAGGCTTTCATGGGGTGTCCTAATTTTTTCACATGACTGTATATTGCTACCCAAATGTTCTTAAATAGCCAAAACCCACTTTTAAATGATAAGAGGAGAAGAATGATAAGTTCTATTACTGCTAGCCAGGATTACTATAAGTTTCCAGTGTTACTAGTAGATAGCTAATATCTTTAGGCAGTTTAGCAGTTATTACAGAACACCCAGCTAAAGCCTGGCAGGACATAGAGATGCTGAAAACACATGACCTTTAACTACAGTATGGATTACAGATAAAGTAGCTAGCTTTAAACTTTATTTCAGCCCTTTAAAGCCATGGCCACTCAGATTAACGCTGTATGAATATTCAAAAGCCCTGGTAAAAAAAACACCACCACGATTCTGTGTTTAGGACTTCTCTGAATATGATCAATATTCTAGTAAGAATTAGAGAAGAAAAAAGAACAGGAATAAAACAGGGATCATGTAGTTCCATGTGGCCCTTTTCTCTCCATAAAGCTCAAGCACATGACATTATATGAGATGAGAAAAGCACTAGTCAGTGTTGGATGAGCCACCACAGGGCATTTAATGCATAAAGTTTGCACAAACGTGATTTACTAGTTGTCAATTATTATTCCTAAACTTATTTTTATTGTTAATTATTTTATTTTTATTGTATTGTAGTTTAATGGAGTTAAGTCTCAGTAGTTCACTCCATATTCATCATTCCAATGCTGCTTAGGTCTTCTCTTTAGTTTTTGTTTTTATGTATGTGACGTCTCTTATTACCTTCTTATTATTTTACTTGGTTTAAATATTTCATTTAATCAGTTGGAGATGTGAATGAGTACAATAAAAGTGTGCATATCTACATTTTGACCTAGGTCACAAGATAAGGACTGTATGGTAAGTTAAATTTGTGTGTGTGCCTCAGACTTTGATCGCATGCCGAGTTCACTGAGTACAGTAAGCAATGTCTCAGTCCACACTGATTAGTCACCTGATAGCTGCCAGGTGTTTAAGGGGGTTTGAAATATCTTACTCCATCATTAGTTCAGCCACTGGTTCATACAACCCCCAAGATATTATAGGAGTAACAAGGCTGATTCAATGGGGCTGTGAGGATTAGATGAAGATGGTATATATGGCTATACTTGTTGTAGTTAATGGCTATAATATATTTACTGTCCCTATTATTATTTAATTCAATTTTATTTGTGCTTTTAGCAATAGACAAACATTTAACAATAGACAACAATGGTCCTGGCCACTAGAGGGCCCTCACTGAGCATAGAATTGAAGTAAATCATTAGGCCATTACACTGTCACACACAACATGAGCCAATGAATGTAATGTGGAAAAAAAAAAAAAAAAATCTGGAATGTTTCTGGTGTGTGGTTCTGAATTTGTAACCAATGAGCAGTCAGTTATGACCTAACTTTTTAACTGGAGCTAGATTAGTGGGTAAAAAAAAAAAAGGATATATGTAAAACCAAGTGTGTCGATGAAAAGAAAACTTAAAAAGCAAAGAGAAGGCAAAGAATGTTCATTTTCTCCAATGGGTCTGATTAAAAATGAACTCCAGTCTAAAATGGGCCGAAGAAGACTCAACATGCTGTCACTACTACCCAGTCAGAGGTGGTTAAAGAGCTGGACTTGATAGTTTGGTGAATGAGTTTGCGAGGTGAAAAGAAATAAAGACCTTCTGCATAGCCAGGGGTGGACAGAGTACTGAGAAATTATACGTAAGTGAATATAAATACTATAAAAATATAGATAATATGTCAAAATCTTACTCAAAAGTGGAAATATCCAGTCAAAAATGTGCTCAAGTGAAAGTGAATAGTTGCTACTTTTAAATGTACTCAAATATTAAAAATAAAAAATAAATGTTTTACCTGATCAAATTAAATTAATTTAATATTTTTTTAATGTGAATGTAACTATTACTGATCTAAAACTGATTTTTTTTAAAGCAACTATGCTGTTTTGCCTAAAAACATCATTAGCTAGAATTAGACTTGCTGCTTAGACAATTTATATTAGCTACTGGAATCAATGCTAGTCTAACACAGCATTAGCAAAGAAAACAGGCTAACCTAGTTGAATTACCCAGTTAATGTAGGTAAATTAGCTAAACTTTCCTCAACATGCTTTTTCAAATTAAATGGAGTTCATGGCTTATAGGAAGGCAAAGATGACACCTCATTTTATACGAGTATTTGCTTGCTCCAGCGTATTGAAACATTTTACTGAGGTACATACTGTATGTTTAAATACACACAGATAGCTGTAGCGCTAACTACATTGTGTAGCATGTCAAGCTTACTACAGATGATGAATTGGCACAATTCTTGATAGTTTTTTCTACACTATTTAAGGAGATCAAACTGTCCATTGGAGGTGAAATGATTGGATGCTAAACTGAAATGATTGGATGCTAAACTGAGCCAATTCTGTTGATGCATAGCATACAGTCATTGTCTTCGACATTTGTAATGACTACTCCCTGCAGTGGTTTATGCATAGTGTGGTGGGGAGGGGCCCCTGGCTAGGAACCTAAGGATTATCTAATCCGTCCCTGGTCTCCATTGTCTTTTGTTGTGTATTTTAAGTGCCATCCATACACCCATCTATAAGTTCTTAAAAGTATTTGTATATTTAGCACGGATATGTATCTAGTAAAAATATATAATGTGACTGAACCAGGTGTGCTAGAAAAATTGTTTCCCAGCTGACTGGTCCAGCAAAATGAGTGGGAAAAGAGCTTCATCTAGTGGTCAGAAAGTGAATTGGTTATGTCCTTTACAGCATTTAAAGCTCTTGTGTGAGCCTTAAAGCTTTGGTTGACACACAGCTAATTCTGTGAGTACCAGCCACAATCCTGCATGATGTTCTAACAGCATGAATATCCAGAAGTCACATTATTGTAAATCAGCATATATTTCAGCAGCCATAACACTTCCCTGTGCACTTACACCACCTTTAAAATACTCCCTGAGATGAATAATTTTTCAATCCTGTATTTTTTATTTAAAATGGCTTTACTGATTTCTATTGCTGTCATGATATGGAACAGCAGCACCATAAACATTTGTAACTTAAATGGTAGCTACCTAGTTTAGCCTATACTTTGTAGATTACTGTAAATAACCAAAAGAAGAGTTGTGTAAATAACAAATTACTATCTGGCTAATTTAACCTGAATTACGGTGGATACAATCATTCACACATCAGATATTTGTGAGGTCCTAACTAAGTTACAATTTTACAGATAACTGTAAAGTTATTATCCAGATCGATCACTTATTATTTCCTAACTAAAAGCCAAAACAACTGGCGTAATTGGCTCAGGTTATTAATTTCAAGGTATGGGCTGTGTCCAAAACCCCAAATTACTGCACTAAATACTACGTCCAAATGGTACACCAGTATAGGTACAGATGCATCACTATAACTGATTAGATTACCATTCAACATACTATGTAGTAATATGTAACATGTAAAAGTTTGGACCATGATCACACTTTTTTCACTCATATAAATTATAGCTTAATTGAAAAAATATGGCAACAGTTGTTATGAGGCATTTCTTAGTACATTTATACATGAGGTTTATTAAATTATTAAGAACACTAATCATTTTGCATGGAAGTTTGACAGCTATAATAAAACCATCACCAGGCTCTTTTTACTGTACTACATTTGTTTGTATTTCTCAGTGTGAACACAGTTATGTACACAAGTTCTGTACAGTTATACAGTTATGTACACAACAATGACTAGAATAGTACAAAAACACAGAAACTGCTATGAAGCTGGATTTTTGCAGCTTTTACCTAAAAAGAAAAGAAAAATGTTAATTGACTAGAATACACTTAAATTGAATCAATTAACTGTGTGCAAATGTAATAATTAATAACAAATTAAATGTTTTAATCATTTAATAATCTGAAGTGGGTAAAGAGATGAATTGCAATGGAGCAGAAGAGACAATGAAGTTCAGGATATATGAAGTGTATGGATGAAAGATAGAGATAGGACGTTCAATTCAATTTACTAAGCCGATTCTATCAAACTGTGTATTTAAATGAATCAGATGTCTGATTCAACCGTTCAGTTTAACTTGAGAAATTTAAAACCTCTAAATTTTGCCACATAACAGCTGTTTTATGAATTTAGAACACCAGTTGTTGTGATCAACAACAAAACATTTAATATATTTTTATAATTGTCACAGGCTACTATTAATTATTTCATAAATATATACAATATCTAACTTTTATAAACAGACTCTTCTACCAGCCTCATTGGTTTATGAGGATCGGCGCTTGAGTTTGTGCTTATCGATGGATATCAATCAAATATGCAGAAACCAATTCGCCCAACTGGTTAGACTCAGTAAGTGAGTCAATCCATGACATTCATCTTGGAGAGCTTATCAACAGCCATTGTAAATCAGCACAACCACTAGTAGAATTACAGGTTTTCGGTTCCTTTAGTCTAACATGGCCACTCACAGTGACATTCCATTCACTGAGTAAGTTAATCATTTCGACCTGTGTGCATTATTGGCTCAGTCTGACATCGCTATTCAGGTTTTAGTGCATAGAACTGAGCTTTTTTGATTAGGTTAAATCAATAGCACTAACATTGCTGTCATGTCACACAAAGTTTGAGTAAGACTGACTTCTAAACTGATTCATGTGATTTATTTTAAATAATCAATTCAAAAGAACTGTTCGTTCATGAGTCAGACATTACTAGTGGATGAGAAAATATACTATATATAGTAGATTGAGTAAAATTTAAGCATAGTGCATAGATATCCTTATGTGTTCTGATGACCTCATGTAACTCCTAGCAATCTCATCAGCAAAAAAAATGTCTTTGGCTCTCTAAGGACTTTCACACTCAGAGTTTAGTAAGCTACTCTACTACAGCTGATTCACCACAGCTAAAGGTCACACTCTTAATGAAGCTGAATCAGATGTGTTAGGCTTGGGAAAACAGCAAAGTGTGAAGTGGAGGGCTCTCCTGAGACACAGTGGGAAGTGCAATGGTAGAGATCTTAAACGCACCGTCTTAGTTTAGAGGGTGTGTGCATTTGCTAGCTTCTTGGCAGTCGCTGCTTAAAGTTATCTACATTACTGTTTGATAGACAGGTTCTTATTTGTCCTGAAAACTTAACTTTATTTCATTATATAGTCATTTGAACGTTACAGCCTTGAGGATCAGTGCTCTCAGACATTTCTCAGTATTAAAACTGACATCTGCTCACAGAGCATTGGCCCTCATTTATATGAAATAGATATGAACTAGATATGAACGGATTCATTCAAAATTGTTCATAAGAGCATTTCAGTAATTTCAGAAAAATGTTTGTATCCTTCTCATGTTCCTGATTATGTGTAAATTCACACTTAAGCAGACTACATAATGTGACTACCTAGTGTACCTAACTGTTCACCTTTGAATCATATAATTTGCAATGAGTTACTACACTTTTAAACTTGAATTACTCTGTCCATTTTAAATAGCTTATTTATTTTTGTTTACACACACAAAAGTAATGAAATTTTTGTGAAACCCAGTCATTTCATATTAATGGCATTAATCAAAGAAGTACTAAATATGTAAAAAATTATAGAAAGTAAGCCAACACAAATCCATAAAGTAAGATAATTAAGACCAGTCATTTAATTAAGAAGAAATGCTGCTATATAAAAGGAGGCCATGCTGCAATGGATCAGTGTATTAATCAGTTCCTTTTATCACGGCATCTTTTTTTAATGCCGTGCAACACTTCAGAGCCAGGACTAAGTGACTGATCTGGTATGTCTCAAGCTGCAATGTGCTGTGTGCCAACTTATGCCAACCTAATGACATATTCTCTTCTGCTTTTCCAACGTGGCATCAGGGAGGGCCCATTGGTACACGGTAGACCTCTTGCTGACAGTCGCTGAGACACTGCTAGGTGTCCAGGTTCGCCTGGGTACAGTAAATAAATATATATGGATACCGAGCACATAGAGAAACTTTGTTTAATTTTTTTATTTAAAGCATATATATATATATATATATAGTTTTTGATTTCATGTCAAAATATTCTCTATAACCCGAAGAAGCAAACTTCAGACACCAAACATGCCCTAGTTGATCAGTTACATTTCAGGTGAAGTAAACATGATGTACATTTCATTTTTCAGCAAACTGTTGCTTCAATAGCACTGGGCTAATCCAAAACTGTTTTTTTTTTAAAGAAAAAAAAAAACATCACAAGCAGTATTTTCTCCCACATGCCTATTACAGCAATTTCACACTAAATTAAGATTTAAGATTTCTAAATGGTACAGTTGGAGATACTGCATGAAGTTACTTTAAATACGTAACAATAATGCCAAAGACTAAACAAACAAACTGTTGTCCAGTAGTCAACAACCTAAACAAATAAAGCAATTATATACATTAGCTACAGAAGGTATCACTTCTGAGAATGGAGAAAAATGATTTATTATGCAATGATGCTGCTGCAAAGCAAACTGGTGTAAATAAATTAATGAATTCATCTTTAGTAACTACTTTATTTGGGTCAGGGCTTTGGTGAATCCAGAGCCTATTATGGGAACAATGGGTCCAGTCCATTGCAGGGCACCATGAACACACACACTCACACACAATAGCAGCTATGGGCAATTTAGAGTAGTTAATCCACCATGGCTTGATGGCATATTTTTGGGAGGTGGAAGTAACGTGCAAAATGATACACAGACATTAACCCAAGCTCAGGATTGAACCCGCGGCCCTGGAGATGGGAATTTAAGTAATTTAATTCTAACTGATTTTTAGCCGACGGTTGACCTGTCTTCGGGAGCAATACTGAGAAGAGGGGGTCATGCAGGTGTGTGTGTGTTTGTGTGTGTGTAATCCTGATTAGCTGAGACATGTGTTTGGATTTAGAGCTTTATCCATCTCTTATCCATCTGTCAGCCTTCTGGCTTCTGTAGTGTTTTCTAACCATGGTTAGATAGGTCTGAGCTACATTATCTTGCTATATGCTATAATCTGCATTAATATAAGCAGAATATGTCCAGCACAGCTCTGTGGAGGTAGCTGCCCTGCTGTGGCATATATTGTATTATTCCTAAATTGAATGGTAATATGATTTCTGCTAGAACTTTTTCTCTAGGTGATTTATAGGTGAAAACACTGAATAGAAAATGAAGAGCAAAGTGTCCACCAGTCGATGCCTTTAGCATCCATTCAGAAGGCTGTTTTAAGTGAAATAGCCTCATAGTTCCAGTGCAAAGAAACATATATTTTTGGCTGAGCTGTTCTTTTCTTCTAACAGTGGGTGTGCAAATGCAAAATTCCTAGGATGCGATTCTTATTTGTACAATAAAACCCATGTTAATTATTGCTAAAAGGCACAAAAGCTTTCATAAAGACAAAATCTCTGCATTGGATCTCTAAATAACATTTAGTTGTCCACTGGTCAGTACCTTCGGTGAAATAGACATCCCTAAATTAATTACACTCATAGATCCAGGGCAAAAAAAAAAAAAAAAAACATATGTTTTTGGCTCAGCTTTTCTTTTCTTCAAACAGTGGGTTTGCGAATACCAAATGGTATGCAGATCTTACCTGTACAGCAAAACCCATATTAATTATTGCTGAAACACAGGAAAGCTTTAATAATAACAAAATATCCACCTTGAATCTCTAAAAACATTTAATTATTAGTTTGAAATCAAATTTTTAAAAATCATTGTAAATGACTCATCATACTTATCTCACTCCCCCATACAAAGTGAAATAAACAAGTTAAATAATGACTTTTAATGGGTTTAATGCTGCAGAACACTGCCGTCATAGCCCACATGGATGCATGTAATCTATTTACAGCCTGTGTGACCTCTGTCTCTCTCTCTCTCTCTCTCTCTCTCTCTCTCTGTGCGTCAGCCTCTTGTCTTTGTAAGGCTTACACAACATTGCTATAGCAACTGTGAGTGAGGAGCTACTTCAGTGAGGGAGGGAGGAAGGGAGAATGTGAATTAGGCCGTTCACTATAAAGCAGCCTGTGCTGGATCAGCGCTCCAGGGACGAGCAGAGTGAGAGAGAGAGAGAGAGAGAGAGAGAGAGAGAGAGTGGACTGAAGTAAAGAGCACAAGGGAGAGGGCAAGAAAGTTAAACAGAAAGAGATAGAAAAGTGGGTGGACTGTACTGTGTACTGAGAGACAGAGAGAGAGAGAAGGAGGGAGAGAGAAGAAGAGAGAGTACAGTATACAAAAACAGTCACTGGAAAGCAATAAGCAAACCAAATTGCCACATCTTGAAATTTGCAACCTGAAGTCTGGTGAAGATTTGGAGTTGGAGTTTATTCATTCTCAAAGTCTGAAGTGTTAAGAAAAGAGTTTAAGGTATGTACCAACAATGGCGGATTATTTCTGTAAAGGCTTGTAATTATTTCAGCTGCTACAGAACCTGCAGTGTGTTCATTTAATGATCACATTTTAATGATAACTTATAAATCTATCATATCAATACAATATAAATGCAAAAAAAGTTAGTGATACAGAGTGATACAATAGAGTAGCTGTTATATTAAATCAAAGTATGATAATCGTCCATATCAGCATGACATCAAACAGCATTTAACACTACAGTAGTGTGAGGACTCAGTGGTGTGGTGAGGGAAACTGCTAGAAATATAATCACCTCTCTCTCTCTCTCTCTCTCTCTCTCTCTCTCTCTATATATATATATATATATATATATATATATATATATATATATATATATATCTCAACCCCCCATAACATGGTAAATATCTTGTTTGTGCCCCAAGCTTGACGACTGATATTTACTCTGCACGCACATGATAATGTTCTCTTTCACTGGTGATGGTTTCTGCTACAGACCTCCAGACCATCTCTTTTGGGATTATTTTACATTCTCGCCTTGTTTTCACTCCTTGTGCCTTGAAATTAAACATGTTATGATCACTAATCCATCTACTTTAAAATAACACACACACACACACACACACACACACACACTGTATATAACACATATTTTTAATATGTTACACACAACACTGTCACTGCCAAATTTTAAAGGATTATGGATTGAGTTAAAAGTGGGAAATGACTCATCACTTTCATCATCAGCATCATCCATATCAGTCTCATTCACATCAAGCACATCAAACACCATCGTCTGTTCACTCGACTGATCTCTGTTCTCTGTTCATGCTCACATTAGTGGGGAAATCATTGCTGATTAATTCAGTTCAGTCAGTTCTGTTCTGCTGAGGAAATTTCTTTTTCATTAATATGCTTTTATTAGGTCATTTAGACATTTTTAAAACTTTCTCCTCTGTTTTGATGATGATATGATGGTGCAGGAGTATCATTTACATTTTCACAATTGGCATCTGATTACAATCTGAACTAATTAGGCTTATGTCCATTGTGCTATGGCACATGGCTTTCCAACAGCTTGATCAAATCGTGACATACACTGCGTGAGTAAAGCATGCTTACCTAGCAAGGTTTTAGACATAGATAGTCAGACTGCCTGATTTAACAGCTGTGTTTGTTAAAATGGAATCATTTCCACGTCATTTTGTTAAAATGTGTTTATAATTTCTGTAAGTAGAGATTTCACAGTATGTTACTTGTAGTCAAAATCAGATTAGTCATTTTTGGCTGTTTTTTTTCCCCTGATCTGTTTTCCCAGACTGATAGATATATATTTTTCTGAGAGATATGGTCATTTTTATACTAGTGACCAATTTCAGAAGGAATAAATAACCAAATCCAAACAGATCAGAAGAATAATAAAAGAATATCACACTTAGATTTTACCTATTATAATAGTCTTGTCTACAGCCTTATAGTTAAATGCCCCATGGCATGAGAACTATTGTAACCCAGTATCTGCAACTTACCCATTGTCTTTACACATTTTGTTTAAATAAATAAATAAATAAATAAATGCACAAGTTTTTGAATCTGATGGTAATCTAAATACAATGGTAACATCAAACGTTTCTGTCTGCAGGGTGTGTGTGGTAATTTAAAAAAAGCCCAAAACATTACTGTTGTAATCTCACTTATGCAATAAATCACACCTTTCCAACCATGTGATCATAAGTGGAAAAACAAGTGAAGGCACATTTCCACATGTTATTATGCCCTGAAATTGCCCATGTGAATTCAACTAAACACACATCATGTGAATAATATGGGGTCAGGTGAAAATGAATTATGTGAGAAAATGTCCTCTGAGAAATGAAACCACGTGCCCTGTACGTGAAAAAGTAATCATGAAAGTGAATCATGTGACAAAATCACATAAAACTAAAATTACAAGCAGTGAAACACGTGTGAAACATAACATGCTAAGTATCTGATGCTTCTGCTTTTCCACGTGTGACTTTTGTGTGACTTTGTTTCGAGGTAAATTTGCATAACGTTTCCGTTACTGAGATATTAAACTGAAGTAAATCCACACAGATTAGCCGGAAATGACTAATCCGTAACTTTATCTTTCCAGGCTCAGTGTGAGGAAGGCGCACGTGCGCACGTGACGTGGCTATGTCGTGGTTCGGCTGGAGCGAGCCTCAGTACCGGAGCGCGCGGCGCGAGCCGGCTGAGGTGGTGACGGACACGCTGATGCTCGAGCTCAGCTGGCAGATGAAAGAGGCGGAGCGGCTGCAGCGCGAGCGCGATAACGAGTACCGGCGGCTGCGCACCGGCGTGGACTACAGCTGGCTGGTGAGCGCGCCGCGCGTCTCCTACGACATCAGCCACGGAGAGAGACTGGCGCTCGAGGACCTGTGCAGCAAAGTACATCCGTCCTACTGCGGAGCCGTGATCCTCCGGTAATCACACCCCAGCACCACAGCACCGCCTCACCTTATCACTCCTTTCTAATTATACATCTCCTTATCTCACACTCACAACATCAGACACCTGTAACTACACACACACAGTGTTTCAGACTGCCGGGAAAATGCTCAGCTACTAGTGATGAAATCAAGGGCGCCGGTAAAACGGGTGCAAGTCCTGAAAATGTCCTGTAACAGCCCCTCTCCTCAGCTTATTTCCCCTGCCTGCAGCAGTAACAGTAATCCACCCCAGCTTACCCTCACACCAACCTCACATGTGAAGTTAACACATCATTTTACACATGCCATGACATGTGGACATTTCATGTGCTTGTATTTTTTCCACATGTGATTTTTCCCCACAATTCATTTATTTCACATGCAATTTTTTCACATGTAGGTCATGTGTTTTTTTTTTTTTTTTTTTTCAGACATGGTCACATATTCACATGATGCCACATCTGTTGAATTCCCATGTGTGATTTCAGGGCTATATTATTTTCATAACATAGTGAAATACACCTTCACATGTTTTCTACATGTGAGTAATATGTATGTGTATGTATATTTTTACATACTATTACCTAATGCCAATTATAAACATATGAACAAATAGGCCTATATATTTTAAACCTAAAAAATTATTATTATTCTTATTATTGTAGTAGTAGTTAAAATTATAATAATTTGGCATGAAGAGAACATGTTTATCCCTGATGGTTAATTAAACACCAAAGCAATTGGAGCCATTTTTCACTTTTTTTTTTTTTTTTTTAATTGTAATTGCAATTACACTTGGGCCTTATAGAACTCCCATCGACAACAAACAAAGGTTATGTATAATACTCCATGTTAGGAGTGTAATGATAGGACGATTTGGATTGATGTGTTGATTTAAAAGGCAACAGTTGGAATTAATTGATCATCAATAGATTATTAAAGATTATAATTCATTATAATTAATTTGAAATAGATTATTATTAAAAAGGACAGGCCACTAGTGTGTAAAAAATATTCCATATTTTAAACTGATGTGTAAATAGGCTAGCAAGGGGATTTGCCCATAACTCTGATGTCATCATCATACCTTGTCTTGTCTGTCATGTTTTATGTGAATATATATGTGATACTTGTTCTAATGCTTATCCTAATCTCCTTCCTGAGTTTGTGGAACAGGTTGTTGCCTGGATATGTGTGTAGTCAGTGCTGATCTTTTCAGCTATATTCCAGAGTGTTTATGTGATCAGTGCTAATCTTTCTGTGCTCACACACCTGGGGCTCCATAACCATCGAGATTGTTCATATTCACCATCACTGTGATTAAAAGAATATAGATCGGGAATTTAAAAATTAATGACACAGCTGTATTACTATAAAATCTAAATCTAGGAAAATGGATTTAGTTTGGGAAATGGGACATGCCATAATCGCTAAGTATCAATATGAGAGCAGTATATGGATTGGTGCATGCGGATGTATTTTAAAAATTGATAGCTGCATCATTTTTGCATAAAAGAATATTATACCAAATTGAAGAAGCTGAGAGTCAGAATTTATAAATACAGTTTTTCTTTTTTAGTTTTTCCACTCACACCCTCAGATGCAGGAAGAGCTTTGTATATGTCCATGCCTAGGAGGCACATGCAGCAAACACACACAGAATGATTCAATTATAGAGATAAAACCTACCACGGTGAGCTATTTTAAGGCTCCCTAAGAACATCTAGGTCTCTTGAGGGTAGAACAAGTGGCTTTGCCAAAGTGGCTTTGTGGAACACACGACAGAACCATTCTAACCTCTGGCCCTAATGAGCTTGAGAGCTTTTCTGGATAAACAAAGGCCAATACAGTTAGCAGATACAAATTGCACACTATCTGAAAGTTCTTGGTTGAGTCTAGGGGTCCAAAATGATCCTTTAATCCCTTAGGCTACCCACTGCACAACCACATCATCCTGACTGTATTTTATCTAGGTTGTAAATCTCATAAATGAACCAGTCAATTAATTAACAGGTTTAATTGTTATGTTAAAGCAGCAAAGACAACAAACTGTGCTGGAGTCATACAGGGCTAGAGCTGGATAACTCTGTTTGTGACATCTAGTCAAACCAAAAAAAAGAAATGTGATTTGAACTCAGAAGACATGTTTCCCTGTTATATAACAAGCATAAATTTACACTTTAGCACAAACCCGTCCTACACTAACACCCACTCTTCTGGAACAGCTAACCGTCATACAGTGTCAGCTTTTTAGCTACTAGATCAGTAAGCTTAATACACAGACAAACTGGCATACTTTTACATGTGCTCAGTTGGCAGAGTGAAGACAGAAAACACAGTCCAAGCACACAGTTATTAATGCACAACCATGCCATCCCGGGTTTCTTCCGGGTACACTCTTTATTTTATTTTTCATTAGCCCAAAAGCATGCAGGTAGTTGGACTGGCCACACTAAATTGTTGAAGTCCCAGCACCAATATTCAGCGTTTTAACTCAGTGATATTGTTGGAGCATTTGTATGTTATATTTGGGCACCTTAGTAGCTAGTGATCTCTTAAACCTGAGATTCTTTTTTCTTGGCAGGTTTCGTCAGGTCCTGACAGAGAACGAGCCAGAGGTGCAAGAGGTTTCCGGGCTTTTCCGTGCCGTTCTTCTCGAAACACTGGAGCGCATTCAGGAGGAGAAGGAGGCACAACGTTTGGCTCGGCAGTGGAATAACAAGCGCTCCATCAGCCTGTCCATGCTTACATTCAAATCTCGAATGAGAATCAATCCGTTCGGCAGCTCTGTGGCTCTCACCTCCAGCAGTTCTGGATTAGAGGAAGTCCACACCATATCTCAGGATGTTGAAAAAGGACTTGGACACACAGCTGAAAAGACACAACGTGTGTTTAGCATGCCTGATTTCAGACACAAAGGCATTAATGGTCATGTGTGATGGATGTTTGGACTCCAAAAACGCGACTTCACGAATGGAGCTGCACTGGGGATAAAAAACAAAAAACAAACAAACAAAAAAAAAACCCTACAAGGTAAATTCACCAAACATCATACAATAGTTTTCTGCACATCACTTTCCATTTTCAAAAGCACAATAATATATAACCTTTTTATTTCATTTTCTATATAAAAATGGTAATGATATATATGTAATGTAATGATTTCTCTGATTGCAACATACCTTCATACTGATGGTATCGTAACACTCCTGCTGAGTTCCCAAAGACGGTCTGGCACTTACTCTATGTAAATGCCATGTATATGGTTTAAGTTGAGTGCTAAAAATTTAAAAATTGAAATTTCTAGATCCTTTAACAGCTGTGAATTTCAGTGGAGGATGTTTTCAGGGGCTGGTTTATATGGCATTTAGCAGTCTGTACCTGACAAACCACTTTTTAAATTGCAAAAAAAAAAATCTTTTCTAAGACACAAACCTAAAGATTACATACAGAAGCTTAGAATGTTGTACAATATGTTAAATTAAAGCAATGTATTTTTTTTTAAATAGTAACATTTTCCAAATCTTCAGTAAGTGTGAAATGTGAATATTTTTAATCAAATGATAAATAAATTGATAAATTAATTACTTTATTTAAACCATTCCACTGATGACAGATAGGAGTACATGTTTATATCAATTGTGATAAAAGAAAAATGGCAGAAAAATGTTCTAGCTTTATTACAGCCAAAGTAGTAACTACATGTATAATGTAGTTGCTACATTAATTATACAAGCATTAATATTCAAGTCCGCCTGGCGTGTGTGAAAATCCCAGGAGATCAGCAGTTATAGAAATACTCAAACCAGCCTTTCTGGCGCCAATAATCACGCCACGGTCAAAATCACTGAGATCACAATTTTCCTCATTCCAGTGGCTGATGTAAACATTACCCAAAGCTGCCGGCCCTTATCTGTTTTATTTATTTATTTATTTATTTATTTATTTAATGCACAACCCCAGACTGAAAATTCAATCGAGAACAGCATATGCAAGCAACACAGATCTGATGTGTAAAGATTTACCCGCACAGCTGTGAGACAGTTCTGATTTGTCCAATTTAAACAATTTGTCTGGATTTGTGCCACATCACCACTTAAAGTGGTCATGTTGTTACATTGTTCTTAAGGTTTTATATTAATGAAGATATTTAAACTTTTTTTTGTATGCAAGTGCATAGAAATGACAATAAAGGAAATCTTAAATAGAACTATAGGCATTTATAATACTAATTTGACCAAAAAAATGGATAGGAGTGCTTAGGACAGACAAAGGCTGTCCTAAATTCTTGATATTGTCATTTCAATATAAATATCAATTTTATGTCATTTACATAATCGTAGTTAGAGCTATAGTTATCCATGTGTGTATGAAGATGGACTTGAGGATGAGCAACCCTGGGCCTACCTCAGTAAAATGTTACAATATGCTAGATTAAACAAATACTCGTACAAAATGAGGCATCTTCTTTACCTCCCTGGAAGGCATCTGAAAAATTTTGTTGAAATAAGTTTCACTAATTTGCTAACATTAGCATTAACTGAAATATATTCAACTGAGTTAGTCTGTTTTCTTTGCTAATGCCAAGACAGACTAGCATCCATTCCAGTAGCTAACATTAATTGGCTAGGCAGCAGGTCAAATTCTAGTTAATGGCAAATACTGCAAACTTACAGAGATTGCATGAAGTTTTCAGGCAAAATGACTTAGTTGCTTTAAGACAAAATCATCCAGAGTGTCCAGAGTCAGTGGACAGATGTTAACTGGCCCGTGGCTTCTCTGTTTGAATGTTAAGTGACCTGCAGCAGACTGTGTTAACTCAGCTAGACTGAAAGAGCCTTTTTTTCCCCTCTGACTACACCTGCAAATTAATTTACTGAATGATATTTAGTCACGGCTACAGACAAAAAGCGCAAAGTTAACAGGTGAGAAGGAGCAACTTCAAAAGCACTGGAAACAAGAATACTTTCTCTGTCTCCCTACAGTATATGCCCAGTATGCCTTTGTCATTTTTTGCATTGCACAGCTAGAGAAATTCTTTAAATAAATCCAGCAGCACATTTGGACTGATTTATTTTTATTTATCTAAGAATCCTTACAGTTGTCTGCATGTTCTCAATTCTTACCCACTTAAATTTAACACGACAAATAACACACATTTTGTGAATGCTGCACCACTGTGTTTTTTCATATTTATGTAATATGTGCCATCACTGTGTCTATGGATATTTTCTACATGTCACTTTTAATGTCTCACAAGTCTTTTTAGGTGATACTGGTTTTTGCTGTAATTCTGAAATTTGGGGTATTGAAGAAAAAAAAAAAAGTTAGTCTGGATAAAAAAAAAAGAAAAAAAGACTGTGTTTTTTTAAAAACCCGGGCAATCTTGTTACAATAACAGTGGTCTAAATACAGGTGGATTAAAAACTTAACTGTATTAAAAAGTCCAAAATAGCAAACACATACGAGAGTGATGCTTTATAACAGGAATAATATGTGAACAGCATTGGATGTTAACAAAATAATATAGAAAGATAACAAGATAACAAAATAAAATGTTTCTCCAGTTGTGGTGAGCTGTATGAGGCCCCACAGTGCTGTCCATTACAGGAAATTACAGGCATTTCCCTGAGAGCTGATTGGCCAAGACAAAGTCAATAAAAATAAAAAAATAAAATAATTATGGGGAAAGTGGAAGTACAGAGTCCAAATTAGCAAGTCGAGTTCAGAAACTCCAACAGCTCAGCGCGGTTCTTGTCTCTCTGAAACAAGGGAAAAAAAAAAGATAAAATAAAATAAATAAATGCAATTTTAATAAAAGATTTATATAGTATACACAACAACAGTAAAAGTTGTGTAGTACAAAATGGTTCACGACATCATACAGTACAACAGCACTGTTTAATACTACAAAAATACAATATTATTAAGTTGATGACTCACTTGCTTGTCCTTCTTTGATTTCTTCACCTTCATTTTGATCTTCTTCCCTGAGATCATGCTGTACTTGCCACTCCGCTTCTTCTCCTTCAGGTACTGCAACACAGACACACATCAGCGTGACAGGAATTTATTATTGAACTCTTGTGTAGATTATGAGTTATAAAACTACCTTTGAAATCTGAACAGGACCAGAGGCGTCTTCCTCTCCTTTATGTTTCTTGTCCTTCTTTCGCTTGCGCGCTTTGTCTTTTTTCTGCTTCTATTAAAAAAAAAAGCAACTGATTTATCTATTGAGGAAGAACACTAAGCACGTCATTACTGTAGTGTGTGTGTGTGTGTGTGTGTGTGTGTGTGTGTGTGTGTGTGTGTGTGTGGCTTGGGCATGTTAGGCGACTAAACTGAGATTAACTGTGCAAAATCAGTGAATGACTTTCTAAGTGATTCACTTGCAGTCACACACAGGTGAATATTTGACATCACAATACAACTATGTCCAATAACAAAAACATACCTTTTTGCCAGGCTTTTCCTTTTTCCTTTTCTTTGAAACCTTTCTTTTCTTTCGGTATGAATCTGGTGAGAAAGAATAAAGTGACATGTCAGCTTTCCCCCCCATCAAAGCTGCAATGAGGACTTGGTACACTTTATATTAGTAACTTCACAAATAAATATATGGCTAACATGAATTAAGTGATTTTTTTTATAACATTTATTTCTTAATATTTTTGACATGTATGACTAATAGTTTGCAGAAGTACATCTTTCCAGGATGACAATGACCCCTATACAATATCTAAAAGATGCCAACATTTCAGTACATGATCTAATTAAGAGCTTTCAATATGATGATACTATCAATTCCTCCCTCACTGGGACTGAGACACAAAGGCCTGCAGTCTTTCTATAAAATCTGGTGATTTTGGGTTTCACCAATAATAAACTTGTGCAACTGCTCCAACTATACACCAAGTTGTTGTTCTCTGTAAATCTGCTCTACTGCATTCTTCACTTAAAAACAAAGTTTGTTCAGTTACATATGAACTCACCACTGCTACTGGAGCTGCTCCTGCTGTGTGACGAGTCACTGCTAGAAGAGGAGCGAGATGAAGATGATGACGATGAAGAGGAGGATGATGGTGAGGAGGAAGATGAACTGACTGATGAGGATCTGCTTCGGCTGCGTTTTCGCTTCTTTTCGTCTCTTCCTGTCAATCAATACAACACAGAAACAAAAAACAGACAAATGCTTTTCAGTCAAAACCTCAGTAATTAAATCTGATCTTGTTATTCAAGACTCCATTATAATACTGAGACAGATCTACTGTTCAGTGTTGTGAACCTTCTGAAACTGTAACACACATGCCGTTGGTTGTTGTCACCTCTTAAAGACATGATCTTGGCTGCTTCATGTTGTGTTACTGTCCCTGCTGCTCTCAGTCAATATGAACGTACTGTTTAGGACTTCTATTGTGGCTGACCTCTTTCTGCTTTCCGTATTTGGTCATGGCTTCCTGTTCTCAATAACACTCTCTCTATGGTATCTACACTACTGAACGGCATACCCTTCAGTAGTCTGTGCGTATGAACACTCTTGGTTTACAGACACAAGGGTTGCCAGTTCATCACAGAGTGCTACGGCATACACACATTCACTCATACAGTCACACCTACGGGCAGTTTAGAGTAGCCAATCCACTCACCATCATGTTTTGGTAAAGTGGGAGGAAACCAGAGAACCCACACAGACACTGGGAGAACATGCGAAACTCTGCACAGACAGTAACCAGAGCACAGGATTGAACCGCAGACCCTGAAGCTGTGAGGTGGCAATGTTACCCGCTGCCACACGGCGCCAGCTTTCCTGGAGTCACCCAAAGTTAAAATATAAACACTAATAAAGTTTATACACTAATAAAGATTGTAGCATTCTAAACATTGTAGCATAGATTGCAGCCTTCTAAACATTGTTATGTAACTTAAAGCTTACAACTGCTCATAAACAAATGCAGTAACTGCATAACATCTTGGATGTTAAATTTCAGTTGTGGCAAAACTTTTTTTTAATTTTGCAGCATAATACAGCTGCTGCAAATATTGTGTATACCTTCAAATAAACATCAAAAGAATAAACCATGCAATGTAATGTAGTTAACAGAATCAAAGATACTTCTCACAAAATACACAAATACTAACCTAACACCACTTATCAGAACTTTACACATCATTGCTTACTTACATAATACCTGAAAAACATATTAACAGTTACAAACATTCCCTTAAACTACTCAACATTATATGGAAGGCTTTCAACACAGCAGAACATAAGTAGTATACTGAATATGCTCTAAATGAAAAATTACAAAAATAACAATACTTAATTTTTACACATAGTTACCGGCCATTAAAAATGATAAAAAATACCACACATGACGTATTGTAGACTTCTTCAGATCAAATACCAAGACATTTATTAGTCCTTAAACATTTCCTTCCAAGTGTGATCTAATTTTTTTCCCCAAATCTTATTAAAAGTGCTTAATTTGTCCCTTATTGCAAATCTTATTTCTTCCATATATAACAAATTTCCCAGCACTCTTGCCCACATCTCAAAAGTAGGAACAGTGGTGGGAAAACTTGACTGAGAATAATGAAGGTCAGCATCAGATTCTCTTTGATTGACAGCACCCTTCTTGATCAATATGACAACTCTGGGTTATATTCTCACTTCTGTTTGTGTCAAGCAGAAATATAGACATACTTAAATAAAGTTTAATTATAAAGCACATTTAAAACAATGTCTGTTGACCAAAGTGCTATATATAAACAAGTATTTTCCATTCTCTTGACAACAACATATGCAAACGTACATATTCACACACACAGACACACACACACACCTTACTCTAACACACCTACTAAGCCCGGGTTAACTTCTGAGCTTTGTTTTAGAGAAAGAAAATCACTATGAATGTGCAGGGTGTCTCTGATTCATAAACACTAACCTCTGCTTCTCGAGCGTCTCCTCTCCTTCGTGTCTGTGCTTGACCTGCTGCTCTCCTTGCGATCCACTTTTGCAGACTGTTAAACATAAAGACTTACATTTACTCAAGTGACAGACACCGTAGGCCTAAACTGACTTATACAAGAGGCAGTACATAATCTAATCGATTCAATTCAATTCCATTTTACATTATAGCACTTATAACAACAGACCTTCACATCCAGCAGCTTAACAGAAACATGGATGCAGATTTCGATCCCTAATGAGCAAACCAGAGGCGACAGTGGCAAGGAAAAACCCCCTGAGACAACATGACGAAGAAACCTTGAGAGGAACCTGACTCAAAAGGGAACCCATCCTCTTCTGGGTGACACCGGATAGCTTGATTATAAATTATTTCTCTTCCACGACTGTATGCAGTAAAGTCATACAGTAATAAGTGTGTTGAAAGGATGATCACTGAACTGTTTCACAAACACATACCATGAAGCCCTGCAACATCACTGCTATGAAAGGGGGCTATCCAAATCTTATAAACAGATAATAATCTGTTATAATCAGTGGTGTTTTAAACCATTTTATTAGAGTGGATTTAGCACCTTCAGTCACAGATTCTTTCCAAATTATTTTAAAAAATGGATCAAATTTGTCACATGCTTATATACAAAGTGTGAAGAAACTAATATTTAGACAAAATTATGGCTCCAGATAAGATTTAATTGTAGTTTAATTAAGTAATCTGCAATCTTAAGTGATAAAGCCAAACACAAACAAGTGACCAAATACTGAACCAAATACTTTTTGTCACTTTAGCTAGCTAGCAAACTTTATCCTCCATTTTATTCCTGAAAAACAAAACCACAACACACGCGCCAGGGTTTCTGCGCATGCGCAATTCACTGTTGCACGTTCACAACTTCATGCCTCACCATTGTCTGAATATAAAATAACCTAGCAAAACATGCTGCCTATAGTTTTATGTTTCAGATGAGGTTACAGTAATAAAGGAGATAAAACAGCACAAAATACTGGCGCTAATGGTTTATAGGACACTTTAAAGTGGTAAGATAAATGGTTAGAACACCAGCTTCAGTTTTATCAACAAAGTCAACGTCCAAGTGTTTAACACATGAATGACAGAGGGCCAGTCAACAAACAGCTTTCCTGTTGTCTCAGGCATACAGGAGTATCACTAGCGGACACACAGGGTTGTGTAAAGCTACAGGGTGTACAGTCATGTGTAGAAATTTGTTAAATGGATTTCTGTTGAGCGTAAAAGAAAAACTGCTGCGAGAAAAGCTACTTGTATTCCACTAAGTTCACTGTGACTCAACTTCAGTCGCATTTTCCTCCGTAAAACTAACAATAAGGGTAAGTTTATAATGAGGGTAACATTAACACTGAATGCGTGGTTTCCAAACAATCCCACCAGAGAACGTCTCTGTGCATATCTCATATGCATCTTAATAAGAACTGAATGGCGAATAAGTTAGAATGGAGTGTTTTGTTCAGTTAGCGCTAGGCTAATGCTAATTATATTTACACCTTACCATAGTGAAAAAGGAAAGGCCGGTCTGGATGAAGCGGTGTAAATCGTGACGAAAACGCTCCTACTATTCAGACGATATCTGCTTCATTATATAAAATTTTTACTTTTGTTTAATTCCTATTATTTTTAGACAAGAGGCTTTACTCAAACTTTCAATAAGATCACAACCAGAGCGAAGCCATTATTGTCAACCCGTTTTCCCGTCATTCATTGCGGTTAAATACGAAATCTCTCCCTACTCCCTACATCTGTGCACTACATTGAGTCTGAAAGAATGACATTCTACGGAGCGTCTAGTGGACTACATGTCCAATAGGAGGCCATTTTATGAGCCTACTAAGATTACGTAACTTTGTACTTCTTCTACTAACTGTTCACTAAGTAGTATTCGTTGTACTACTGCCCTCTACCGTCCCTCTGCGGTACTGCGACAATAGCCTAACCTGGATTTCCCAAATTTCGACCAAACTTTCCAAAATACTTTGTTTGTCATCATAGAGCAGCTTTGCACTCGTTCCACTGTGTGGAATTGCAAGATACACAGCAATGTTTATTAAATAATGTAAACTGTATTTTTTGTCATTGTGAAAACCCTCTATAATGTGTGTAGCCTATACATCTGTTATTGTATGTCTACAGCTTCCCTTATGTAGTACTCAGTTAATAGTACAGGAAGTATTATACATGCCAAAAGGTGTAGGAAGAACATATGAACCCAGTAAAAAGACCAATCACTTGGCAATGTGAACAAAGAGCGATCTAAGGAGGAAGAACTTCATAAAACAGGGAAATTAAATTGAGCGCACAGGCTGGTCGGAGTGTTAACAGGAGGGGCTTGTTTAATAATAAGCCATTGACTAGCAAGTGTTATTCTGTCATAAAATATCATACTCTAATATGCAAATGAAGGCCAAACCAGGGGGAGGGGGTTCGTTTGTGTCGTGTAGGGAGCTTCTTGATATATATGCATATTCATTGTAGCTGGATATCTGTATGTTGTAAAAAAAAAAAAAAAAAATGTAGGTGCTTGTGTGACTTTTTTCAGTAGTCTACATCAATGTATTGTTCAGTACAGAAAAACTATAAGATTTAAACAAGTTTTGGGTGATTTTAAAAATGAACAGGCAGAAGATCAATTATTACTGATGTAACAGGCTCCTTAAATGGGAGGATGCCTGCCACAGATTCAGTAATATGGCTGTAAATTCTGTCTATTTCAGAAAAAATATAAAGTGGAAAGTTTATATGCCAGGGTGTGTTCCTGACAGTTTTTTGCATCAGTGTATGTATGGTGCTTGTAGGTTCCACTGCCATTATAGCAGGTAATTTGGACTGTTCTAGTGTTAGTGGGGATCTGCTGTAACCCGACCGGTCATGATGTCTAAATCCACTGTTTTCCGTGGAGAGACTGAGAGTGAAATACACCTACATACAGCTCTCTCTTAAATGTATGTTCAGCTGATACATGCATTTTAGAGACTCTTCCTCATTTATCACACACTTTATCACTGTTCACCACCTTTCAGCCACATGCTTATGTTAATTGAGAAGACTTGCCGATAGTTCTCTCTCGTTCTGAGCCTTTTGTATTATTATTATTATTATTATTATTATTATTGCCTTATCATGTTTGACTCTTGCTTTGCCTTTTTAACTACTCTTTTGATTCACCCTTCCAAATTGGATTCAATCATGTGGACTATTGTGTGTTGATCTTGGCCTGTTTCAAGTTGTGTTTTTGGATTGTGGATTTTGTTATTAATCCTCCTGTACGTGGATACTCACACTCTCTCCGAGTCGTGTTAATTACAAACACTTTGTGACGTGCTGTTATAAGAAACTCTATTTCTCATCGGGCCTCATTACATCAGCACACCATTGATTATTTTCCTATGACATCATGTCCCATTGTACTTTATTCCTTATTTAACACTGAACACAAAACCATACTCTGAGTAAAGCAGGAAAGTTGTATAAAAACATTTATTAATGAAATAATATGTTTGTTACATTTTTATCCTTCTTATAATATTTTGTGGTGCTGCCAAGCTACCTACATCCTAACTATGCTGAGAAAATTATACTAACACACACACACACACACACACACTCAAAGTGTTTAAATCATATAAGTCAGTCACCTATCTGTGATGTTTAATGTACAATCAGGACCAAATGTCTGAGTTCACTAACAACAACTGTTTCAAATCATTATTATTCAAATTTTTGCGATGTCATAACATTTAATTTAAACAGATATGCACGCATTCTCCTAACACGCTTCTAACATCACTTGACTTAGTTTTGTTTGATCATTCCTACTGCATTCATTTAGTAAGAACACACTGTCCTAGGCTTGAATTTAGGTTCGTAAATGATTGTGGTATCTTGTTTGAGACATATCATGTGAACAAACTCTGTTAGTGTTTAATAGCTGATGAAATGAAAACCTATTTTGAAGGTAATGAACTCAAAGATATGATCCTGACATGAACAACAGCAGAAAAGCGACTGACTGTGTCAAACATGGAAAGGAATAAAGATATAAAATAAAGGTAATAGTAAAGCATGCAAATAGACATGTTTTTACATAGACCAATCTGAGATCAGTTGCAGAAAGGCACAAACTGTCAGTCTTAGGAGTTAAAAAATATCACAATATGCATAATGGAAGATTAAGTAGCTGAAGGAAGTTTTTTAAAGCTGCTTCCTAAATCTGTAATCACGAATATATCCTATAAATTGCGATCATTTTTTCTTAAACTAATTTTTGCTGCATAATCGTATTTAGTTCGCAAATGCAGCTCCATCTGTGGATAATATGTGTTCCCTAAATGGAAGTGTATAGTGGAAGAATGCAGGGACAGATGTGTATATGTTAATTACTGAGCAGTGGTTGCTTTGGAGATTAGAGTTTGTTTGAGCTGCTTAAAAAAATGAATATTGTTCAAGGTCCCTGAGTTGGTTATGGATTTTGGATTTGAGTTATGTGTGAAGAGTGCAAAGTCAGAGTTTTAAGCCTCTGCTTTGTTCTTAGAGTGATCAGTGTGAGTAAGACTTTCACCGGCCTCCTCTTCCTCAGGTACCTGCAGATAAAAAACATCATATTAATGATAATTAATTATAGAATAATGATACACAAATCGTGCATTGTTTTCTGCTTAAAGGTATTCTGTTCCTACTGCATAGATGCATAGCAATACAAATGTAACATCATGTCTTCATGATGATCATTGAACATTAATATAGAAAAATCCTGATTAAAAGGGATGATTAAAAGGGATTTCTTGCTTTTCTATTTCTTTCTTCTGATTAAAAGGGATTGCTTACTATTCATTCCTTCATACCTTCCTTCCTTCATTCATTCATTTTCAGTAACCGCTTTATCCTAGTCAGGGTTGCAGTGGATCAGGAGCCTATCCTAGGAGCACTAGGTGTGAGGCAGAAGTACACCCTGTACACACATTCACACACTCATTCACACCTAGGGGCAATTTAGAGCAGCCAATCCACCTAGCAGCTTGTTTTTTGTAGGTCGGAGAAAACCTGAGAATCCGGAGGAAACCCACATGGTTTCGGGAACAACATGTCATCACTTACATCACCTTTCTTATTCATATTTACAAGGACCAGTCAGTTTTTGATGTTCTCACCTCCCAGTAGAGAGAGTCATCAAAGCAGTTCTGATCAGGTGGCTGTCCCCAAAATGGCAGCTTCAGTATAAGACCTGTAGCACCAAATCAAATCAAGTGAATTTTTAGCATTACATCCCTCTACTCAGGTACACAAAAATAACACACAGCTACATACATGTATATGCTAATAGTACAACAGTGGAGGAAGCTTATCACCTCCAGTTTAGTTTAATCTAAACTGCATGGCATACAATTATGACACATTTGACATTGCACATTCTTTGGCTCAAGAATACCACATATAGTTCAACTGTTTCATAAAGTTACAGAATAAGTCCTTCTTAAAGAAATTAAATATACATATCAAATTGGAACTATATTATCAGCCAAAATACTTCAGATACTAATATGACTGCAACTACTGTTTTTAGTTCTGCAGTGTCATTGTGTGCAGTTTATAGATAACAATGTATCATACAGTATCACAAACCACTTATGTAAGCAAGTCTGCGAAGCTGTGTGAAGTGATGATTTTGAAATGTAGTTTGCACAATGCTAAACTGGAGTGTATAAGCTCTTCTTTCATGTTAGCTACATTAGCTTGCAGCTCCAGTGCAAAACTAGTAGTAGACTGTAGACATCAAACATCTTCTGTCTGATCAGCTACATTTGAAGTGTGGGGAAGTTGGGTACTTTATAATTTTGGCTCTTCTAACACAACATGAGCTCAGTTTCATGTGAACAATCTTAAAATATGTAATAGCTTTTACATGCTATAAGTATTCAGTGTAAGTTCATGTCCTCTGATTCCTACTCTCTTAGTGAAAGTGGAAAATGTGTGAACACTGAATTACAGACATATTCAATGTTTCCATCACTACTTCAGTTATTTAGATTTTTTAATGTTGGTTATGAAGACAGATAAAACTGTAAAAGCCTGTGTGTATGCACCTGTGATGGCTCCTCCGATGAGGGCGAACCCAAGAGATGAAGCTAAAGCAGCAGCCTGATAACCAGCAGAAATGCTAAAGATAGGAAATGAAGAGATACTTACATTATGATACTAATGGTAATGCTAATATACAAACACAAGAACAATGAGAGAGGGAGAGAGAAAGAACAATTCTCGCAGTATCAAGAACAATTCTCAGAGTATTAAAATTATATGGTTGCCACTCTTTTGTCTGTAAACATGTTGCTGATCAACAGCAGCAATATCAATCAATTAATTGCACCTATTAGAGATAAATACTATTTATATGGTCCACAACCATCAACCTAAACCATCACTATGATCTGGACTCTTTTGGCAAATTCTGTATGCCCACCTAACACTTTTTTGGTTTCCAAATTTCCATATTTAGTCTTTGTTTCCTGTTCTTGTTAATCATTCTCTCTCTTAATTCGTTTCACATCTGCCACCTCTACTACTGAAGTTTAGTTTAGTGTTTGTCCTGTTAGTGTTGCCCTAGAGCAGTGCTGCAATTTTTTTTAAACTGTAGTCCTGGGGCTCTAGTTTCATGCTGGTGCAAGAGTAGTTGCTTATTAATGCTTGATAATGCATTACCATTTTAGTTTGGTGCAAGCCATTAAAAAAAAAAAAACAAACATCTGTGCTCTGTTTTGTGGTCATAAATGAATGTGGTGTACTGGCGTGGGCATGTGGAATTTAAAATCCACTGGTGCAGTTGGATTTTCAAACTAATTTTGGTCCGAAAATGTGTGTCCGTTATCGCTTCCTGTACACACAGCATGTGTGTACAGTGTATATACTCTTTTATTCTGTCTATATTTAACAATGATCCTCTTTCCGTTTTTGTTTTTGATTTCAGTCTTTGTTTTTCTCTGTCATCTTTAATTTCGCTGTTAAACATAAGAAACAGGACAGCTGATTTCAAGTGCATTTCACGTTTAGGCTATAACAAGTCTGAATTGTTCTGACCACAAGTGAATAAAATTAGCCTGGTGAAAAGGTTCATTCATTTGAATGGGGAAGAACATTGGGAAATGTGAAGGTGGACTTTGACTAGGCATCAGGTCATTTCACATGGGCCAAGAGACGACAAGAGGGTGGGCTGTGCTCTCCTTTTTTTCCTGAGAGAAAAAATAAATCAAAAGGAGGAACTGGAAATAATTCAGTAGTGGTCACACTGGCTATGTGCTATCTCCAGCAATGCTTATTTCTGGCCATGTTCTTGCTTAGCTTGCGGTTTATTTTCCTGTTTGAATGTATCCTATAGTTTGGAAAACACTGTGTTTGTTTCGGTGCCAGTCTTACTTGGCTTTTCTGCCCAGCGATGCTGCTACGATGCCAGCCAGACCACCCAAAATCCCAGGCATGCCATGAAGGTTATGCACTCCACATGTATCCTGAATTCCCAAGCTTGATGCAAGGATGGGCTACAGATAAAATAAACAAGAGAATAACAAAGAAAATACCAATAAATATGCTGTTATAATGTATGACTAAATTAGTGTTTTATGTTTTATTACACTTTACTATGAACTAATATGTGTACTACATGTTGACACTTCAAAAATATTAAGCTGTGAATTGTGTAAGTGTATTCGGGTGCTTACAGTGAGGAATTTGAAGCCGAGAGTAGAGATGATTCCGGCAATAACGCCGATCAGCATGGCTCCAAACGGCGCAATGCTCATATCAGCACACGTTCCCACAGCAACTCCACCGGCCAGAGTTGCATTCTGGATGTGAACCTGTGAGAGAAAACTGGCACATTTAACCTTCAGATTTTCTTTGGAAGGGCGCTGTTATTCCATCTTATTATTCCGTTAGTAATATCCACTGTGATAGTTTCTGTTAAATATGATACACACTAAATATCTAAACACTTAAATATGATACATTCATGATAATGTCAGAGGTTTGTGTGGGTTTTGTATCAGAAGCATGCAAGTAATTCAAGCACAAGACATCATTTAAAACCGAGGCTTCTAGTTATCATGCTTTTCTGGGTCATCTAGTTAGCCACCAGTTAATAAAATAATGCACCTGCTCGGGGAGCAGGGAATTATTTTACGAGCCTAGCCATGACTACAGGCTCTAATCATCATGCATACCTCCTATTAAAAATGACCATGTTACAATGATAAAAGTTTTTTTGATGTGTTTGTTGAGACATTACATAAAGTTTTACAATTTACATTAACATTAGCTAGCAAGCATACTAGCACTAGGCATTGGTAGTTACTTTGCTAGTCACAATGTTGAGAAACTCCAGTCCCAATCCAGGGCCAGCCCAAGGCATAAGTGAAGTAAGCCAGCAAAGTAAATAACAATGGCATAATAACACACAAACCTTTCAATGATTGTGTCGGAATGGCTGATTAAAGAAATACTGATTTTCCGGTCAAATAGATGGTCTTCTCAGAGTGGAGCCATTATTCTTGAGTTTAAATAATTGTACTTAATCCCAGCAGTCCATATCTTTTTATGATATTTTTCTATGGTACATTGATGCACATAATGGCAGCACTGTGCCAGCAACATCACTATTCCAAAAAGGATGCATCCTTCAAAAATTTCAATGTATGATATACTGAATCACCCCTAAGGACTAATAGTAACTGTAAGGAAGTTAAAACCAGCCTGTTTGTGTTTTGTTGATTTTTGATTGCATGAGCTGTACATAACTAGTGTGAAAAATAATTAAATGTTCTAGGTCTTAATATTTTGTAAGTACATTGCATTTTACTGTGATTGTAATTATATTACATGATTAATTGCGGAAGACGTTGCCATCATGTTGCTGCCATTTTCTTATATATGGCATATATATACTCTAGGAACATTGTCAAAGTACAATATACAAGTATCCCACAGGCAGCCCCAACAAATTGTGTAGTTGGTATGTTTACACTACAGTCAGCAGCTTTTTTTTTGTAGTTTTGTAAGAGGATCAAAGTTCTTAACTTACAAATGTGTGACATGTATGTAATATTTTTCCTTTCATGACTTCAGTTTTCCATGTAGTGTTGTTGAGCTGCTTAGGAACCACAGAAGGCTAAGACAAGCCCTGCCTCTATCTAAATATCCTGTAAGCTAAACATCTAATTGTCAAATTGACAAGATAGGTCAATTATAATGCATACATGTTTCAGGCTTAAATTCCTGACAATACAGAAAAAAAATGTTGTTTGGCAATTAAGAATTCAATTCAGGTGAACGGAAGTTTTATTCCATCTTGGTAAACAGCATTTTTATTTAATAGTTTTGGTTTTAATTTATTACAACTAATAACCAAAATGACTAGATTTCTGGTTTGTCTCACCATGTCCAGTTTGCCTTTCTCCTCCACCAGGCTGGAGGTAGCGTAAGCAGCGAGTGCACAGGCGGCCAGAGAGAAATAAGTATTAATGATGGCAGTGAGCTGTGCATCTCCAGGTTCGGCAATAGCAGAGTTAAAACTTGGCCAGAACATCCATAGAAACACAGTACCTATAGACAGAAAAAAATACAGCACATTCACACTATTTATTCCAATAAGACTATATTGGTTGATGAATGAAAGAGTAAATGAATTATAACATTATGCAAAGATCACAAAAATCTAATTTAGTCATAAAAGAAACTATCCTGTGCAAAATATGCGTATACAAACATTCTGCCTAATCTTCCATGTTCACTGGGAGTATAAATGATGGGGATCAATACACAGAATCTTGCTTTTACATTACACTATTTCCATCATGTAGATGATGAATATACATACAGTCTATCTATCTATCTATCTATCTATAATGATGTAAATGATGAATATACAGATATGTATGTATAGGAATGATGTATATGTAATGAAACATTTGTATTCTGATGGGAGTGGTCTCTTCCAGAATGACCCCGCCCATATCTACAGGGCACGATGGGTGACTGAATGGTTTGATGAGGATGAAAATAAAGTAAATCATGCCTTCACAGTCATCATATCTCAACCCAACTGAACATCTGTGGGAGTGACATGTTATACAACGCTCTCCACTACCATCATCAAAACTCCAACTAAGGGAATATCTTTTGGAGAATGGCTTCCATCCCTTCAGTACAGCTCGAAAGCTGTACAGAATCAATGCCATGGTGCAGTGAAGCTGTTTTGGTAGCTCATGGTGGCCCAACACCTTACTAAGACACTTGATGTTTGTTTTTTCCTTTAATTTGTTTCACCTGTCATCCTATATATACATGACTCTGCATATTATACAGTTTTGTATTTTCTTATAAATTCATATGTATGCATAATATGCATGGAGATAACCAATAATAATACCCTACCTTTTTATATGTAGATTTCTATATTTACATTTATACACATTAATACACATATTTATAGCAACATAAATGTAGGAGAACAGATGCTGTAATGTAAATATAGTCATCCACTGGCAATGGGACACTAATTGCAGTTGTGTAAGCGTATGATGTAGATGTACCAATCATTGCGAACAGATCAGAGTGATAAACAGATCCCTCGTTGTCGTGGCCATTGCGAAGTCCTGGGCGGTAAAGCATACGAGCAACAGCAAGACCGAAGTAAGCTCCAAATGCATGGATGGTCATGGAAGCACCAATATCAGATGCCTGGACACAAAGAAACATTTCTATGTGGCTCTAAGTAGTCATTGTATTCAGTAGTCATGCTTTTGTACCTCTGCAGTACTGTATATGATGTCTTCTTCAATTATTAAGAAAAAAACTAATGAAATGATATTAAATTAATGCATAAAGTTATTTCAGTACTACTGCACATTCAATCAAATTTTGCATTAAAAAGTTATACAGTCTAAAAAGATTCATTCAAACTTTGGTAAATGTAAACTGGTCTCGTAATGACTATACCATGAAAAACGAAAACTTAGCGAGTGAAAACATCTTGGATTTTGGCAAAATGACCTAATACTTCTTATTATATATATATAATAATTCTATGGTTATTAAGCTTATTTCTAGATATAGTTCCTTATTTCAAGTTTAAAATTGTATTATTCTGTTGTCAGATAATTATGGCTATTTTCCAAAAAATAAATGCTTGAAATATAATTTCATAGCCCATTATGGAAAAGTCATGCATTTTATCTGGGAGGAATCCTTCCTCTACACTACCCCCATACCCCTTCTTTTCTGCTTGTAGATGTGTACAGTATCATGTCTTGCGTAATGATCCTGGAGACGTCATCATACATCACATAAAAGTAAATGGATGGGATGATAATAAAACTTGACTTAATGAATGGACAAATAATTATTAATTCGTACATGCAGAATTTCAACAACAATGTGCTCATTCATGCAGAATGTGGTGATTTCCAGCAGGGTCATGATGAGCAGCTGCACTGGGCTCGTCTTCCCCAAAACTGCACCGAATGAGATGAGCACTGTTGCTGTGCTGAAATCTGCATTAATCATGCTGGAGAGAAAGTGAAAGACAGGAAAGTAAAGGAATATTTAATTTGGTTTAATGTAGAAGATCAGTCAGTTTAGTTATATGATATACCATAATATGCAACATTAATTGCCTATCCATCCATCCATCCATCCATAAAATAGATCCACTGGTTTCACTACAGCCTCAGAAGCACTGAAGAACACTTACTTCCTGGATTCTATATCTAGTTGCGGAATATAGTTACTTCCAGGATTCTTCTGGTGCTAATGACCCAGTAGATTAATTGTTTTTTTATTTGTAAAACCAACACTAAAGATTGTAAAACCAATAGTAAACAATGATATGATATGCACTATTTTGTCAGAGTATTTATTCTCAAAATATTTCAAATTTTTCCCTCATAATATCAGCCATTGTGCCTTTTTTCTTGATATATTATGACTTTTTCCTTGAAATAGTATGACTTGTGTTTTTGTATCTTTTATTTTTTAAACAGTGGCCTTAAAATGCTGTTCTAGGGTGCTGGCTTTTAGTGCATTTCACTGATTAACTATAGATCAAGAAATGTATCATCCAGAGTAGAGACCTACAAATAAAAAGCGAAACAAGACAAAAGAGATGGGAGACTAAGGACATGTATGCTCTTAGTATACCAGCCCTTGTGAGTTCTTCTAAAATGTCTTTCTTACCTTATATGTTCAATATTTGGAAAACAGATATAGCCTATACAAGGTGTTATTAATTTTTAACAGTTGATCAGTTTTAATTGACCAGTAAGCCTAATTAAAACAAATAGAACTTGATGCCAATGGCATCAACTTCTTACTAATTTGTAGGCTTGAAATACCTTTAAAATATACTTCAAACAGGAAGGAAGCTATTAGAGAAAAACTATTTCAGACATTTGACCTTGCTGTGACCTTGACCTTGTTTGGATCAATTCCGACAGCTAATCAGTTTATCTGCTGGTTACAATGATAATTCCATACTAATTTTATGGATATTCAACCACTCGTTCTTGAGATATTATGCTAATGAGAATATTGGATGTACAGAAGCACAGACAACCCAAAAATCTAATGCCACCACCACATAGTGACAAAGTAAAAACATATCATACAAAATGATATCAGTGTGAAAATATTCCATTAAAGAGAGATAGAAACCCCACAACTTTTCCCCACTGTAGTCTTACACAGTGTGCAATTTACTGTAGAAATTGTTTCATCATTTTACATTTAGACAGCATTTTTTTTAGTTTGACACCCCTGTAGATAGATAGATAGATAGATAGATAGATAGACAGATAAATAGATAGATAGAGATGAACTTACCTTAAGATTGAAACCCTAATTTTTCCATCATGCAGGTGCCAGATATTCTGCAGTAGTAAACCCCACTGAAGGCCAAAGGCAGCAAGCAGCAGGTTGATGCCCACGCTGCTGAAGCCGTACCGTTTCAGGAAGGTCATGAGGAAACCAAAACCGATGAAGATCATCACATGCACATCCTGAAACACTTAAAATTTAGAAAATAGGGAGCAGATTAAAGAGCTGCCATAGTGCTCAGTCTGGTCTTGGTCAAAATAAGCACATTTAGACTCAAGCTGCTCAATCAGTTTGTTAATGAGGCCTGTGGAAAAGATAAAATTAAAGTCTCCTCTCGTCTTTAGTACTATACCCTAAAGAACCTCTGAGGTAAAGTTTTTTTATTTATTTTTTTAAATAATGTCTGGTAAGTATCTCATGGTCAAATTATTATGTTGTGGCCACGAGATACCAAAATTGTGGCCATGAATTGTGTAACTTGTCCCCCTGAATTATTTAATTATCAGTTAAGTATTTGACTGGAATAGGTGAATTCACTTGCTTAACGTGATGTGGACTAACGGTATATCTATGATGCAATGACGCTGTCTTTATGCATCATAAAAGGACTGTCTTTATGCATCATACCAAGACTGATGTAAAGTGTAATATTATCAGTGTAATATTATTTTTAAGGTTATTACTTACAATCATCTCCAGGTTTCTGTGGCCACAATTCAGTTAATTTCAGTTCAATTGATTTCTCTGTCTCCTCATTTAAAAACACAGTATCTGCCTTGAGTTAGGTACTTTGTAGTCATAAAATCATTGCCATAATATTTTAATTTGTGGTCAGACCATAATGTCACCTCAGCGTATTCATTGAAACCAATGTACTGTGTATAGTGTATAAGTCTTCATCACAGCATCTTCTTTGGATAACAGGCTATAAAGACACCAAACAATGAAATCTGGAGGTGTCTGAGGTGTGGTGTTGCTGGGACATATATAGAGGCCCAGCTTCCTCTGAAAATCTTCCAACCCTTCCACTTGCTTTCTACTGGAGGAATCCATTAAACTCTGCATGTAAACTCTACATGTCTGTGCTTTAGGTATCACATCTGGTAAATATATACAAGATTAAACAGCTCAGAGCAGTCTCGTCACATTTTAAGGTCAACAATCAGAAGGCTGAGTGGAAACAACTTGTACACCTGTAATGGTTAAATTGTTTAGTGATCATTTTCACAACGGCAGTCGAGTAACTGTTTTGCATAAACGTAAAGATAATGTCATGGTTTACTTTGACATGCTAACAGACATTAATGAATCATTTGGGTGTTGACTATTGGCTGTCCACAAAAGTTTGTTTTGCTCATTATTGTATTGTATTATTGTGGTCGACTATGTAAGCTTGGGTGTTGTGTGTTCAGCATCCCATCCAGGGTGTAGTCTGCCTTGTACCCAGTGTTACTGGGATAGACTCTGGATCCACCGCAACCCTGACCAGGATAAAGTGGTTACTGAAGATGAGTGAATTAAAGATAATCTCTGAAAGATAATTTCTAATGCAAACATTAGAAGTGAAAAAAAGCCAACATGTAAAAACTGTGAACATGTAGTACTATGGAGTTGCTAAGACTGCCCCTTGTGGTCAATGGCATTTTCATACTAACTGCTCAGAGATGTTTATGCTAAGATAGAGGCACAGACTAAACAGGAAAAAAGATGGCTTCAAAACAAATGCCAGATATCTTATCATAAACACAAATTATGAAAGAAGAGATCTGTTTAGGATGGTGCCACTCTGAAGAACCATCCAGAGCTTATTAACTGGTCTATCTGGTGCACAGTGACTGGATGAATACTGATACTAGTACTGAACCTGATTCAACGACTTGATGGATCTGGTTCTCTTGGGCAACTGTCTGAAGTTAATGTACTTCACAGGGGCTTCTGAGTTGCTATTGCTAACAAATGTAGCAATGATAATAATAATAATAATAATAATAATAATGACTTAATAATGATTCCAGGTGGCATGGTGGTACAGCAGGTAGTGTTGCTGCCTCACAGCTTCAGGGTCTCCATTTCAATCCTGAGCTCAGTTTAATGTCTGTGCAGCGTTTTTCATGTTCTCCCCATGTCTATGTAGGTTTCTGTGTTCTCTGGTTTCTTCCCACCTCCATGAATGTATGAATGTGTGGGGCCCTGTGATGGACGCAACTGTGTATGCTTACAATTACATTTGCAGCATTTGCCAGATGCTCTTATCTAGAGTGACTTACAGAAATGCTTTGTAGTCTCCATGAAAAAAAATTATCATCAAGCTGGTACATAAATTCCAGCACATTAGTTTAGCTTTTGCACTCATAAAGCAAAATTCTGGCTCTTTTTTTTTTATCCACGGAGTTGGTCCAAGGATCAAACATCACCTATGATTGCTAGCAAATGAAAAGTTTGGAACCATTGAAATGTAACTATTAGAAAAAAGAATACAGCTGGTATCACTTGTTCACACAACTACAAAAACAGGCTGCATGATGTCGAAATAGGATCAAGTACACTTAGCTCATTCTTTAACCAAGGAGCATACAACTTCAAAAAGTGAAAAACTCAATAGAACCTAACATCATGAAGCTATCCATCGTAGTGGTTTTTAATAAGTAGAAGACAATTAAATCTCAAACTCTAATTTAATCTAGCCTAGATTAGATCAATCTTATTTGCATGATCATTCTAAATGAGTGTTTGTGAGTATTTTCATCCATCCAGTAGCAGATAATCCAATATGAACCCGAACACGGATTATACTAGGCTCAGTGAGTGTGGAAAACATGGCAATTAAGGCCTAGCGTGGGACTAAGAGTCTAAGAGTCACTAAGAGTTTCAGTATAATTCAAACTTTTCACATCTTTTATTTGCTGTCCATCATGCATAATACAACTCTTGATAAAAATCTCAAAGGCTTATTGCCAAACAGGAAGAAGGTTTCTTTTTTCGCCGCTGGATCTGCAGAGCGACTCAATTACTTTCTATCAGCACTAATTTGATGCTTGACGACAAAGCTTATCTTTGTATGGGTGTGTGCTTTTTCTCAAAGCTGCATTCCTCAGTTTGTTTTTATTTCTTTGAAACCGTAATCATGCTACTTTTGACCTCAGCCCAAAGAGATTGATCCATAAGATTTTCCCAGACTGCTAAAACATCTGGCTCCTTTCTCCATCTCTCTCCCCCACTCCCTTCCCTTTCCCTGCTAGGGTCCTTCACTTCTGGGGTCCATTCTTTTCAAAAGTGAAGGAAACAAGTTAATTTTCTTTGCATTAACATGAAGTTAATGACTGATGAGAAAGTTATGCATGAATTAGTGTATTACTGGTTTTCTGCTCCGCCGCAATAATCTACATGCACAGTATTATCATAGACACTTCAATATTGTGACATGATGCTCTGAATTTGCATTAGACATCATTAAATTTATTCTCTATTCTGGAAGTTTTATAATTCTCATTAAATCTATAAGCTTATATTTGACTAATATGAGATCATATAATGACTTCGCTACACAAATGGAAAGTTTAGAGCTCAGATATGACGTGGAAGTTAATCTTGCTCGTTCACACCCTTCCCGCCCCTAAAGTTGTTACTGCACCGTGGAGATAAAAAACCTACTCAAACGGCCCAATTTATAGCTGGACAGAAAACGCAACAAATCTACCACATATAATTTGAAAATAATCGTGACTGACAACAACAACAACAACAATAATAATAATTAATGCTAAAATATTAATAATATTGTAGAATAATATTTATCTATATTTCTTTCTATAAATCCATTTCATAATCTTTACACTGTCTCCTCTTTTCTTTCTCTTTATTCACTCATTCTCTCATTTTTTCTCTGCACTCTATTTCTCTGTCTTTCACTCTGATGCTGTCTTTTTCTCTTTGTCCTATTTCACTAATTTTTTCTCTCTGTCTATTTTCCTTTTTTCCTAGTTAGCAAGAAGATGTTTAAATGACGTGAAAAAGATGGCAGTCATAACATAAACCTCAAAAGATGTATATATTGGTGGCCAAATCAGGCAGACAAGGACATACCAAAATTAGACGAATGATTGTATTTTTATGGGCCAATTTAAGTCAAGCCAGACTGGCAGAGGGATCTCTCTCTCTCTCTCTCTCTCTCTCTCGGTCTTCCTTTCTGTCTCCCTTTTAATCCCCCCTCACAGGGAGGGAATGCAGCTTCTCCTGTTTCTTGCGTGTATGCTTGAGGTTTGCGTGTGTTACACGGTGAACGTCTCCATTAATTCCTCATCATCTCTCCATCTGCTCTCAACCGCTGACCTGCACTTGACCCTCAATAACTGCACGCTTTTACTGTTTGAATATCGCACTACAAACACACACCATCTTCAGGCAGAATTCATTGGTAAAATAAATATATACCAATCATCTGGAAGTGGCAGTTTTAAAAGAACAAGAAATCTTAATGCAAGCCTCTCAAATCAGGTTTGATATCCAATTATTTTGAGATTCAATAAAGTTATCATTTAAAAGCATCCAGACTTTCATTTTAGACCACATTATAGAGTAGTATATATACAGCCATGTGAATAAACATGGATGTTTTATGAATTATGAATAATGGACTCTGTATTTCACTCCATTTTTTGTCTCTCTGTCTCATATTTTCTCTCACTTTGTATCTCTTTACATCCCTCTCTCTCTCTCTCTTTCTCACTATCGAGAAGGTTATTAAAATGGAGAATCTTTCTAATAAAGGCAATTAAATTATTAGTGTTGGTTAAAGTTAGTTGTAATTAATCTATCCACCCTATCGCTCTCTGTTTTTTTCTCCAAAATAAAATAATAACTTAAGTGGTTCCAATAACATATAACATAATAATCTGTTTTACATTCTGTTAACTTACTATTTGAGTTTTGATTAAGTTGACATTATCTTGACTTCAGTTTACATGCAATGATATAAACCATAAAGGCAATAAAATGTATATTTATAATGCAACACATCATCTGTCTTTTGACTAATGCCTTATTTTATGCCTGTTACATTATTATTTTCAGGAACATTACAGAAAGACAATCTCATATATTGTATACTTTTGTATTTACTTTTGTATTTATTACATACTATATTTTTGATGCTGGAATGCAATTCCCCATACAGCATCATAAGCTACCTATTAGTCTGTATATTTATCTCTAATTAACTGTAAAGATCTTTCGGATGCAGTAGGTATGGGTACTTACTAGGGTAGAGAGTCACTGGGCTTGCCTCATCAGATTTATTTTCAGTGCCATGATGAGCTGAAGGATGGTGGGCATCTCCAGTATCGTACACCACAAACACAGCATACAGGGCGATGGTGATGATCTCCAGCAACAAGGCCACAATCGGAAACTTCAGCCTCATGTTGGTTGAAAACGCCGGCATGGTTCTACCCTAGCTCTCCTGCTTCACACTTCCTCTCTATCTATAGTGTGTGTGTGTGTGTTTGTGTGTGTGTGTGCATGGGTTGTGAGAGGGGCCTCAGAGTGATGTCTGAGTTTAAATTGCCTGCAGGTTTGAGGACGACCAATGATAGACGCTGGAAAGAAAAGGCCAATGGTCACACCTCCTACTGAAGTCTGCTTAAAAAACTAAACAAACAAGGAGTGTCCTTTGCTGCACAGGAAAACACAGTAGCAGATTTTAGAGAATGTTGCTACCACAGAAATGACAGTCAGGGGTTAACTCATTCAATTTGGATCAAAATGACACATTAGTTTATATTTTCTTTAAGTGAAACATTACTACAAAATGAGTTTCAAGCTAATGACAAAACAAAAAGTCAAAGAATAAGATTATATATTTAAAATAAAATGCAAACTATAAATATAGTCATCAGAGTTGAACCTGATTCTCTGGTTTCAAAGACTACATAAAAATAATTCAGACACACTTGCTGCATATAGAGAAGGAAACAAGGGTGAAAGCTGAGACTGACATGGTAGTGTATGCTGAGGTGCTACAAGTGTATCAGGCATAGCAGCAGTTTTCACTGGCCACTTTATTAGACACACCCTCCTTGTTATTGCACCTTGTAGGACTATAGATAGAAGATGTATCTCATCTTTTTCATGCATAGTGTGTGTCAATCATGCTTCTCCCTTTCATCTGTGTCAGTTTTTGACAACAAGTCTGCTGTCAGCTAGATTCATACCCAGCAATGAGGTTTGGGTTTACACTCATTCCAGTAACACATGCTACCTTATCAGTACCACTGCTGTGTTTAGGATGATCCACCACCCAAATAACATCTGATATACAGTGGGTCAGTAGTTTAAAGTTCAAAAGTTTAAAGTTTGTTTAAGTGATATCTCTTCAGTCCTGAGTTATAGTCCCAGAATTTCCCAGTTTCTCATTCATCTGTCTCCTAGCTCCTAGTTGTAGCTCCCTGGTTCTCATGGTTCTATGCTTTCCCTCCAAGTCATGCTTCTGGTGTTTCCTGATTTTAACTTCTCCCTGCTTGTCTGGATAATGATTATGGATTTGTCCAAATGTCTGATGAAACTGCAACACGTTCTGAGCATGTTAATAGGAAACACTTGAATACACAAACTCAGCATGTACATTCAACTGCCTCTGGCTCCCATTTGTTAAAGTACAGGTGCCATATTTTGTTTAGCGTGTGAAGCTGGAGAAGACTGTCAGAGCAATACTCATTATACTAGTACATGACATGAATCAATATCAATGTGCATACATACATTATATCAGTGTACTATATGTGCATACATTTTACTTTATACTACACACTATGTATGCTCCCATGGATGTTTCTCATGCCCTATTAAAAATACAATCCCCAATCTCTATTAAATTGCTGTTAGTCAATTGGGAAACTATGAGTGTTGAAGGGGCACAGCCATAGGAAAACGTCAAACTGAGAGCTTGTGACCTCTTTGGAATGCTTTAAGTTTCACAAAAAGGGCTCATAACATGTCAACATTTTATTAAACCTACAATTTTGATCAACGAACACAAACAATTATACCAAGACAGACTCAACAGGTAGATGTAGTTCTATTCATAAAAGTTTATTTAAATGAGGGAGAGAGTGTGAGAGTTCATACTACACATTAAGAGGAAAAAGATTTTTAATGTTTTTCTTACTAAACAGGTAAAGCACACATTCTCTAATTTTGTGGGAAGCAAGTATTTAAGTTTGCTAGTATGGAAGATAGAATGGCATGATGTATGGAAGATAGAATAGCATTTAGGTATACTTCTTAGTGTGCAATGTGTGGTTTGGGACACAGCCTTGCATTCTATCTAAAGGTGTATACTTGGAACCATGAAATTAATTAGTCTGTGCAGACTTAACACACTTCACATGAATCTAGCTAGTAAATGTTGCTCACACAACATTCACAGCTAGAACTAACACTGTAGAAACATTACTGTTAACCTTCCCATGGCTGACCTATAAAACAAGTGCTCTCACGCACTTTTGTTTATTTGCTTGTTAAAACAGAATTCTGTTCATATTTTCTGCTCTTTAGCCGTGAGAAATTTCAGAAGACCTCATGAGAAAAATATTCAAAAGGTCATGAACCAGAAAAGGGCCCTCAATCTGCTGATGTTCTTAGAAAAGTTGTCATTTGGGCATGATGTTCACATCTCTAACCAGTATACATACTGTAGGTCATGGGTTTTAGGAGATGACAGATTCAAATTATTCAGTATTAAACAATGGATAAAAAGCCAGATGACTATTAACTAAGTTAATCAACAGTAGTCACTGATCCTCCAACCCTACATTTAGCCTCAACTTAAATTGAAAGCTTCTGCATAAAAGCAACAACAGTGTAGTGATGTGACTTTAAGGGTCATTGCTCTTAGCAAATGCATGAATTTAGATTTGCATCAATATATTGGCTAAATCCCTGATAAGCAAGGACTGATAAGAAGTTGGTGCTAATATATTCAGTCAGGTCCATAAGTATTTGGACAGTGACACAATTTTCATAATATTGCCTCTATACACCACCTCAGTGGATTTGAAATGAAGCAATCAAGATATGATTGACGTGTAGACTTTCAGCTTTGATTCAAAGGGTTTAACAAAAATATTGCATTAACCGTTGCATTAAATATTGCATTAACTTACTGAAGACAAAATTGAAGACAGAAAGACCCACAAACAAGCAGCTACTGAAGGCAGCTGCACTAAAGGCCTGGCAAAGCATCTCAAGGGAGGAAACTCAGCATTTGGTGATCTCCATTACTTTTGAGCCTGTGAGAATGGAGGAACTCTGTAAAAAATGGCTGTAATTTCTAAACAGTTAATGCAATATTTTTGTTAAACTTCTTGAAATAAAGCTGAAAGTCTACACTTCAATCATATCTTGATTGCTTCATTTCAAATGGTGGTGTACAGAGGCAAAATTACAAAAAATGTGTCACTGTCCAAATACTTATTGACGTGACTGTAATAAATATATGGTTTCACTTTTTTTTTAAATTAATGACCCTGATAATTTAAACAAATAAAGATATTGCCACTGTAACATGGTGTATGTTAATGTAGGTTAAATAAGACAGATTAGGATCCATTCATGCAGAAATCTTGTTATGTTCACAGGATTCAAACAACTGGAGTACTATAGCTAGTTTCCACTGTGTAATACATCATGTAAGTAACGTGACAGTGTCATTAGCTTTAGCAAATTACCTCCACATGTGTTTATGTTTTCACAAACAACTTTTAGAGTAACTGAACTGTAATTGTAGACATGTTTTGCATGTAATTGTAGAGGTCTTGCATTTTCCCTGGTATGAGAATGAAAACTTCTAAAAAGAGTTGTTAAAAAAATAGAAGCTAAAAAAGATTTGCATTAAAATTGAAAGTTTTTAGGTTCTTCATTAAAGATTTTTGTTGGGTAAAATAAACTATTTGCTTTGGTTGCTGATGGATCAGCTTTAGGATACACACAGACAATATTTAACAAAATAATGTGCAAAATCATTATAGCAAACTAATTCTAGAGCTGGTGCTGTAGAGAAAATTATACTATACTTTAGCCTGTTGAGTTATTTAGAGTAGGATCTTGTATAAACTGGTCATTTTATTTGTGTTATGGTTAGCTCTTTCTTGTTTTCCCCTGAAGATAGAAATATAGATATTAGCCAAAGCACATCTATGCTATGAATGTCCTGGTATTGCTTACTAATTTAGTCATTTTCATTTGGAACTGAAAACAGACCTTTTTAATCTCGCTGACTTGTAAATTTATATACTGTAATGTCAAGGTATTAGACTATGATAATGCAACCCAGTAGGGTGTCATGGGAGGAAGTTTAACACTACTGGTTTAGATACTTTGCTTACTAGAAGGAGAACAGATTAAGAGAGAGGAAATTCTGATTGCAAGAAGATATGGATCAAGACAGAAATTATATAAACAATTCACTTGGACACAGAGCGAAGGCCTGAACATGCCTTAAAACAGATTTTTTCTACTGCCACGCAGGAGTTTGCTCTACGCCCAACATCTTATCAAATGATCAAAAGTAAAACTCTTCAGGACAATGGGCCTCTGGGATTAGAGGTGAGAAGTTCTCCCTTAATGCACATTAAAAATTGAAAGTAAAAGACAACTATATAACAATCACAATGTACAATCCCCTTTTGGTTCAGTGCTACCCACTGTGCCACCTAATTCGTTTATTACTATTATTAGGCTTAGAGAGTGGAGTGTCCGCCATAAAATTCCCTGTGAATTAGCAGTTACTAAAGAAATAATAACATTAGAGTGAGTGCATTAATATAAACTGTCAGAGCCAGTCAGGCATGTCTCAATAAACTACACAGGTTTTCTTTCAGTTTGCTAGTAAAAACTCAAAAAATCAGGGCCTTTCCTAGACTCACTGTTTTAATGGGACACAACGGTGGACCTGTGCTGTAGATCGCAAATAAACGATCAAAAGCAATTTAATTTTATTTCTCATTTAAGTAAAAATAAAACATTAATGACTTACTAAATTAAACTGAATTATAATCTACAGCATATAAATAAAACTACATTAAATTTGCTGTTATGACTTATGATGGTTAGTCTACATGGGCTATAGCCTATACACATGGATAGGTTGCTTACAGTTTGCATTAGTATTAACATTACCTTCTCTTTTACTGTCCATCATCTTTAATGTTGCATTGTATACAATGATACACAACAATAGCTGTACCAGTTGTACCAGTTATGTAGTTCTCTGTCTAACTTTACACTTTTACTACACTACTACACGTATTTGAACACAACATAAATAGAAAATAATTCAAAGCCTGTGTGAATTATACTCAAATATTCATGACAAAATAATGAAAACAAAATAATGCATTAAAATGTAATTCATGAAGTTTTTTTTAAGTGTGTAAAAAATGTAAAATATCTTTGCAAGTGCTACACTAAAGTTTGGATAAAAGAGTAATCAATGGATTGTGGCCAATTCTCTCTGGAAAAATTTTGTTAACACGCTTTGCATATCTTGGCAACAAGAAACTTAACTGAATGTTTCTATGTGAAGTTAATTTGATTGTTTAAACAATTGAATGGTGCTATTGGTGCCACTATTATTCCAGTATGATGAATAATAGCTAATAGGAAGTATGACAGGCAGCTGCCCAAATGATATAAGGAAACTGAGCAACTTCAACTATTATAAACTGTAGGGCCAGTGGAACAGCAGATAACAACATTGTGTGGAATAAACCTTGGCAGCTCCAACAAAGCACAAGCAGTGATACTGTATGTGTGTATTGGATCTTATATTGGATTAAAGGATCTTCCAAAAGAATAAATGTAAAGTTTGCTTTTTTCTGGCCACATGAGTTGAAACAAAATGCAAGCGTAGTTCTGCCAAAAAATAAATATTTATTATTTTTTTTCCATTACTTCTTTGATTTATTAGACATATGGTATATGTTGGTATGTGAAGTGTGCATTTGTAATTTTGCCCTGGAACTGCAAGGATACAAGGATAATGTTGCATTGTCATATTGTTTAGCTCACTAATACTATATGTACATAAACAGTTTCATGTAATAAAAATGAAATACAGAAATTGGAACTTTAATATAATCTAAACAAATTTAATTTTGTTCAGTGTTCATAACTGCAGCTTTTTACAGAGGAAGGACACACTCCAAACAAAGAGGCACACACACACACACACACACACACACTGTGACTAACAAGACACAGTGAGCTTAATGGAAAGGTGCAAACAATGACTATAAGGAGTGGTCAGGACAGAGCCAAATAAACCATGAGAAAAACAGGAAACAGGATCAGGAGAGATAGAGGAATATTAATGTATGTAAACTGACACCAACTACAATAATTTTTCAAACATAAGATTTTCTAAGCAGTTCAATGTCTGCAAAACTTTGGTTTCAAATGATTGGTTTCAGCACATATAGTGAAGGCATTGAGAGCACTGGTTGGTCTAACAAAGTTGGAGCCATTGGAGAGGGATCTTGATCCACATTCTTAGTTGATTCTTATAAAATATATTGTCTTTCATAATCTACTGCATTAAATGAGGCTAAATAAAACTTGCTGATATGACATGATGATTACTCAACATTGGCTAAAACTTATACACATGCATAGGTTGCCTATGGTTTTAACATTACCTTGTCTTTTACTGTCCATCATCTTCTTAGTTGGTTATAGGTTTGTGCATATGGACTTTCCTCTTGAATTCAGACCCCAGGTTTATATTCAGAGACTGAGATGGCCATTTGGGTTTCTGTAGCCATTTCAGTGTTGTCTTAGAGCATGGCAGAGGCATACAGGTTTCACAGCTGAAATATCCTGCTACTGGTATTCTACATTTAAACCTGAATATTGACCTAAATTGTTTGTTTTGGTAAATTGTATATCTGTTGTTGTTCCTCTTTCGGCTGCTCCCATTAGGGGTCGCCACAGCGGATCATTGGTCTGCATATATTTGATTTGGCACAGTTTTTATGCCGGATGCCCTTCCTGACGCAACCCTCCCCAAATTTTTATCCAGGCTTGGGACTGGGGCTGAAAGCACACTGTTGCACGCAACCCCAGTGGCTGGGCTTGGTTCCCTGGCTGGGAATCGAACCTGGGCTGCAGAGGTGAGAGCGCTGTGGCCTAACCGCTAGCCCTCCAGGGACCCAGTAAATTGTATATCTGTACCACCCATAAAATAAATAAATAAATAAATAAAACTTAATAAAAACAACGTACTGAACTATGGAGATGATCCAGGCCAGACAACACTGACCTCCTCCAGATATTTGCATATCACACAATAGAGGAATGTGGTTGTCTTATGAAAAGGAACACAGGATGTGTGTACTTCAGATCATCATACATCATACAACACATCATGACACAGGTGACGCTAATCATTCTCTTTGCTTCCTGCTTCATTTCAAGCAAACTTTGTTTTTCTTTGCCTCCTTTGGGATCACTGAAACTGTGCAGCTACTTTATTAATGCATTTATACCTTCTTCACGCAAACACAAGGACTCTGTTTACCTGAAGCTGTTTGCATTTGGAAGGATTAACTGTAATTAAACCCTGGCAGCACCTCATTCAAGATTCAGCTTGAGGATAAGTCGTCATTTCTAGCAGATTGCGCATGTCACATTGATTTACTTACAGCTGTCACCACACGTGGCTGTAGCCTCATTTAGATTACTGGTTTTGCTGTGTAATAACTAATTGGCATTAAAGTTCTAATGAAATGGCTTGAGAGTCATGAATTGATTCTGTATGTTGATATGTTTCCTTTTGAAACCTGCATCCACACCACCCCTTTCTGGATAAGACTGGGCACCCCTACTGTAGACCAAGATCACAAAAGTTGATACCAGTCAGTTTTGTGTTTCACAATATTTTTTTCATATTTCTGTCCTCTATTTCTCATGTTGTAGTTATGTACCAGTATTTAATTGTAATGTGATATTCAGCATGCACAATGTTGACACCTGATTCCACCTGTTTAATCAGTTGATCATGATATTCAAAGACTGTCATGTGGCTTCTGCTTGGTTGGAATGAAAACCTGCACCCACACTGACCCATATAAGATCGGACACCTCTGGTCTACAGTAATTACAGATGAACTCTGAGGTATGTGATATGAGAGGGTTTGTGGAAAATATCTCAGAGCTCAATCATAACAATGTGGTGGAAAAGAGGTCAATTATAACAATGCTTGGGTGTGTGTGTGTGTGCCCTGTAGTACATTATAGTGATTGCAGTATCATTGTAATATTGTCTGAAACATCCTTGATTTTTGAAAAGCAGCTATATAAATTACATGGATTCTTATTGGTCTCAATATTTAGACAAATGACAACATTCGTCCATGTTGAAATGACATTTGCCATTCTTGCATGTCTGATGTTTTTAATCTTAGTTATCACATAAGCATGAAAGTGGAGAAAATGCAGAAACATATACTATACTCCTTTACTGGATAAAAATGTATACAGTACAGATCTAAATAACACAAACCAGACACTAAAAACAGGGCTGTATGTTGACTTTTGAGCATGTACTACTGTTGGTAGAAAAGCTGCAAGTTTTATAGCACAAATTAAAATACTGAAGCACTGACATGAACAGTCCATAATAATACTTTTCACACAAGTGATTCTTTTGTATGAGCACAGAATTTATTTCTTCATTGAATGTTTTTATTGTTAATGTATTTGGGGAATAAAAAAAAAAATTTTGTATTGTATTAAATGATAAATAATATCAGACATGGGCCTTATCATGAGAACAGCTTAAAATTGCTGTTATTGTTTTAACATAATAACACATAATAACTTCTTAAAATACTTCTTTTATTAGTGCTGGCATTTATTTTTCATTGGTTATATTTTCAATGATTTACAGCAACAGAAGGCAAAGTGGCTGTCAGCAATGCAAAAAAAAAAAGTTTAACTGTGCAGAGGTTACTGAAACAGCTTTATGAAAAGGAGAAGCAAAGCTGATGATACTCACTATTCATTCTCACTTAGAGGCAATTTAGAGTGGTAACCCAAAATATCAACAGTTGGGGGACACTGGAGAACCTGGTGGAACTCACATGGACATGGGGAAACTCCACACAGTAACCTGAGCTCAGGAACCTTAGAACTGTCAGGCACAAACACAAACCGCAGCAGCACCAGGCTGCTTATGATTGTTAATTAAAATTTTAAAATCTTTTCAGTCATTCACTCCATCCATCCATCCATCCATCCATTTTCTGTACCACTTATCCTACACAGGGTCATGGGGATCCTGGAGCCTATCCCAGGGGACTGAGGGCACAAAGCGGGGGACACCCTGGACGGGGTGGTAATCCATCGCAGGGCACAATCGTACACACTATGGACAATTTAGAGATGCAAATCAGCTTACCACGCATGTCTTTGGACTGGGGAGGAAACCGGCATATCCCTGAAGCACGGGGAGAACATGCAAACTCCTCATTCATTCACTCATTTTATTTTATTAACTTTTAGAGTCACTGATAAAGAAAATGGTTAAGGAGATAAATAAATTAGAAATATATGAAATAGTAACCTTTAATGAAAAGAATACATTAATGTATTCAATGGCCACGTGGAATGAATGCCATGAATGAATGCATGCCACATTTAATGGTATTGACACTTTATCTGCACTTGCAAAGCGGCACTGTGCATTGTGCAACAAACGTATGGGGCCCATGTGTAAAAACAAACACAAAAATAAAGCGATTGTTCTTGATTACTAACATTTAGCTTGCTGATTGAGGGTTTGTGTTGGGTTTTCCTCTCTGCCTCCTTATCAGCATGCACAAATATTTCACCACAGGAAAGGTGGAGTGTGTGATTTACAGCAGAAGGGTGTGTTAACCAAAAAAAATGACAGAACCACTACATGTGTGTCTTCATATGTGATCAATTTCAAGGTCATTTTCAAATGTCTAGTGCTGACGTTGTTATTGGATGGACTTATTTCACATTTGCCAAGTCGTAATTACGAGATATGTAGTGTTCAAGTGCACAGCCAAAATGATCTAGATAGCCAGCTTTATCTTTTTTGGTGTCCTTTTTTATATTTACCCCCACTGCACAAAAGGCAGCCTTATAGTTAGAGATGTAAGGTAAATCCTGTCTATGGCTTAGTCTGAGACTGCTAAAACATTTACATCTTTATTTCATTTCATTTATCAGACTCTTGAAACATGCAAATGGAGTGCAAATGCTGTGATACAAAGCACCTAAAGCACTGGCAAAGAATCAAGACCTGAAATACAAATGTCAAGTGCTAGTTTCTTCAAGTGCTAGTATGATGTAGGTAGTTACAAAAAGACAATTTCAACATATGTGTATAGACAATACAAAAGACAATCAGTAACATAAGGACAATTTCAAATGTCCATGCATTAAGTAATAGTACTGTTAAATAAAATAAAAAATCGAGAAGTAATACAAAATTGTTTCGTTCATGGTAAGTGCAATAAGGTGTTGTGACTGAAGAGGTAGGTCTTTAGATTTTTGCTTAAGGAGCAGAGATAGAGGGTTGTTCAGAGTGGGTAGCTCATTCCACCACTAAGGGGGCAGACAGCATGATCTAGCATAGTGAGCAGCAACAAGATCTCCTGCTGCGAGAGGCAGTCAGATCTTGCGCAGTGAGAAGCAGTGAGATCTTGGGCAGCAAGAGGCAGCGAGATCTGGCTTAGCGAGAAGCAGTGAGAGTGCAGTGAGTGGCAGTGAGATCTTGCATAGTGAGAGGCAGCATATCTTCTGCAGTGAGAGGAAGCGCGATCTTGCACTACGAACACGTTTAGATCTCAGAGAAAGACATGCTAGGCATTGTGAGGTTGAAGAGCTGGGTTGGCATGTAAACCTTTGCAATGGGCAATAAGTAACAAGAGGGAATGTTGAGTATCAACATTGTTTCTGAAGCTTCCATTTGTATGCAGGATTTAAATGGATATTCAAGAACTGACAAACTTTGCGCACATATGGAGAACTAATTCTGTTTAACACATTATTAAAGAGTGTGGGGTATAGAATTACGTTATTTTGAAAGTGAGGGGTGCATGTTTCCTGTGTCCTGTACATGTGTGATCTGGTCACAAGGGCCTCCTGTTTACTTCTTTACTTCCTTGCTTTCCTGCCCCAGCCTCAGCCTGACCACATCCCTGATCACACTAGCACCAACTTACTTGTTCACAACGGTGCCTCTTAACTGGTTAGCACATAATACTACATCTGCTTATGTTCTCTGTGATGTTTCACAAGCATGTTGTCCAGCTACTAGAAACTTTCTAAATTCTAAATATCATAAAATTGAAACGTTTTAAATTCTAATGATTCTAAAATCTAGAAAATGTAAAATCTAAACATTCTAAATTCGAAACATTCTTTAATTGAAATATTCTAAATTCTAAGCATTCTAAAATTTAACCATTCTAAATTCGAAACATTCTCAGTTCTAAACTAAGCTTGGGTTACAGTCTGTGTGGAGTTTTGTACGTGTGTCCATGCGGGCGGGGTTTCTTTCGTTTCCTCTCACCTTTTGGCTACTGTAAAATTGCCCCAAAGTGTGTGTGTGTGTGTGTGTGTGTGTGTGGTGCCCTGCAATGAATTGGCATCCCATTCCGGGTGTATTCCTACCTCATGCACAGTTTTTCCAGTGGATCAATTAAAGCCATGACCATCTTGATGTCTTCCACTGTGGACCAGGATAAAGCGGTTACTGAAGATTAATGAATGAATGAATGAATGAATGAAATTACTTGATGTAGTGCTTTCACAGAAGTTAAACAGAAAAAGGCACAAAACCACCTAGCTATTTACGTTCATTATGAAATCCAGATTCTATGACTACGCAAATTGCAAATGCCAAGTGCACACTACATGACTTTCAAAATCGCAGAATTGCTGACCCTTTTACACTACATGTCTTGAATCGCTTGCAAGTGTGACAGGTGGAATAATGTGCACTACATACTGTAATTCAGATCCAGTAGAGGGAGCTCTAAACTGCTGCGGTATGCTGAAGGGCACGTCGCTTTTCTTCCACTCATTATACACGTGAGCTGAGGAAAGTTGTGTCCGTGCATCTTTTACACTAATACCTCCCTTTTCAGGTATGAGTGCTTTATAATGACTGTTCATGGTGGCATGTGTTTTAGTTGACGGTGTATAGATGTCCAAGAAAACATTTGCAGTACTTTATATTTGTTTATTACGAAGAATGAAGTAAATTACCTGACGCTAGTCATATTAGCCTTGTTATGCTAACCGCGCCCTCGCCTGTGTAGTAGCGGTGCACAGTAGCCATCTTAACAGCCATTTGGCGGGTGCTGTAACACAGTCAATGTTATAGTTACATTGTCAAAATGTTCATTACTGAGTGAATGTGCCGTTAATGTTGTATGTATTTACCACGAGTTGAGACATGTCTTAAGCGGGAACATGCTGATTTGCAGTGTCTTTTGTGGGTTTCTGTGTTTGTTTATTTTTATGTTTTCACATAATTACTGGGATTCACAGTTTAAAACATTAATGCCAGTG
>CM040472.1:11938752-11971736 GCA_022758105.1 Pangasianodon gigas | reverse complement strand
CAATGTTATAGTTACATTGTCAAAATGTTCATTACTGAGTGAATGTGCCGTTAATGTTGTATGTATTTACCACGAGTTGAGACATGTCTTAAGCGGGAACATGCTGATTTGCAGTGTCTTTTGTGGGTTTCTGTGTTTGTTTATTTTTATGTTTTCACATAATTACTGGGATTCACAGTTTAAAACATTAATGCCAGTGTTAGTGTTTATTGACAAAATGGACATGTTGTCTTGCTGTTGGATGTACATTTCTCATTGTGATATTTCAGTACGACTTTCTGATATTTCTTGCACTTAAGCATAGTGGTATTTGTTGTGCTATTGGTTCCTATTGTATGAGATTGTTGATGAATCACTCATTATACACGTGAGCTGAGGAAAGTTGTGTCCGTGCATCTTTTACACTAATACCTCCCTTTTCAGGGCTTTTACACAAGCAGTTTTTTGGTTTTGTAGGGGTGTGCACACTACATGATCGCCTGCAGAGGAGGCTGACAAACTACATGACCTTTCCACTGGAGAGATTCCTGCTGGAATGCACATGATCCCCAAATCCTGTCTCTCATGAAAACAAACAAGAGAACTGTCTGTTATGTTTATAATTCTTTAATAATTAATTATTCATTTCTCAAACTAGGCTACAACTAGTTTGAGAAATGAATAAGCTACAGAGAATAGCTAGCTACCAATATAGCTAGCAACATTGTAGCAATGAAGATATCATAAATATTCTAATGTTGCTGATTCTGAATGCTGCTGATCAGTGCACTGTATTTATTTCACTTTGCTAAAGTGAGAAATTATGTCTCAAGCTGACTGCTCAGTGTCATACAATATAGTATATCTGTATAAGCCCCTGCTTTTGAGGCAATTCAGCAAAATCTGTGCACTGGCCATTTTCAATGACAACTTTCACCAGATGGTGTACTTAAATTGACACCCATCGTTCATCTTTCCATGGGGACATCTAATCAATGAGAAGCCATGAGCACTAGAAATTCTCTTTATTATTAACAACCTTTTTGTTTGACCAACAAAAGGACCTCATTAGTCACTTTGTCAACTTACTTTGCTTAGGACAACATTTGTTCCCCAGAAGTACAGCAATACATGTTTGTGTGTGAGACATAATCCAGAGCGTGTTTGAGGATGGAATGGTATGTAAGAGTGAGGGTGGGTCACCTTTGAAACAGAACAAATCACAAATCTTGGAGGAAAGTCCTTGGGGGGCTTTGTTTCTTCCTGCCCTCCCTTTCAAGGATAGCGGTCTGTAATCTGTGAAGTAAAGAATGAGAGATGTGGACAGAGAAGAAATACAGAGATACACCATCAACAGAATTTACCAACAGTATCTGTGATTATGGCTGGGTGTTGTTTCAGCTTGTGGAGTCAGAAGAGAAATCATTTGAGGCAAACTTTTATTACTATTATTACTTTTTACTTTATTACTTTTATTACTATATTACTATTAGTTAATGATCTCCTAACCATTGATATTATTTTAAATAGGTTACACTGAACTTCATCTTTATTTATATGTTTAAATAAGTTAAGTTATATATAAGTTATGTCAGATATAATGTTTCGTCAGAGTTGGACAAGAATCTGAGGCTATCATGGCCACAGTCTCACCGAAACTGAAAAATTACCTGTTTTTTTTCCAGTCTTCACATGTCCAGTTTTGGTGAGTCTGTGCCCATGATAGGCTCGGATTCTTGTTCTTGGCTGACAGGAGTGGAACCTGATGTGGTCTTCTGCTGTTGTATCCAGAGTTTCTGCTAGGAATTTTTGGTGCCAATCACAGTGTCCAGGAAAGATTTAGTTTACAAATGAGTATAATTCTGGTCATACGTTAATTACTACTGCTGCGAAAAATCACTGAAATATAGGGCTATACAAGAATGACAACAGCAGGTAAAATGAATTAACATTTATTTTACATTTTTGCACAGAGTCAACATGTAAATAAAACAGTTAACAGGCCTATAAACACCACAAAGCTGAGAAAAAGAAAACTTTCTGCTAATGAAAAATATTGCTACATGACATGGCTGCTAATAACATTTTATTTATCCTTGTTTTAACTAGATTGAAATGTTTTTAAAAGAAGCACAAAAACGTTACCTTGCAACGCATAGACTTTTCTGCTACTCTGATGCTGGATCATATGTCTCTGTGATCTCAACATGTCTATCTATCTATCTATCTATCTATCTATCTGTATATATACTCTTTTTATTACACCCATTCTTCTTTTTTCACGTTTAGCATGTGTATAACAATGAAATGCTTTGAAATGATCATTTTTTTCTGTTTTTGAACCATTTATAGTGTCAAACATGTACAGTATGTGAAAGCGCCTACATGTGCATATCTCAACTCAATTCAATTCAGTTTTATTTGTATAGCACTTTTAACAATGGACATTGTCACAAAGCAGCTTTAAAGAAATATATAAATTCAGGATATAAATTTTAAATTTGCAAATTTATCCCTAATGAGCAAGCCAGAGGCGACGGTGGTAAGAAAAAACTCCCTAAGACGATACAAGGAAGAAACCTTGAGAGGAACCAGACTCAAAAGGGACCCCATCCTCATCTGGGTGACAACAGATAGTGCGATTATAAATAATTCCCTTCTATAACTGTATACTGTATGGTCAGAAAGTGTAATTGTGTAACCATGAAAATTCATTATAGTTTTCATGTGAAGCCTATTTTGTTGAAGTTATCAACTGTTCATTGATGGAGACTTGAGTGCAAAACTGTTCGTGGGAATTGCAGTCCTAAATCTATCATAGCAACTGTAGTCTTAAGCCATCGTAGCAAAACTGTTCATATCAGTTGAAGGATATCTAAAGGAATCACATCTCAGAGTGCCCAGTCTGCACTGATAGGAGATCTGATAGAACTTGAACTGGTAACATAACCAGCCAACCACCAAGACCACCTTCTAGAATGATCTAAACTCTATCATAAATTTTAAATAATAAACTTGCAAATATTACTATGGTGGTAGGCCTTATCAACAGCAATGATGTGATAGCCTATGGAGAAGTAGTAGAATTGCCAACAGACCAGTGTACTGAAAGCAGCCTGTACCTCAATTTCAGCAAGACAAGCTTATTGCTGACTTCAGGGAGATTAGTGTGAACCTCAAAACGGTTCTCAACAAAGGGACAGCTATAGAGTTTTGACATCTTCAAACTTCAAGAGACCACATAACTCGAAACCTCTTATAGGCCCTACACATTTCCCCCATCATGTACAATGCCAGTGCTTCCTTAGGAAGCTGAGAAAAGTCAACCAACACCCACAAATCCCCCAAAATTCTACAGATATGCAGTTGAAACTAAGTGACAGAGACAATGTAATCGAGTAGGGTAGGTTCATAATGTTTGACTGAACAGCTCAGAGAAGCAACTGGGATGCCTCTGCTAGCCATATATAACATTAATAACGAAGGATCTCTAGAAAGGCTCTGAACATACCTGGGATTCCACATACCCCAGCCATCTGTTTGCCCCTCTACGCAAGGTAGGCTCAAAGTTCTTCCAAGCTTCCAGCATGCTTTGAAGGTGAAGGAACCTAAGGGTGTTTGGGAGGGGCTGTACAGTTGTGATGGATCAAAAAGTGAGAGCTTGGTGGTGCTGGGATTTGAACTTATAACCTTCTATTTTTCCACTTTTAATAAACAGTTAAAATTGGTCGTTTTGATCAGAGGATTATAGTTTAAAATATTCATGTGCATTCCATTCTTTCTGCAAAAAAGAAAAAAAATCTCAAGCTAGACAGGCTGCAATGAAAAGGAAAAAGTAATTTGCTAATTACTTTTTACTTATCTGTGCGGCTTCCTTCAAGTTCAAGTTCAAGTTCAAGTGGAGTTTATTGTCATTTCAACCATATACAAGTACATAGTGAAATGAAACAAACACAGAACAACACAGACCTACAAGGGACTACATAATTTATACAGAAAGTGCACAAGTGCAAACATGTGCAGACAGCACAAGACAGTACAATGACTACTGGGACAGACAATGGGCACAGTAAGTCCCAGTGCAGCGCCGACCAGTACACAGTTCTGTTTAAAAGTGAACCTAGTGACAATAGTGCAAAGAGTACAAGAGTACAAGTAGCTGAAATAGTGTAAACATAAGTGTAAACATAAGAGTAGCAGTCTATGTACAGTATAATAAGTACTGTAGCAGCATAAACATGTGCAAAAACTTGCAAAAAATTGCAGAGAGGATGGAGGATGCTCAGTTGTGCGTATATATATGTATGTGTGTGTGTGTTCCTTCAGTCCAGTTTCTGAGTATTGAGGAGTCTGATTGCATGGGGGAAGAAACTATTGCACAGTCTGGTTGTGAGGGCCCGAATGCTTCGGTACTGTTTACCAGACGGCAGGAGGGTAAAGAGTGTGTGAGAGGGGTGTGTGGGGTCATCCACAATGCTGGTGGCTTTGCAGATGCAGCGTGAGGTGTAAATGTCCGTGATGGAGGGAAGAGAGACCCCAATGATCTTCTCAGCTGTCCTCACTATCCACTGAAGGGTCTTGCGGTCCGAGACGGTGCAATTCCCAAACCAGGCAGTGATGCAGCTGCTCAGGATGCTCTCGATAGTCCCTCTGTAGAACATGGTGAGGATGGGGGTTGGGACATGTGCTTTCCTCAGTCTTCTCAGAAAGTACAGGCGCTGCTGGGCTTTCTTAGTTATGGAACTGGTGTTGAGCGACCAGGTGAGGTTCTCCGCCAGGTGAACACCAAGAAACTTGGTGCTCTTGACGATCTCCACGGAGGAGCTGCCGATGTTCAGCGGAGAGTGGTCATTCTGTGCTCTTCTGAAGTCAACAACCATCTCTTTAGTTTTGTCCACGTTCAGAGACAGGTTGTTGGCTCTGCACCAGTCCGTTAGCCCCTGCACCTCCTCTCTGTATGCTGACTCGTCATTCTTGCTGATGAGACCCACCACGGTCGTGTCATCGGTGAACCTGATGGTGTGATTTGAGCTGTGCATTGCTACACAGTCGTGAGTCAGCAGAGTGAACAGCAGTGGACTGACCACACAGCCCTGTGGGGCCCCATTGCTCAGTGTGGTGGTGTTGGAGATGCTGTTCCCGATCCGGACTGACTGAGGTCTCCCAGTCAGGAAGTCCAGGATCCAGTTGCAGAGTGAGGTGTTCAGGCCCAGCAGGTTCAGCTTTCCAATCAGGTGCTGAGGAATGATTGTGTTGAATGCTGAACTGAAGTCTATGAACAGCATTCGTACATATGTGTCTTTATTGTCCAGGTGGGTGAGGGCCTTATGGAGGGTGGTGGTGATGGCGTCATCTGTTGAGCGGTTGGGGCGGTAAGCGAATTGCAGGGGGTCCAGTGAAGGGGGCAGCAGGGTCTTGATGTGCCTCATGATGAGCCTCTCGAAGCACTTGATGATGGGTGTAAGTGCAACGGGACGGTAGTCATTGAGGCAGGACACTGGAGACTTCTTTCGCATGGGAACGATGGTGGTGGCCTTGAAGCACGTCGGAACAACAGTGCTGCTCAGGGAGGTATTGAAGATGTCCGTGAAAACATCTGCCAGCTGGTCTGCACATCCTCTGAGCACCCTGCCAGGAATGTTGTCTGGTCCAGCAGCCTTCCGCGGGTTGACTCTGTGTAGAGTCTTCCTCACATCGGCCGTGGTTAGGCACAGCACCTGGTCATTGGGAGGAGGGGTGGTCTTCCTCGCCGTCACGCCATTCTGTGCCTCGAACCGAGCGTAGAAGTTGGTCAGCGCATCTGGGAGGGAGACATCACTGTCACAGGCAGGTGATGTTGTCCTGTAGTTGGTGATGGCCTGGATGCCTTGCCACATGCGCCATGTGTCTCTGCTGGCCTTGAAGTGGCTGTGGATTCATCCTCATAAGATTAAAAGCAAATCCATTCCCCTTCATTATTGTCAATGGGAGATGCACAACATACTCGGTTGGTTAAAAGAAGTATATCATTATTTTATTGTGTGTAGATGTACATAAGTGCTAGCAGTGGGGTCAATTTAATCTGATTTAAGATAGCCAAAATTATAATTGATAAATTAGCTGAGCAGTTTATTTCTATACAGTTTCCAACCACTACATTTACTATTTTGATCCTCTTGGCTTTTAAATTGTAAATTATTGTATTGTATTTTTTCATAAATAAATTAATGAGAATATTGAAACTAGTATTTGATTGGTATGATTACAACATACCATGAAACAAATACAGAAAACAAATAGTCAACGAAAAAGGGCAGCTTACACACACTGATTCAGGACAGTGACAGCTTGGTGGTGGAGGTTCTGAACTAATGATTGGTGGAAGTGCCAGAAAAATCACTGTTATACCCTTGAGCAAGGCCCATAATCCTTAATTTATGGGAATGATCAAGCTAAGACAACTAATGTAAAAGAAGATGCACTACAAGCAGTAAATACTGTACACAGACTAAATAATAACTCCTGTTAGAATATGAGCAGCCATGCAAGGTTACTAGGTGCCTGGTAAATTAAAGAAAAACAATCCAACTGGAACAACTTTCACATTAACATTTTAATTAATATTTAATTAATATGTGAGATTCAGTGATGTCCATTGGAAAAAGGCTATTTATTTTCATGATGACATTCTTAGTTGACTTTTCGGTTTAAAGTTTTTTTCATCAACATGCTGTTTTATTTTAACTTTGGTTAGCAGTTTCCTACATTACCCACAATGCCATCTGTGTACTCGCTGATAGTGGTGCAGGTGGGAATTAGCCCTTGCTTCATCTCTCTAAAACAGCCCTTTCATCATTCCAGCTCTCTCACTCACCTCAGGCACATTAGCAAACAGGCTTGTCTGTCTAATGCATTTACATAATTGTAATAAATATTAAATAATGTTTTAACATAAAACTTTTACACCAAGAAAACATTTATAGTGAGTGTAATTTGTTTCTTAACTGAACTGAAGGCTAGTAATGTTATAGCCTGTGCTGCATAGCATATGTAAAATGACTGAATGAAATCAGACATGATGTTGATCCTAAAACATTTAGGTTTTAAGGTAAGACAAACAATAAGCTGCATGGAGCAACTGAAAAACATTATAAGCCAGTAAGAGAGATTTCAAATGTTCAGAAACAGTTAAGGATGATTGTTTCTGGTTGTGCTTTTATTTCTATAAAAGTACATTTTTGTTTTCATCAGTCAAAAACATTTGGCCTACTGATTCTAACCTGCTCTGTATTTAGCCATAAAATGTGTTACAGTTCATAAAAAACAAGACCCCACAGAACAGAAATGTTATATTCTGTACTTTTACCACATCGTATTTTATTTGTGACACTTTCATTTTTGGGTATAAACAAAATGTGTGAAATGCAGTTCTTGATATAGTCTCACTGCTGTCAAGGAATTCGTAGTCCTTTCTGATAACCCTTTAACAGTACATAAATATCGTCATCTTGACTTTAACGTCCCACGGCCCACCCTTCCTTTAGCAGCGAAACTCTGGCTACAACCTCCTTATCAGTGCATCTGTGTAGAAACTGAAATGATTGCGACTAGAAAGAAATAGAAAAAAACATCCTGGCAGTAGGAAAATGGGGAGTGGGTTTCTGTGTACAGGAAGACAAAGATTAGTGAGAGGCATGTCAGTTATAAAACCGAGAGAAGGAATGTGAGACATGGCTTCTCACGCAAAGTGTATGCATGTGCATATGTGAGTGCATATACATGCCATTAATACATCATAGCTACATAGAGAGGAAAATGTGGAAGGGTGGATAGTGATGGTGTGTGAATTATTTTTTGCTTAATTAAACCCATGTGTTTAAACAAAATCTTCAAAATATCATGATTATTTCATGGCTCACTGTCCATCAGACTGTCTCAGATTACTGAACACGTTTCAAACATAGACTCAAGTGAGTAAACTCTGAATTCCCAACATTAAAGAGCTAGACTCAAACCCATCAGATTATATGTGTGTAGGACCCACACATGGGATTTCTGAGTGAAGATAATGGACAAGCCCTTTTGACATGCCATAATGGTGAACAGATTTAACGGCATGGGGCTGATGGGAAGGAATTCGCATAGCCTGTTACTGACCTGCAGCCTGGTGAATATCTGTATCACATTCCAGTAATTTCAGCTGCAGAGACCCTCGAGGATGATTATTTATCAGCACTGTATGATTGTGACATCAAGTAACCCCTTAAATGTCTAACAGTTTGCAATATTTATGACATATGATGTCAAGTGCTAATAAGATGTAAGGAAAGAAGTCATCTTCACAGTGATGCACTCACAGATCATAAGCTACACCTACTGTTTATCTTCCACTTTCTATTTTTTGAACAGGAACAGGAAGTTGTGTTGCCTCAATGGCCTTGATGTCTAAACAACATTAAGCCTGGCGGAGGAGTGTGTTCAGTGCTCCAATCAGAACTGAGCGACTGATAGACAGAATGATAAATGGCACCATGGTTTGAAATCTGATTATGTCACTGAAAAAAAAGAAGCAATCTATCTGTAATGACCTGAAAATGCACACCAAAGGAGCCACACCTGATAGTAGATTGCAATCAAGTATGGCTCTGGATTGGGTGGAACAAAAACTTGCAGCCGCGCCGGCCTTTTGTGGATAAGATTGGACTCCCTTGACCTAGGTCAAATACATTTTCAGGAATGAATGTAACCAGTGTGTGCCCTTTTACCAAAATAGATATATATCCATTTTAACCCCTAAAAGTCTTATATTTCTGCTATCAATCTTAAAACACAGTACTTTGATGTACTATGTGCTATATAGCATGAACTCTGACAGTACTATGTAACTTCAGTTACACTAATAGGAAAGATATGGAGTTAAAAGAGTGAGGAATGTGGTCTGGACCCACTGATAGTCCTGGAAATTTAAGGGGTTAAGCCTTTGGTCATTTTTCTATAATAAGGCCCAGGTGGAATAATGCCTACTCACTGTTCACTTAAATTATGAGGTAAGGAAGAGGCTCATATCTTGACACACTATTAGCCACTGTTGTGCCATTATTGGGCTATATGCATGCTTGTTTACTGGTCAGATAAATACACCAATTCATGGTGGAGAATGTGAGCCTGACTGGGAAGTGAGTGAACTCCCTCAGCTTTTGTTAGCTTTTGTCCCTCAGCTAGATTTGGCAAAAAATCAGGCAAAAAGAAAACAGCATAATTGCCATGTTATCAAAAGACCTGTTTGTTTCAACAGCAGAAAGGTTGAGGGAACCCAGGGGACATCAAAAGCCCACATGAGTGGATTGATTTGCATTATGTTTAAATAAAACTCTGACTGTTTGTATTCAAGTCAGTGCTTTGATTCTGGTCAGAGTGATGCAACCCATCTCCTTCCTGTCATTGCAGTATTTAAGCTTAGTGTGCTAAGGTATTCACTGTTTGCTTAATAATCTATGATCAGCACTATTTTGCTATGGTATATTGGATGTGCTTTTCATGAATGCATTTTTATGCTTTGGATTCTTTTGTATTCTTTGCGGGAAAAAAAACAACAACTAGTAAGTCCTATGACTGTTTTCGTTAGAAATGGGGAAAGGCTCTGAAATCTAAAGTCTATGTAGATTGACTTAAACTGGGAACTCTTATAGAAAGATATAGTCAAGTACAGTTAAAACAGTTAATAATATTAAATAATACTATTAAGTAAATCATTTATTATTGATCCCTGTTCTATGCTGTGAAAGTTTTACTTCACTCAAGCATAACAACATACAGTAGGAGAAACGATGTGATGCTGCATCAGAACCCTGCATGAACAACTGTATGTCTGTGTTGCCAACTACGATAAGCTCAGAATACAAAGAAGCAAGGAATGGCACAAACAGTTTTATCAAACATGGCAGAGAACTTCATGCCGTCTGTATCATCCGCATCCTGCAGTCAGGAAGAGCCCATCTCGCTCTTATCTGTGAAAAAAGTTCGAGTTCACAAAGCTCGAGTCTGACACTTTGTGGCTGTTTTCTACTGTGCAGGACAACCAAATTGCTCTGAAGGATTCACAAGTTTGGTTATTCTCCAGGGTTTGCAGACTAAAAGTGCCAAAAAAATACAAAAATCTAGGCCAAGGCCAGAAAACAAGCCACAGCCAAGAGAAACTTGTATAATACCTGATAGTATCAGACCCAGAAATTACATTTACATTTACAACATTTGACAGACTCTTTTCTCCAGAGTGACTTATAGAAGTGCTTTGTAGTCTCTGTGATATAGTCTTTAAATTAAGGCTATATTCATGGGTTAATAAAACTAATCCACACAATAATGATTTAAGATGCAGTTCACCACCTGTCATTTAAAGTATGAGAGTTGAGAGAATGAAACTAAACTTGTAATCTAGTTATGTTTTTTTATTTGTTCATAATTTAGTTCTATTTATTTACTTTTTATTATAAATTTGTCAGGAAAAACATCATCTAATAAATAATAGAAAATCACACTAATATTAATATTATGTCATAATAATAGATAATATTAGATAATAGATAACACCAGTAATGCAGACTGTACTCAGATAATTTCTATTGTCATGGAGGCCTATTAGGAGCATCTAACATCTAACATCTAAGGGACGTGTCCTAATATTTTATATGTTGTTTGGAATACGATAATTAATTCATCTTAACATATAAAACCCACTAGAAAATGACATTTCACACACAGGAATTTAGTGGAATTTCATTTCAGGTGAAACAATAGAATGGAATGATGAATTACACAGTAGAGTTAGTATTTCTGATGAGTTATATAGCAATTGCCAGCTTTTGCATTCAGGTTTTTGTGTGTAAGTCCTTAAAATTATTTTTATTATATTATAGATTCAAATAATTCAGCCTGACTAATAATAAGATTAATTACTTGCATAGTATGCGAATTACAAAAAATCTCTAGCAATTTTATAATTCTTAGAATAAAAATATAGTGCTATTCTTAAAATAACACTATGTGTATTGTTGATTCTAGCACAGATCTGTCATTATTTGAATGAATATCAAAGAACTTGATAATATACTAGATTACATGTATTGTTTGACTCGCATAGACATTGGGATAACCTTTATAAATCAGTAATAAACATACATTCTGTTTTGCCAGTTGGAAATGCTGACTTTTTTTTTGATTATGCTAGCAGTCACTCAAATAATAATAATAATAATGATAATAATGATAATAATAATAATAATAATAATAATAATAATGAACAAATGCTACTTTAATTTTTATATTGAATTTATCATGGACTACAATGATTTGTATATTTATGTTTTCAACAGAATAACAATGGAGTGGTTGTTTTGTGAAATTATATAAAAATATGTGGATTAATATCAGATTATGCATTTATAGACAAAGTTAAAATTTTAATACTAAACATGCACAGCCTTCCACAGTGTTCATAGTGTTAAAAGACATAGAAATAAACTTGAAATAAACAAACAAAAGAAGCAAGATATACAGTGCATGAGGGTAAAATCATATAAATATTGTAACAATGGGAGCAACTCTAAAGGAAAACCACATGAATGCTGAATAGTTGTAAACACTGGGTTTGTGAAATTATGGCAATGCTTTACAATGTTGTAGTCCATGTTTGCCCTCTTGTGGACCTAAGGGACATAACATCACTCAGTATGAAGTGTAAGACATACAGCAATCTATATAATTATGGAGGCTTATTATCTAATCACAAGGGGCCAAAACATTAAGAAAATGATCTTAAATCAAACTGTACTGTAATATGTATTTTGTAGACATAGATGGCCAAAAGGCTCTCTTAAAATACTCTCTTAAAATATTAGCAACGTAATATATATTTATACATAAACATATAAGTTCATACAAGTAATGTTACATCTCAGTGTTTGTACTTTTGTACCTTTCCTCTTCAGCTAATAGGGCTCTTAATCTGCTCTGAATATGAGTAAATTGTAATTGAGACACACAGCTTGATACAAATTTGTAGAATAATCCCACACTGGTAGTGCCACAATGGTGTTTACCAATTTCTTATTAACTACTGTATTTTGACCTGATCAGTTTTGCCATTCTGGAAGAGGGAGTTTCACCCTTAGACAATACTGTGGACAATATCAGTTCGGTGGTTGTCTAAAAAGATCAAATCAGATGATGTATTCATATGGAGATTTGCCTCAGATTAGAATTACAGTATATTGTGGAAAGTCTAGCTTTGATATTATCAAAATGGTACCTTCTTTGTCAGCTTTAGTACCATTTCCAAAGAGCAAAACTTTGATTGTCAGAGGATCTGTGGAACCATCCTCTTCTGTCATTGGGATCAGGATGTGATCAAATCAAGATGTGATTCTCCTGAGCCATGTCTGAACCAATACACGATTACAGAAACTGACATCCAGGTTGTGTTTCTGTAGAGCTTCTCACTCACTCACTCACTCACTCACTCATACCCAGTAATTTAAGTTTAGTGTCATTACTAAAGATGGCCCATGAAAACATATCAAGCGTACAGATATTACAGGAGTGGCTACAAATCTGTAACAAACTGGGCTAGTTTAGTTCCTGTTTATAGAAAAAGAGTGAAGCATCATTGGTGAGAAATGATTTGTTGTGGTTTTGGTGTTGTAAAGAGATTGAAAAAATGGAAAAAGGAAGCAGTTGTGTGGGTGACATGCATGCAAGAGCAACAACAACAAAAAGAGCAACATACACACACGTGGTTTTATGCAAAGTGTTATACATATATATATTCTGGTCCTCTGAAGATCACATCATGCTTCTTCCTATCTCAGTGCTCAACAGGAAATGACAGATCACTCACTGCCTCCTCTTCAGTAAGGTTCCACTGACACAGTTGCCTTATATAAGTGTGTGCTGCTATCATTCCTCCAGTGGTTTGTGGTTTTAGATATATTTGGCCTCAGACCTGTGACCCTCAGTTTCATCCATAAAGACCTTCAAATGAATAAGAAGATAGAGGAGGACTATACAGTGAAACCCTGTAGAAGATCAGATGAGAGCTGGTGTAATTTATATTCAACTTATATTTTATTTAATCAGTCATCAGTTATGTATGTTTTTTCTATTATTTTTAGCTAAAAAAGCAAGGCCTTACAAATGTGCATTGACAAATACAGCAAGAAGCTGGCTTGAGATGAGATGATGGAAAACATGAGACATTGTTTGCCAACATTGTTTGGTGTCAAAGAACTTGAGTGGCCTGCAAAGAGCCCTGACTTCAACTCTACTGAACATCTTTGGGATGAACTGGAACACTGACTGCACTCCAGGCCTCCTCACCCAACATCAGTGCCTGTGGGGCAAATCCCCACAGTCACACTCCAAAATCTAGTGGAAAGCCTTCCCAGATGAGTGAAGGTTATTATAATGGGGAAAAAAGGGGGGGGGGGGGGGGGGGGGGGGGGGGGGGGGTTACTGCATCTGGAATAGGATGTACAACAAGCACATATGGGTGTGAAGGTTAGGTGTTCACAAACACCTGGCTATATAGTGTACTACTGATTTTTGTGGCAACCTTGGAAAACCTAGTCTCATAGAAATGAGATAAACATATAACTTATTTGCAGCACCTTATATACAGTGAATATCAATGTTCTGTCATAAGCACACAAAGTATTGTATAATCAACATTTCAAACTTTACTATACTGCTTTGTAGATCACATACTGAAAATAAAATATCAGCAAGTTGTATGTAGTTGTATCAAATAGACATTCTACACAGTGTAATATGTAATATGTAAAGTGATAACTATAAGCATCATGAACATTTCAAATGAGGAACAAAAAACCTTTTTAACCATCAGCTTCTAATATTGACACCTACTGCAATACCCAAAATGCTTCAATATATACAGTACTATGCAAAAGTCTTAGAAATCCTGTAAAGCAAAGATGCCCTCAAAAATAATGAAACATAAAAATGTATTTTTATATGTTTTATGAATATTTAGAAGGTTTATTAGGAAATTGAGTGGTAAGTTTTTCCAAGCAGCGTGGAGATCCTGCCACTGTTCTCCTGGACACTTTTCACTTGCTTCTGTTTCTCCTGTACAAGACAACCTTCAGGTTGTTTTTAATCTAAAAAGTGGCATGGTATATCCATTCAAACTGTTTAAACTTAATTTTATGAATTTTTATGGCACACCATCCATCTGTCCTTGGTAAATTCAAAATAGGGAGTTGATCTTTCCTGGTTGATGAAATCTAAATGATGCGACTGACGTTAAGGAAAATTGATATTGAGTGAAGATTAATTAACAGTTGCAGAGATGCATAAATAAACCTGTTTAATTCATAATAAGATTTATTATGTAATAGTATGAGCAAACCATTTTATATTCAACAAAGAAAAAGAATTAAATGATCATTAAGCTCACATTTTGCTAGATATGATTAACTGGTAGAAGTTGGGGAAACTCAGCAAGTGTTTTGAAATGCTGTAGTCTAGGAGACTGGTAGTTTGAACATCTTTGATGTGGTTAAAACCTTGCACCTTAAGACAGCAACATTGCTGTTCAATTTGAAGCCTCTTCCATCTCACATCAGAGAACGTATGTCAGAGTTAATGGAAACATGACCACTGTTTAAAGCATGAAATGAAAATGATCAGGGCCACAAGTAACATTATAGTTTTATATGGCAAGAAATTAAAACATTTCTGGTTAATAGTTCATTAGGTGAAGTGTGGTTCAGTGTAATACTTTGATCAATGTTACAAAGGCTAGGCCTCAGAGACACATTTTCTTATAATTAATACAGTGGGTTAATAAAACCAAAGATCCAGAAATTATGCAGCTCATCACATTCACACAATAGATTCTGGTGTTTTGCAATAAGTGTATAATTTTAGTAAAATGCAGCTCCTCTTTATTGCCTCTTTATTTTTTGAGTGAGATACGCAAGGTTTCTAGTCCAGAGAAGTCAGGAGTAAATATAGATTTATTTAACTGCATGTACAAAAATGACAATGGTCTGCACTGCAATATGGCTTTTATAAACTTTATTAGGACAAAAAGATGAATGTAAAATAATAAATAAATGAAGCATATTTCATAACATGTATATGACCCAACAGTATATATTTGATCAATATTTACTTTCCGGGTTTTCTGTTTTTGTCACAGTGGTCATGTGTCAAGGTGAAATAACTAATGGTTCATTATTACAGTCATTATTTGTTTAAGAACCGCTTACACCATGTATGACAAAATTCAGCAGTAGACTCTGCCTACCATCTTTTGGGTCATGCTTTGATCATGAATAATTTGTATATGAGACAACAATTTATCTAAAATGGGAGAATAATTTTCACACATTGTTTTAGCTAATGTATTTTGACCTGCGCATAAGTGTCTTGATCAGTCTTGGCTCTCATGTGTAGTCTGGAGGAAGAAGGTTTCTCAGCAAAGCTCACAGCTGCATAGTTCAAGTCATTTTCAGCTTCGGCCTGACAAAAAAGAGCAGCCATTACAACACACACAGAGAACAGATTACTAGAAGACAAATGAATCTTATGAACAAAATCTTATAACTTCATGACCTTAGTATTATAAGGTTCTATCTTGCACATTGGTTGAACATCAGTTAACCACATAAACTTAATCACTGATTTTGATGGAATATTTGAAAAAAAAAGAAAGAAAGCTTTATCTCCACAGATAAACTTGGTTTTGTAAGATTCCATCTGCCAGACAATCATCATCCGGGATGAACATAGCAACATAGGTGGCCTCAACCAATCAATATCCAAGTTCTATTTACACTCCAACAGAAAAGAACAGACATGAGGCCTCAGTATGGTGAGCCAGAGGATAAAGTAATTTTTAGCTGAAGATGTTTTCTATGTGCTCTCTATAACGGTAACAAAAGTAAGTGTAAAGAACAGTATAGGTCTACTGTATTTGCTGGTTTTCCAGTGTTTAAACATTCTGGCAAATAATAAAGTCTTCAGCACAGCAGAAAGCTAACTTTATGGCACACATCAGATAACAATAATATTAAATATTACTGACATTATCAAGCTACATGTAATGTGCTTAATAAGCTGAAGTTTCAAAAATTGAAATGTGTTTAGGAATAATGTCGGCTTAAATAAAATAAATTAATAAAAAAAATGTGTATTTAAATCTTAGAGAATACATTATAAATAAAATAAAGCTTTATTTAAAGTAAAGCTTTAAAATAAAGCTTATTGAAAAACAGTTATGATCATAATGTAGTCTTAATAGGCTCAAAATGTTTTCTGCCACCGAGTTATACAATTTGTTAGTTATTTAATAAGATTAGGAGATTGCTTTATAAATGGTCAGAGAAAACCTTATAAAACCAAAGAGTAATTAAGCTTACAGTATAACAAGATTCTCTCTGTGTTTGGCCAATGTTCAAAAAGCCACTTTCCAAATGTCACTGAATTTCCATAATGTAAATTTAAAGTAACAGTTTGCAAATTTGTGTCAATTTTTAATCTAGCACCAGTTTTAAATGCACTGTGAATTCTAGGACAGATATGGCCGTATTTGAAGAAATATCTACTTTATGGAATATTGGATTACCTGATTTGTGTGACTTGGATGGCTATTGGTGGCACCTTTAGAAGAATAATAAACATGTTCATATTTTGTTGAGAATGGTGTATAATAACTAAACACACAACAAAAATAACAGCGACAAATAATAAAAACAAACGGACCTTTCCTATTTTTAAGTATAACTCCAACCAGAACAATGATTATAATACCAGATATTATATTGGATGTTGTCAAGACAATGACATTCCAGTGGTTACTTTCTGAAATGCATTTTTCTGAAAAAAAAAAAAAATGCACAATGTGGATTAAAATACAGCTGAAAAGTTAAATATAAAAAAAGTTAATATATGGCTCAAAATTTATTTAAATTTAAATTTCATACCAACAAGACATTTAGTATGTTAGTTTCCTTTATTCTGACAAGTAATAGCATAAAAGATATAGTGTATGTTAAGATATCAATAGTAAAAATGAATGCTAGCAGTTCTAAGGTTTGCATTTCCCATTCAGAATATGGTATTAATATTCTTTAATAAATATTCTCTAAATGATTAATAACTGATAACTCTCTAAATGTCTCATTCTTTAAACTGCTATCATTTTGCAGGATGCACCCATATTTTTAATGCCTTACAATTACCGATATATTTTGTTGTAGATAAATTGAAAAATTACCCAATAAAAACTTTGGGGCATGAATGACTGTAACATCACATACTGAGATAATTGCCCTAAACTAAAATTATGTTATGGAAGTAATTCAAATGTCTTACCTTTTACATCAACTTTTGTCCCATTTCCAAAGAGGACCTTTCCACATGCAGCCACAGCACAGTAGTAAATTCCAGCGGGTCCAAGCTTGCTCTTGGGAAGAGTGTAGCTGCAGCTCTGTGTGGGAAAACCAGCCTCAGAGCTCTTCTTACACTGATCACTGCTGTCTCCATGAGTGTAAATGATTCCTGTATTTGGGAATTCTCCTGAACCATGTTTAAACCAGTACACACTCTGTTCATCTGCACAGCTTGAAGTAATCGCTTGTACTGAACACTGAAGTGTGTCAGACTCTCCACTCCTGATAACTGTTAGAGTTGGAGCCTGGTGGTTGGCCTTCTCAGCTTTAAAATGAATATTGAAGGCATAAAATAAGGAGTTAAATAAAATAATATTGAGCAGTGTGAAATATTTAGCCACAAATACAGTAAAATACAGATACAGTAAAGAGGCATGTTGGCAGAAAACATCTACATACCCTGAAAAACCAAAAGTGTTCCAGATCCAAACTCCATCACATTTTCCAGGATTTGTGCACAGAAATATGTTGCTGCATCCTCTTCTTCGGTCCCAGCAATGTTGATATCAAATCTTTTTTCATCCATAGTAATATAAAGGCGGCCACCATTAAATACGTCATTAAATCTGTAGGTGTTTTTCATTTTTCTCGCTACATACTGAGGCACCTTTCCAAAACTCTGCTTGTACCAAACTAAATTATCTTTCTTGTCTCTCAACAAGTTTTCACTACATTTGATAGTTACATTATCTCCACGCCTCACTGTTTGCACCCGAATCTCATTGATGTCAGATGTTTTAACTGAAAAATAAAAAGTATATTGATCAATAAAATAATTAACATGCAGTATTGTTGTTTTGAATTAAAACATTCAAACTATCACTCACCAGTTATGAAGAGGCCAAAAATAGCAAGGAGTATGATCATTGTTCCTGCTAAAGAGAAAAAGAGATAGTGAGGTCTAATGAACTTGTGTTCAGTAGAAAACCAGGCCCAGTGTCACATGTGATTGGTCATTTTGAACCTGTAGATTGCTGTGATTGGTCCAATTCATGTATACTTACTGGAAAAAGTTATTTCACTGGCAAGTAGAGCATATCTGTAGAGGAAGTGTAGTGCCATGTATTAAAAGCATTATTGTGATAACCCTGGTTGCTGGGGTGGTGAATGAGGATGCAGGATGTAGGGGATGGACTGCTGCTCTTTTCATTAATAGGTGATTTTCAATTGTTTCTCTTTGCTCTGCTCAGGCAACAGATATAGTAGACAATGCCATCCAGTAAGTACTTTCTCCATCATCTACCCAAAGGGAACAGGGGCTTCACCTAGCTTAAACAACATTACACTAAACTGCCACAACCCATGACCCATGGTAACTGATGTCTTCTCTTTGGCCTCAGGAGTGAGGGTGGCCATTTCTCAGGTCCAGAGAGCTGTACCACTGGGAATCAGTGAGGAACTCTTGTATTTGATCTGTTCCTGTGAATGGAAACCCTATTTGCTCATGGAAAACACTCTTGACCACAGTAGCAGCAGCTCCCAATGTTATTGTTAATGGTAATAATTAATAATAATGTAATAATTAACTTAGACCACCATCTCTGATTGCTTTAGCCTGATCCTCAGCCCCACTACAACAAATTCTTGCAGAAAGCAGAGGTTCCCAGACTGCCTTCAATTGGATGACTGCCTTATTTAATCTTTTGGGAGGAGTTTGGTGGATCATTCCAGTCACACATTGCAATTTAGAATTGATGAGGCTAGAGATGTTGTTGCAGCTTCTCAGGGGCAAGATCATACAATAAAGTTTAATGCATTTCTAGAGGTCTTCTTTAAATGCCCATAATTCATTGACATTTGGAATTTTAAATCAGATAATTATTTGTGCATTAATAAAAATGCATTTTAGTATTTAATGAACCAATTTTTATATTTTCATGTTTCAACACAGGGAGATGGTTTGCTGCACAGTAAGAAGCTGACCACAAATAAGTGAGACCCAGTGGCTGCTTCGTACACACTAGAAGTAGAACTATTGATTTGGTCTTAGCAAGTTTAAACTACCAAGTTCTAACACACTTTTAAAATACTGCATAGTAAAATGTTCTGTAACATACTGCACACAATGAACTGAGAAACCATCAGTGGTGTTTGAGCTGAAAGCTATGCCTGAAGTTAATTTAAATTGATATTTACTGTCACATAAGAGTTTATACAAATTGCAAAAAAGATAAAATGTATAAAATGGGAGTGAATTTTGTTTGGACTTTTTTTTTTTTTAACCCTGTTTTCCCCCGTTTGGTCATATGCCAATTCCCACCCACTAGTTAGCTCTCCCCTATCACATAACAGCTACCAATCAGCAAGGGTAAAACCTATCATGTGCTTCCTCCAAGACCTCTACTACGACTTTTTGAACTGTTGCTTATGCTACCTCACAGGGCAGCTTAACACACTTAACACACAGGAAAGCACTATGAGCCCTCTTTCACGTACATTAGCACCCATGTTTGACAGATGAGAGAGAATGCCATCCTTTGAACCCAGATAGCAGGGCCAATTTTGCTGTCTTAGTCTCCCCACCATGGATGACTGTGGTTTTGTTGTGATTCAAACTTGCAAATGTTTGATTATAGGCCACATGCTTTTCTGTTGTGCTATGCAGGTGTGACGAATGAAAATATTCAGTTGCAGGAAATGCACTCAGATTCAAGTACTAACTGAGTAACAACCTACAATATATCTTTACAGTGGAAATATGGGTTTGAGTGCATTTGTGGTTTTGCAGCAAAGGTGTGAGTAAACAGATGGCTTGGTCACTATTGTGGGTGGAAAACTTAACACATAGCAAACTTTTGCAAACAGCCAAACCACCAGTTTGGTGCATGACAAACAGCAGATAGATTTTCTGAAACTGTTAGGGGGTTTTCACATGGCAAGGGACAAGAAGCTCTGTGCTCTGCCTGTCTATATAAGCCTGTTCTGCTTTGCCTGTCCACCCGTATCTTGTTAAAAATGAAAATGAGATGAGCGATTTACTTTTACTTAAATTTGTGAACAATCCAAGACATAACAATGTGTTTCTAATGTGTGTTGATTGAAAAGTTATTCAGTGATCTGCTGAGGTGCTGAAGTCAGAGGTGAACCTAGATTATGTGGGGGCCTCAGTCAAAATAAATGCATGGGGCCCTTCTGACAGATTTTTATGTCATGTTATCCAGAGATATACAATGTACATTTAAAAGTAGTCAAAACACATCTAATAGAACATAAATTGTTTATTTTTTTTTACAGCATCATGGTGTGTTTTACAAATCAAACCCCAGTGAGGAAGCAAAATGTCCAGTACATTGTCGCCTTAAAAACACTGCTTACTAGCCTTAGCTAGAGCAAACGCTGCATTATTTTAATTTGAAAATTTCTGATTATTTAAATGGTCAGCCCTCAGGGGCCCTCTCAGAATGCAGGGCCCCAGGCAATTGCCTGCCTTGCCTGTCCTGCAGCTACACCTCTGGCTGAAGTTAACAGCACATCTGCTATGCTGTGCACTGGCAGCTTCTTCTCACCCCTTCACTCAACAGGAAATCGTGTATTAATGACTTTTACTAATTACAGTTGGGCACTACTTACACTGTCACATTCTATCTGTATACTGTTGTCATTAAACTGTATATTGTACTAGTAAATAAAGGAACTGGTAAAGCAATATACACTCCAGAAAATCATATCTGTTCATTTGAAATGTACATTTGACTTGGACACATGCAAGAGTTACCATATCACATATACCATATCACAGGCAACAGCAACAAAACCAAATACCCCCCCCCCCAACAAACAAACAAACAAACAAACAAAACCCACAAATGACAAGTGTCAGAAGACATCCGTGTTTAGTCAAGCTAAGGGAGGTCATGTTAGTGTAGCCAGAATATGCTGTCTAGATCGTACTATCTGCAGGCAAGTGTGCTTTGGAACCAGGGTACAGTTTTATTGTAATGTCACTGTTGCTGTAACACCGCAGGTGCCTTCTCAGGCAAATCCGCGGCCACCTGCACGCGCTTTTATAACCCGGCGTTCTCACGCAGCTAATCAGCGTAAACATGCAGCACCTGGCCGCTCCTCTACATAAGCCCTCCGAGCGCGTCACTGCGCGCGCGGACACAGTTCTGTGTCAGACAGCAGAATGGCGGCAGGCTGCTCTGTTAAGTATAGATGGAGGTTTATGTATAAAAAAAGCGAATATCAAGGTTCGGGGCTGGATATATTTAATATTAGGGAAAGATTTAGTTCTTTCAAGTTCGGCCAAACGACAAGGCCATTTTATGTTACATTCCCGCCACGCTGCGGTGCTTTTGTGTTGAACCGTAGGCTCTGAATTTCCCAAGTCTGTTCCCGTCACAGTATCACATAAGTACTACGACCCTCACACTTCCGACTTCCTGAGTTAGCTCAGCGGGTAGCACTACGGATTAGTGCACTTAACCTACCTGGTTCGTGTCCCTCTCGAGTGGTTCGCGTATTACGCGGTACCGGTTTGCGGTTCACCTCCACACCATATGCTGTTGTCTCGGATAAGCGGGCTCTCCCTGCACGACGCTATTATACATCCTAGCGCCAAGACCCGTAATAGTTGCATTGACAGTCAAATGAGAAAATGGGGAAAAAATACCCACACACATTGCAGGCTAAGATACAGGATCAGGAATATTTTACCAATTCTTTTGTAAATTAAATAGAAAATGTTTCACTAAATCGAATGCTTACATGTTCAATAAGAGGCACTAACACGTTAAGGAAAGCTAACCAGATGTTTTAGATATTAGCCTACAGTAAACAGGCCAGATTCTCAAAATATGACACTATAGATTGCAGTTTAATAGTGTCTTATCAAAACAACATCCCAGTCCTCATAAGTGCCAGTGGTCTCATGGCAGTGTGAGTTTTGGCATAATCTGAAAACTGGTGAAGACCCTTAAAGATGTACTGACATGTGTGGCAGACTCTGCACTATATTATTACACTACACACTATGTACATGAGTATGTAGATTCTGGATTTTAGCAGGCTAGTAACATTTTATATTGAACACCATAATTTCCACAATCCATAATATGTAAAGTGTTATTTTAGAAAACATTACAACAAGAATGCATAAAAGAGACAACAGGAAGATAACAGTAGAGCTGCTGCATTATACGTTTATTTTAGCTCTTACTCACTCGGTCATGCGCATGTTTTTAAATGTGTTCATTATTCTTAAAAAATAATTCTCAAAATTGCTTTAAAAATTATAATTACAAATATATTTCATGCAAAGGCAAGTGCAGCTAGTAAATGATTCTTCACTACAGTTAGACTTACGTTATATCCAAAATATCAGTGCATTGCATTTCTTGTGTGTCAGTATTTCTTGGATCGGACATCAGTTTTTGTAATATTTGTACTTATTTTAAAAACAATGTGAAGTATCATATGAATTATAAGCATGACAAGAAGTCCAAGTCTTAAAATGAAGTTACAGCACAACCCCTCTTTCTGATTAGTACAGTTGTTGCCTGCACAGAAAAAAAATATATATTTTTGAACACATGACATGCTAGAAGATATGATGGACCATACAGAAAGTCATATGTAATAATAGAATTTTCATAAGATTATGATATATTCATATTGCCACTGAGTAAAATTTTATGGGGGGAAGCTTTATTTTAAAACTCTTACCTTTTACATCAACTTTTGTTCCATTTCCAAAGAGGACCTTTCCACATGCAGCCACAGCACAGTAGTAAATTCCAGCATCAGCGGGGCCAAGGTTGCTCTTGGGAAGAGTGTAGCTGCAGCTCTGTGTGGGAAAACCAGCCTCAGAGCTCTTCTTACACTGATCACTGCTGTCTCCATGAGTGTAAATGATTCCTGTATTTGGGAATTCTCCTGAACCATGTTTAAACCAGTACACACTCTGTTCATCTGCACAGCTTGAAGTAATCGCTTGTACTGAACACTGAAGTGTGTCAGACTCTCCACTCCTGATAACTGTTAGAGTCGGAAGCTGGTGGTTGGCCGCCTCAGCTTTAAAATGAATGTTGAAGGCATAAAATAAGGAGAAATAATATTGAGCAGTATGAAATATATAGCCACAAATACAGTAAAATACAGATACAGTGAAGAGGCACGTTGGTGGAAAACATCTACATACCCTGAAAAACCAAAAGTGTTCCAGATACAAACTCCATCACATTTTCCAGCGTTTTTACACAGAAATATGTTGCTGCATCCTCTTCTTTGGTCCCAGCAATGTTGATATCAAATCTTTTTTCATCCATAGTAATATAAAGGCTGCCATCATTAAATCGGTCATTAAATCTGTAGGTGTTTTTCATTTTTCTCGCTACATACTGAGGCACCGTTCCAAAACTCTGCTTGTACCAAACTAAATCTTTGTTGTCTCTCAACAAGTTTTCACTACATTTGATAGTTACATTATCTCCACGCCTCACTGTTTGCACCCGAATCTCATTGATGTCAAATGTTTTAACTGAAAAATAAAAAGTATATTGATCAATAAAATAATTAACATGCAGTATTGTTGTTTTGAATGAGGATATTCAAACTGTCACTCACCAGTTATGAAGAGGCCAAAAATAGCAAGGAGTGTGATCATTGTTCCTGCTGAAGAGAAAAAGAGATAGTGAGGTCTAATGAACTTGTGTTCAGTAGAAAACCAGGCCCAGTGTCACATGTGATTGGACATTTTGAAATTGTGGACTGTTCTGATTGGATCAATAGCTTTAAAAACACCTTAAAGGGTGGTTTAAAGAGCTCGAGTTATTTTCTGTGCAAAGACACACCATTCTCAGCATGTCTGCAAGGTTTTCCTCAGGATTTTTGGTTTTCTTCCAGCTCCCAAAGGCATGCCAGTAGGTTAATTGGCTGTGCTAAATTGCCTCTAGGTGTGAAGGATTATGTGAATGGTCCCTTGTGAAGGACTGGTGTCCCAACCAGGGAGTATTCACACCAAGTGTTCCTGGAATAAGCTGTGGATCCATCCCACCCTGACCAGGATAAAGAGGTTACTGAAGATGAATGGAATGAATGAATGAATTTAGCTAGCATGCTAACACTACCTGCCTCATGTCTAACATTGATTAATGTTAGACATTAAAATACTCAGACTCTATTTTAGCCAACTAGCTAGGGATAGTGGACTAATTCAGTGTGCTGTAAAATTACTATGTGCTGAAAGAGAGATTTTCACTTGGTACTCAGTAACTGAAAGTCACACTGGCATGGTTCTGTAATACTGAGGAAATGGCAGCATTAGTTACATCTTTACAGCTGTGAATATGAGGCCAGTGTCCCAAATCGCATGCTACTATACACCACTGTATGAATAGCATTATGCAGTTTGGAGTACAGCCCTGAATTCTCATAAAATGCCTTGTTGTCCCATGCAAATATTAACATGTTTTCTTACTTATTTTTTTACAGGCTCAATCCTTTCTTAGAGGTAAAGTGCAAAGCACATTCATGTCACAGTTCATTTGCATTTAGTGATGCCCAAAAAAAAATAAATAAATAAATAAATAAATAAAAGGTAATCCTTACAGAGAGCTGAAAATCGAGCAAGAAAAGGAATTTCTCACAGGCTTAAGTTCAATTTCATTTTGACTATGCAAATAAAAAATATAAGACCAACAAATTACAGAAAAGATGAATTAAATGTGTATTAAGTGAGATGAAAAGGGTTCAACATGAAAAAGGAGAAAAATGTATATCTACACTATATGCAAGTAATCATGGACACCAAGCACATCACACAAGGAAACTCATTTTGTTTCATTGTTTTAAGTGTCTTGGTGACTGTTGACCAGAACTCTCTCATGCCAACATGCTCTTCAGCCTCTTGCACACCAGTGCACCCTCCATGATGAGGTCTTGGAAAAGCAGGAGGGAATGTGTCCTATGTAATCCTGAAGAATTGAAATTCGGAAGAAGCCTGATGGCATGCAGCACAATAGGGCGTGTACGGCACATTGCAGATTGAGACATACCAGATCGGCCACTTATTGATCACTTAGTCGTGCCTTTAATGAAGTGTTGCACAGCATTAAAAGAAAATGCCATTGCAAATGGAACTGACTTACTGTATATGCCAGCTGAGTCATTGCAGCCCTTCCTCCTTTTATACAGTGGTGTTTCTTTTGTCTTAATTGAATGACTCTTCTTATCTGAATATCTTAATTCATGGATTTGTCTTGGCTCTTTTTTTCTAAGATTTTCCATATTTAATATTTCTTTAATTAATGCCATTAACCTGAAATGATTTTCATAATTTTTTTTTATTAAATTTGTGTGTAATTGAAATAAGCAATTAAAACTTGACAGCATAATCCGTGTATAAAATTGCAGTAACTCATCACCAATTATATGATTTGAAGCTAATAATTTGAGGTTCATGTTTGTGAGTCACCTTATACATATATTTATGCAAATTCAGGAGCTCTTGTAGGATATGAACATTTTTCTGAACTAACAGTATTTCATAAATACCACATTTCTTGTGTAAATGCTCCTATGATTGATTTATGAATAAATTTGTTCATATCCAACTTGATAAATGTGGCAATTTTCTGTTTCTGTCTACAGTATGTTCTGTTTGTCTACAGCATGTCATTTTTAGGGTTTGGACTTAGTTAAATACAGTATTTGTTACTTAGCTAACTGCTCTTAATTTAAAATCCATATTCTTATTCATTTAGTTTGAATTTAGGTGTAGCCAGTTTTGAAACATTTACAAATTCATGGTTCTGGTGGTTTGAAGCAAATGGGAAAAAAGAGAGGGTCAGTCATTGAGGGAGTTAAAGCACACACACACACACACACACACACACACACACACACACACGTGCACACACAGACACACAGACAAATTTAAATAAATGCCATGTATTTTCTGTATTATTTTGCAATAAATAGAAATGATAGGTGACTACATGGTACCTCACACCAAAGTAGATTTCACAGGAACAATCTATTTTAAAACCCCAGTTGTGGAGATATGTCTGCCTGCAGCATGATGGACAACATCCACCACAAGGCACCTTCACACTGCAGCCGGAAGTCATGTGTCCTTCACACTGTGGCAGGAAATCACTCAACCTGTTCTCTTAACATCAGAGCATGATACATTTTCTAGATGGAGAAAGTAAGCTTTGTAGGACAAAACACAAGATATTTCAACATGATACATTTATGCATATTTAAATTAGAGTTAATTAAGTTAGCATAAAATCTATTGCACAAAACTTTGTTAGGAGGCTCTTAACCCTCCTATTATGTTCACAAATCAGTTACATCATTGATGTTTGTGGGTTAATTTGGACCCTGTTTGCCTCAAAACAGTACTACAACATATTTTACTCTTCAATTTCATTTGATCCTACTTACCAACTACTCACCTATTAACAACTTAGACATTAACCCTTTCTCGCAGTACACCGCTGGCGGAATGGAAATCAACTTAGACATTTTCAATCAGTATAAACAAATGAATTATTTTATCACCCCAAGTCTGTTATAAGATTAGTCAGGACACTATTGGGTTTCTGTGTGTAGAGTATTATGACTGTGTTTAGCTGCTGGTGGGCAGGGCAATGGGAAAAGGGAAGAGGGTGAGCCCCTTGCTGGGCAAACAATTCACACCTCTCCACAATAACATTGGTACAGAGATAAAACAGACAGCACAACTAAAGCTTTTTGATAGTAAAACAGTGTATACAACTGCCACAATAAAATGAGAACATTTAAACCTAGTAGGCTAGTTAAAAAAGAAATACTTACAAAAGACTGCAAATTCTTAAAGCCCTGAGTGTCTACTTTCATATGAGCCATTAACCACTACTGTGAAGTTTGACATCACAAATAAATTCAATGCTCAACATGGGTACCCCCCAAACAGGTGAAAATTCCTTTTTTTTTTGGCCTCTGGGAAAAAGAGTTGCACATTTTAGAACATTTTATGGGTTTAGATTAAATCCATCAAGTTGGAGATTAGGGCAGGGTCCAGGATGAACCTGGCAGGAATCCAGCTCCTTTCTTCTGGTCCATAGCCCTCCCAGTCCACAAGGTATTGTAGACCACGTCCTCAGCAACGAGACTTCAGCAGCTTGTGGACAGTGTAGTCTTCTCCTCCTTCAAAGATCCGAGGAGGAGGAGGGTGGGAAGGGGGGGAAAGAGAGCAGTTTACCAGGCGTCTGAGCTGGGAGACGTGAAAGGTGGGGTTGATACAGTGCATGGTCAAGGGTAGTCGCAGCCTGACAGAACAGGGATTAATGATCTTGGTAATGGAAAAGGGACCAATAAACTTGGGGAAAGCTTATGGGAGGTAGTCTTGATGGGGATGTCCTTGGTAGAGAGCATTACTCTGTCACCGATCCGGAACCTGGGAGTAGCGGAACGGTGCTGAGCCGCCTGCCTTTTGTAAGCCCTAATGGATCTGAGGAGCTGTTGATGTGCTCTCCGCCAGGTCCTCTTACACTGGCAGACAAAGGCTTGGGTGGATGGAACAGATACCTCCTCTTCCTGGGTGGGGAACAGGGGAGGCTGGTAACCGAGGCAACATTGAAAGGGGGACAGCCCTGTGGTGGGGTTAGGGAGGGAGTTGTGGGCGTATTCCACCCAAGGAAGGAACTTGCTCCATGAAGTGGGGTTCAGTGAGGCCATGCACCTAAGGGTGGTTTCCAGCTTTTGATTAGTTCTCTCAGTCTGTCCGTTAGTTTGTGGGTGATACCTAGAGGACAGGCTGGGGGCTGCACCGACCAGTTTGCAGAACGCCTTCCAGCAATGGGCGGAGAACTGTGGCTCCCTGTCAGAGACTATATTGACAGGAAGACCATGGAGGCGAAAAACATGAAGCACAAGTTCAGCGGTCTGACTGGTGGATGAAACTTGAGGTAAAGGAACGAAGTGAGTGGCCTTAGAGAAACGATCCACCACTGTCATGACACAAGAGTTCCCCTACGAGACAGGAAGGCCCGTGATGAAGTCGAGAGCTATGTGGGACCAGGGACGGTGGGGAATAGGGAGAGGTCTGAGGAGGCCCGCGGGAGGTAAGTTGGGAAGTTGGAGGACTTGTTCCTGGCACACACATCACATGCCACCACAAACTGGCAGATGTCCTCCTTCATGGTGGCCCACAGCGTTGCTGAATGAGGAAGTGGGTGCGTGCCCCTCCCAGGTGGCAAGCTAACTTGGAGTTGTGTCCCCATTCCAATACCTGTGGGCGCATGGACACAAGTAAGAACAGGTGATTCAGGGGAACGTTGCTGGGACCAGGTTCATGTTCTAGGGCCTCTCGGACTTTTTCCTCGATATTGAGGACGAAAGCGGCCACCAGGCACTGGGAGGGTAGAACAGTTTCGATGGGTGAGGACTCTTGAGGAGGAGTGAACTGCTGTGAGAGGGCATCAGGCTTGGTTTTCTTGGAGCCAGGGCGGTAAGAAATGGTGAAGTTAAACCTCGAGAAGAACAAGGACCAACGGGCTTGACGGGCATTGAGTCTCTTGGCTGTCCTGAGATACTCCAGATTTCGGTGGTCCGTCCAGACTAGAAAAGGAAGTTGGGTGCCCTCCAACCAATGCCTCCATTCTTTCAAGGCCAATTTGATGGCAAGGAGCTCTCGATGCCCAATACAGTAGTTCAGAAGGAACAGGGATGTAGCTTGTAGCTTGTTGTCCTGGGGATTTCTCTGGGAGAGAATGGCTCCCACTCCGGTCTCAGATGTGTTGACTCTCACGACAAATTGTAATGATGGGTCGGGAATGGTAAGGACGGGAGCAGAAGAGAACCTGTGTTTGAGGTTAGAAAAGGCTTCCTCGGCTTGTGCGTTCCATCGGAAGGGGAGTTTGGTGAAGGTGAGGGCTGTGAGAGGGGAAGCCACGGTGCTATAGTTTCTGATAAATTTCCTATAGAAGTTGGCAAAGCCCAGGAACTGTTAAGTGCTTGTCGGGATGTTGGTGTAGGCCAATCCAAGACTGCCTTTACTTTAGAAGGTTCCATTTCGATCTTGGATGGGGAAATCTTGAATCCTAGGAACTAGACTGATGTTTGGTGAAATTCACACTTTTCTGCCTTGACATACAGTTTATTCTAAGAAGTCTTTGCAGGACCTGGCGGACATGATTCAGGTGTTCCTTGAGGGAACGAGAGAAATTCAGGATGTCGTCGAGGTAGACGAAGACAAAGACATTCAGGAAGTCTCTTAAAACATCGTTGATAAGGGCCTGGAAGACAGCAGGTGCGTTGGTTAACCCGAAGAAAACTACCAGATGTTCATAATGGCCAGATGGGGTCTTGAAAGCTGTTTTCCACTCATCACCTTCTCTTATTCGGACCAGGTGATAAGCGTCTCTGAGCGTCTCTAGTTTGGTGAAAATACAAGTCCCGTGTACAAGATCAAAGGCTGTGGTCATGAGAGGTAACAGGTAACGGTTCTTGATGGTGAGGTCATTGAGTCCACGATAATCAATACAGGGTCACATTGATTTGTCCTTCTTCTCAACAAAGAAAAATCCCACTCCCACTGGGGAGGAAGAGGGTCAAATTATGCTGACAGCCAGTGATTCCAAGTTGTATTTATTCATGGCCTCAGTCTCAGGACCTAACAAGGATACAAGCGGCCTCTAGGTGGAGTGGTGCCCGGGAGGAGGTCAATGGCGCAATCATGGGGCGATGCGGGGGAAGAGAGAGTTCATGACTTTGCTGAACACCAATCGAAGACCAGAGTAGTCGGAGGGAACTTTAGAGAGGTCAGTGAACTCCTCCTTGGAGGTAGATGGAGCAAAGTCAATGGCGGCAGAACGGAGGCAGGTAGAGAGACATGATGGGCTCCAATCGAGAATAGCATTCTTGATCCAGTCAATGCATGGGTTGTAGCGGGTTAGCCAGGGAAGTCCCAGAACAATTGGGGCATGTGATCTTTTTATCACAAGGAATGAGAGGGTCTCAGTGTGATTGCAAGAGACCCTTAACTGAACAGGAACAGTGCGGTGGGTGATGGATTCAAGGCTGCTGCCATTAAGGGCTTGGTCGGTGAGAGGGCATTGTAGAGGAACAGAAGGGATCTTGAGGCCAGCTGCCATGGAGGCACAGATCGGGCCTTGGTCGGCTCCAGAGTTAATGAGTGCCTTGGTGAAGTGAGTTCTGTTGTTGTGGGAGATACATATGTTCAGGCAGGAACGGGTTGTCGAGGTACAATTCGAGTCTGGGCCCCCTAGTTCCCTCAGCCGTACTAGGGGGGCCTTCCCTTTTAAAGGGCAGTTCTGATGAAAGTGGTCGATTTGTCCACAATAGAAGCACGCCCTTTCTCTGAGCCGGTGTTGGCGCTCTTCCAGGGAGATTCGAGCGCGGTCAACTTGCATGGGCTCGGGTGACGCTCTCTGGGGTTGTGCCCTTTCCTCTGCTGTCGGAGGCGGTGGTTGATGCGACCGGCAAGGTCCATGAGATCCTGTAATTGGTCAGGTAGCTCTCGTGAAACTAGTTCGTCTTTGACAGCATCGTCTAGACTGTTAAAAAAGTCATCACATAAGGCGTGATTGTCCCAGCCACAAGAGGCCGCCAATGTACGGAACTCGATGGCGCAGTCATATGTGAGCATGAGCATTGGCAAAGCTGAAGAATCTGCCCTGCGGCCTGTTGTCCGGTGTAGGAGCGACCGAACACTCTGAGCATTTCGCTGGTGAAGGTTGCAAAGTCTATGCAGTAGGGGGATTGTGCGTCCCATAAAGCCGGTGCCCACTCCCGAGCTCTACCGGAGAGAAGGGTGATGATAAATGCCACCTTAGACCGCTCAGTGGGGAACGATTAGGCTTGGTGTTCCATGACCACCGAGCACTGGAATAAGAAGGAGTGGCAAATACCGGGTTTGCCATCATGTGTGGGCGGGGCAGGCAGACGAGGTTCAGAAGCCATGGCGCAAGCGGTGGCTGGGCCAAGAGCAGCGGATGGAGGTGGAGATTGTGCAGGATTTTGTAGATGGTGAATGTGGGACATGCATGTAGCCAGAGTGTCCGAGATTGATCCGAGTGCTTGGTTAATCTGTTGGAGATCTTGTTGGTGGGAGCCGAGGAGAGCACCTTGGCTCTCGACTGCAGTTTGAAGCCAGTGCAGCTCTGCTGGGTCCATATTGGCTGGATTATTCTGTCAGGTGGGGGTGTGGCAAAGTGGACCCAGATGCAGAGTGAGGAGGTTAAAGTTTAAGAGTTTTAATGAAGCTTAATGACACATCACAGTCACATAAAACTTAGAACACTCGGTAGCAAAAATCTCCCAAGAACAGAAAAAAATAGGTTCGTGTACACAGAATAGTCAATGAAAAATCCACCGTGATAGATCCACAACAGCGAAAACAGTCTCATTACCCGTAGCACGATGACGTCAGGAACCAGAAAGTCCGTAAAATCCGAAGGATAAAGCAAGATCAAAGCCAAAAAACAAACCAGGTCTGAGCCGATAAATCCACAGAGAATAATTCCACCGGGGCGAGACGAGTGAACACAAGGAACAAAAACGCGAGAATATCGGGCAAGAAAGGCACTCGATAATCCAACGATGTGTGGAGGCGCGTAGCTTATTTATACAGGTAGCAATCAGTGGGGAAAATGGGGAACAGGTGGATGTCGAGGCGGGATCAAAACTCCGGGCTGGAATGCGGAAGTGCAGGTGTGGTGTCGGAGCGGAGCGTGACGGTTATTGCCGTAAGAAATTAGTTATATGTTACCAATATCTTAATATTTAGTCAGGTTTACTGAGTCTACTCTCTTCATTCAATATTAGAATTTCATGATGAAACATGTTAAAATGGTTTTCAGTTAGATCTGACAAAAGGATAAGCCATGCTATTTTAGAATATGACAAACATTTAAATTTTTTTATTTTTATTGTAATCATCAAAAGGATTGGGGATTTCAGAAATGTATTTTGTGTTGGTGTTGGTGTATTTGTTATATTAATTGCGAAAGCATGCATATATATATATATATATATATATATATATATATATATATATATATATATACACCGATCAGCCATAACATTATGACCACTGACAGGTGAAGTGAATAATATTGATTATCTCGTTACAAAAGGGTTGAGATATATTAGGCAGCAAGTGACCAGTCGGTTCTCGAAGTTGATGTGTTGGAAACAGGAAAAATGGGTAAGCGTAAGGATTAGAGAGACTTTGACAACAGCCAAATTGTGATGGCTAGATGACTGGGTCAGAGCATCTTTAAAACGGCAGGTCTTGTGGGGTGTTCCCGGTATGCAGTGGTTAGTACCTACCAAAAGTGGTCCAAGGAAGGACAACCGATGAACTAGTGACAGGGTCATGGGCGCCCAAGGCTCACTGATGTGCGTGGGGAGTGAAGGCTAGTCCGTCTGGTCTGATCCCACAGAAGAGCTATTGTAGCACAAATTGCTGAAAAGTTAAAGCTGGCTATGATAGAAAGGTGTCAGAACACACAGTGCATCGCAGCTTGCTGCGTATGGGGCTGTGTAGCCACAGACCTGTCAGAGTGCCCATGCTGACCTCTGTCCACTGCCAAAAGTGCC
>CM040472.1:11899320-11932739 GCA_022758105.1 Pangasianodon gigas | reverse complement strand
TGCAAAGCAGATCAAGGTGCTAGCGCCAAGTGCCCAGGTGGCTATAGGGTTTTGCTTACCATTGCTGGTCATGGGCTTCTGCTACTCAAGTGTGGCGTTCACACTCCTGCGTGCCAAGAACTTCCAAAGACACAAGGCTGTGCGTGTGGTCCTGACTGTGGTGCTGGTCTTCGTCATCTGTCATCTGCCCTACAATGCAGCACTGCTCTACGACATCATTTACATGTTCTCCAGTACAGAATGCAGCGATTATAACAACACACACCTGCTGCTGATCCTCACAGAAAGCCTGGCCTACCTGCACTGCTGCCTCAACCCACTGCTCTATGCCTTCATTGGTGTCAAATTCAGGAACCACTTCCGCAAGGTTGTGGAGGACCTCTGTTGCCTTGGGAAGAGCTGCATCGGTGTACGGCGCAAGTCACAAGTCACCTCTGAGGCGTACTTATCCTCCCGAAGATCTGTAGACAGCTCAGGGAACGAAAATGGCACCTCCTTCACCATGTAAAAAATTGTCTATCCCTGGTAAACAGTTAAAGCTGAGGTGTATTAAGACTATCAGGTTTGTGGTTCTTTGCTGAACATAAAAACAATGCAAGCTCCATGCCGCAGTTAAATGTTTTTTTTTTTTTGTTTGTTTTTTTAAATAAATGTTTAATCATTGCAGCAAGAAGATTTTACGTAACTCCTATTCATGTTTAGTAATCCCTTTTAGTATTTGTATATAAAGTGTTTTATTATATCTTGCAGTCTACTGTCTCTTTATTTCATAAATGATATGGGCTTCAAATGTATAAAATAAATTTTTTAGTTTTTGCACTGAAGTGTTCCTGCACCAGTGTGGTGTGCTATGTTCATTCCCAGGATAATTTTTGTCCAGGACTTAATTTGGACCATAAACAACTGCTTTTCTGTCAGTTTTCAGAAAGTGTACTCAGTCAAAATATCAACAATGTATCACCTGTGATATGTAGTAATTGATGCCATCTGTAACAAGGCAAGTTTTGGGAAAATAAAAAAGAACATTGTCAGGTCAACTCCCGTATTCTCTGAGAACTCCGTTTCCCAGACTACGCTTCCCATAACACACAAACTTGTCACAGTCACCGGAGTTTTAACCATGCACCCCTGTTCACAATCACACCTGAGTCTATATAAACACTCACTCAATTGCGAAGTAATGCTCAGTGTGTGTTGGCCTGACGTTACCAAGCAGATCTCTGTGCACTGATATTCTGGTTTTTTAGATTTGCCCTGTTTGTGTGGGTTGCTCATTGCCGGACAATTGCCTGTTTTTTGACTACAACCTTGCATTATGTTTTGGATTTGTCTGCCTGTCCTCACAATAAACTGTTACTGCATTTGCATCCGCTTCAGCCTACCTTTCATGACAATCATATAATAAAAATAACATCAGCTGCAACTCACTTTTTGGGGCAGATCTACATCTCACTTCAGACTTGCATTGGTTTACAACAAAAACTGGAAACTGCCCCTTAGTGTATTGTAGTAGTTAGTAGCAGCAACTAATGCAGCATCTAGTTTTGATGCATAAATTGTGTAGTGTTTGATTAGTGACTGATTCCTCTTTCTTCTACTCTCAAGCTAAAAAGACAATTCATACCAGCTCCATAACAACTCCATGTAAGACTTCCAATGTCACTTTTACCCAGTCTTGTGCATTTGGAAATTTTTCATTTATTATTTTTTTATATTTAGTATAATGACTTAATATCCAGTAAAAATGCAAATATTTCAAATAAAGGCAAGTGTAGTAGCTGCTGATTGGTGTCACATTATAGTTATAGTTATTCTATCAAGAATAAAAGATCAGCGACCATTAAAACTGACACATTTTTCTTTGTCCCTGTATCTCTTGGCTCTATCATCACCTTTTATAACATGTAATCTTACTTTAAAAATAATCTGGAGTATTATATGTATTATAAATATGACAAGACCCCCAACTCTTAAAATGGAGTAACAGCACAACACATCCATCTGACCAGTATACTTGTCACCTACATGGAAAAATACAATTATTTTCACACATTAAGACATTAACACATTATGAGATAAAAGATATGATGGAGCATAATTAAACAATATCTAAAAAAGTCATTGTAAGATAAATTATTAAATTAAGAGATTAAGTGATTAAGTTGCCCCTGTTATGGAATGGAAGAATTATTAAGTCTTACTTTTTGCATTGTGTTTATTTCCATTCCCAAAGAGGATCTTTCCACATGCAGTCACAGCACAGTAGTAAGTTCCAGCATCAGCATTTCCAAGGTTGCTCTTGGGAAGAGTGTAGCTGCAGCTCTTTGTGGGAAAACCAGCCTCAGAGGTCCTCTTACACTGATCACTGCTGTCTCCATGAGCGTAAATGATTCCTGCAGGAGAATCTCCTGAGCCATGTTTGAACCAATACACACTTTGTTCATCTGCACAACCTGAAGTAATCGCTTGTACTGAACACTGAAGTGTGTCAGACTCTCCAATCCTGATAACCGTTAGAGTTGGAGCCTGGCAGTTGGTCACAGCTTTAAAATGAATTATTAAAAGCAGCCATTAATAAAACTTCATACTAAAATTATAAACATTCTCATAATCACTAAAATGATAATCATATTAAATATATTAAATCAAAAATAACATTTAATACTTTTTTCATACTATCAAAATCAATGACAGTAAACATTCTGGTAAAGAATAACTGTATACTTTACCTTGAAAAAAAAAAAAAGGGTTCCAGATCCAAACTATTATATTTCCAACTACTTCTCCACAGAAATATGTTCCGGTATCTTCTTCTGTAGTTTCTTTAATGTTGAGATCAAAGACGTTTTCATCTACTGTAATACTAAAACGCCTAGTTTCAAATGCTGTGTCAAATGTGTAGCCCTTATTGTTTGAGTATTGCCTCACAATAAACTGGGGTACCTTTCCCAAACTCTGTTTGTACCAAGCTTTGTCATTGAACAAGTTTCACATTTGATGGTCACAGTGTCACCACACATTTCTGTTTGCACCCAAAGATCAGTGTTGTGAGTTGATTTTACTGGAAATAAAGTTTTTAAAATATAACATTTAACACTGTCAGTAAATTATTTGATAGTTATATTAGTATTACTATGAACATACTAATACTAATATAACTATCAAATAATTTGTTTGATAGTTATATTAGTATTAGTATGAACATACCCAAAAGATCACTTACCAGTTGCGAAGAGGCAAACAGTGACAAAAATTGTGATCATTGTCCCTGCTTAAACAAAGTAAGATCTAATGAACTTGTATGTTCAATAGAAAACCAGACCCTATCACACCGGATTGGATGTTTTGAAGCCTTGGACTGCTGTGCTAGGTCTAATAGCTTTAATAATGAGCTGTAATGGCTCACAGTTTCCTATGTGCTGAAACCTCTAAGTCACATGACATAGAGACAATGAAACCTCAAACTCTGAGCCTTAACCTGTTGGTGTGAAACACTTGCTGCCTCTATGTCACTATGACACTATGACACACTATGTTTATGTCAAATTCTGTCAAACACTTCTGTGTTCCATACAATACTATACAGTACTGTAACTAAATCATTTCTAGTTAATCCATATTTGTTTACATTTCATATTTACATATTTCTGTACTTATAAGGCATCTCAAAGCTCTTCTCCCTGTTACTGTTTACTGATTACTGTTGATGGTTCTTTGAAGAGGATGATGCTTGGGCCTACTTACAGTTTATGCCAAGCCAATAAACTAGAGCCGCTCAGCATATTCTGTGGTCAGCATGCAGATGTAAAAATAGAATAAAAAGAAGGAAATGGTCCAACCATAACTGTCACATTTCTGTGGTCAAAACCTTTCAGAAAGCTATTTATGTACCAACAGCTTGTACATGCAAGAGCAGATTGAATTGTGGTTGCACTGTACACAATAGACTTGTCATGGTCATGCTACATATTAATTAGTAATAATTTAAAAAAAAGATTTGACTAGACCATATCAAGCACTTACAAGTCTACAATTTTCAGTTTACAATTTACATATAGGCAGAGTTGCTGCTTCACAGCTCTAGGGTCCCCAATTTGATAAAAACCTTTGTTTTAATGTCTGCGTTGAGTTTTCTCAGGGTTCTACAGTTTCCTTTCACCTACCAAAAGCATGGCAGTAGGTGAATTGGCGAGTGTAATTTGTCCCTAGCTGTGAATGAATGTGTGTGAATGTGTGTGTGTATGTCCTTTGCTCCTGGGATAGGCTCTGGACTCATCACCCTGACATGGATAAAGCAGTTTCTGAAGATGGATCCGGATCGTGATCCTGGTCACAGTGCCTATCCCGGGAATACTGGGAGTGAGATGGGAATACACCCTGGATGGGACCCCAGTCCATCCCAGTGCATCAAACAGTACACAAACATTCACATCTAGGGGCAATTTATCTTAGTCAGTCCACCTACTGGCATTTTAGGAAGTGTGAGGACACAGGGAGAACATGCAAAGAAACTCCAAACAGACATTCCCCCAAACTCAGGATCGAACCCATGACCCTGAAGATGTGAGGGGTGCCCCTGAAGATGAATGAAGGAAAGAATTTCATCTTTACAAATCTGTTATCTTGTCATCCTGGTGGGCCTCTTTCTTGTGGTCTCATTTGACTTCTTATCATGATGAACAGAACCACTAGGTACGCTTGGGCATTCTTTTGTACCTGTGTGGCCTTGTTTGGCTTGCTATTTGGCACACTTGGTTTGGTCTCTTCTATTAGTTGGCCACAATTCACCTTGCAACTCTGGGTTGAAATTGCCAGGAACTTTAGGATGAAATTCAATCATACTACCAGGTACCAACCACAGGCCAATGGCCTGTGCACACATTTCTGTCACTCTGTGTGTTGCCATGAGTGGCAGCCCATAAAATGACAGCTGTTACAATCGACTTCCATGGATGCTTATAGGACTCAGGGCTACCCCAAATGAGCATCAGCAGTTGGCAGAACTGACGTATGGACAAACATTTACATTACAGTTACATTTAATCATTAAACACACTTACAAATGCTTTGTTCAAGATGCTACTACTCCTTGGGCCAACTTTCTAGTCTATTTAATCAGGCCAGTTGATGTGCCTCTGATGTCTACATCCTGTGATGTCTGTCATGGCCATCACACATCCTGGGTCCCAGCTAACCATACAGACAGTATAATTTGTGTTTACCAAGCATAATGAACTATGATTGTCCCTTTCAGAATGATGCACACCAGGGCCTTCTTAAACCTCCATACGATGGTCCCTTCCAAGTTCTGGAATCTGTTGAGCTGATCACTTCATTGTTGATCATTCTGAGCTTGCCTTGTTGTGACCTGGAAAATGCTGCACTCTTCATTCATGTTCCTGTTACAACATAAAAGTTGCTTTGTTTGCTCATTTGCTTTAGAAACTGCATTTACATGTGTTTTTCTATCAAACACCACACTCTAATAATCCAATGTACAGTAAAAAAAAATTGTTTAAACAGATTCAGTAGTCTTTCTCACATTTCTAATCCATTCATTTTGAAATCTGGCAATTGTATCTAAAGACTAAAAAGTAATTTTCATATTCACCATCCGGAAGCATAACAAATACAAAACTTCCGACCTGTAGAAATTGTAGAATGACGATATGTCACAGACGTAGTGTGTATTATAAATGTATTCTGTAATGGAATACATTACTGAATATATTTTATATAAGGTGCATTCACTATCCAGCCATCAATACTTTTTTTTAGAAGTATTCTGCCCACCCCCTGTTTACAGTTCATGGTTGATTCTTCTTCTCTAGTTCTTGGTTACCCTCTAATGGATATGGGGAGTATCACAATGATGATTGTTTGGAAGTAATGCTGTACTGTTTGTTACTACATGCAGGAATTTTGCCAGGGCAAATAAAAAAAAAAAAAAAAAAAAAAATGCAGCAGGTGTTTCTATAAAAAATATATATAATGTATATATTTATTTATATATTTTATTTATCAGGAGAACCATACATATAAGACACACATAATATACATTTAATAATACATAATATACATGATTTCTTATGAATTAAAAACCTATTAACTGTTGCAACATTTCTACATTCATGTAGGTTTGGGCTGTGTGGATAAAAGTGGCATTGTGGGAGAGATTGCTCTTCTGGAGATGGATGTGTGGGATGCTGAGTGCAGCATCATTCTGCTTTAAGCAGCCTACAATGCAGATTTCCACAAGATGAACATACAGTTCAACCTCCCATTGTAGCTATTCCAGATATGACTAGGACAAGTGAAGCATGAGCATAAATTAGACCTATTATAGGCTATGATAGGCTTTAATATCTTTTTTAAGCAGAAACATACAGTACAGCAGAGACTCAAATGCCAGCACAGAGCAGCAAGTAAGCTTTCTCGAAATACTGTAAACACAAGGCTATGGGACAGGAATTACCAACATGCAAATATTTTCCCCTGAACTACATTTACATTCTCCTCCTTGTAATCAATGATGGAATTAAGGAGAGACACTCAGAATGACAACAGCAAAGAAGGTAAGCTAGGGGAATTCTGTTTATAAAAAAATTCTACTGGATTCAATGAGGATTCATGTCATGTTGCATGAAAATTGTAATGGAATATTCAAGACCGGTCAATTTTCATCATAATCTAATCTAACTACATGTATAAGGAGTGATGAAATTGTGTCTTCATGTCACAAGACAATACATAACTACACAATACACACTACTACACAGTGCAAATATGACAATGTAAGAAAAAACAAAACATGCAACTGCACATTTTTTAGTAAAATAATTGTAGCAGAAGACAATAAACACAAATGACAGTATTCTAAAGATTACAAATAAATATTGGTTTGGTGTTTCTCTGCCAATAAGAATGGCACATTCCTGGAAGCATTAGACAGTAGTCTAATAAGTTTTATTTCAGGTAGGCCCCAAGTGTGCTTTCCTGTGTGTTGGAAATGATTGAAGACAAATCAAGAAGACAAAGACAGTCTCATCTGCACGTGATTGTGTAGTATGCATAGAGCTAAATTGTTTTAAAGATTTTGTGATATCTTTGTGACATCTTCATCAACACCTGCTTTACTGTAATTTTATTGGTATAATTTTGGAATAAAATTGTATGTTTATAGTGGTTTTCACATTAGATATTGGTTCAAAGCAGCCAGTGTCTTTACAGACCCATTGAGGATTTACAGGAAGAGCATCATTTCTTGGTTATGAATCTAATCCTTTTTTAACATTTACATCGTCATTTTCCCACAGTTTTCCCTGTGGAACCTGTGCATACACTGCTGCCTTTTCAGTGATGGAAAGCTTGAATCAGGAACAGAGAAGGATGAGAAACACAGCAAGGGCACTTCCAACCTGCTGAAATTTTGGCACAGATCATACAAGTGTAAGTGAATATGAAGCATGCAGAAAATACCAAGGCTGACTGAGAGGCTATAAGACCTTCCTTTAAATAGCAAGTCTAATCTGTGCCAAGATAACAGATGAATCATTCAGAACTTTTCAGGAAGCTGTCTGTCTGCTTTTCTCTCAAACACTGTTATTCTATCATCAGAACAAACAATTTCATTCCTGTACTTAGCCTTGCATGCTGTGAGTTAGAATCTATGCAGGGGTTTATAAATCACTAGCCTGGGCACCAGGAACAAATACATTATGTGTCTGGGATATTAGTTTTTAATCCGTAGTCACCCAGCTGACAAGTCGGTTCAGTAGGCAGCTGATATAGTGGTCACTGCTGTTTTCTCTGCTCTTGTCTGACAACCAGAGAAAAAAGTACTCCATATTAACAAAACAAATGTTTTAGTTTGGTGTATAATATGTTTAAACTCAGTGAGCTTCTTGGTGGTGTCGTGTCCTTGGTGCTGTAACTATAGTACATGCTGCTCGGTCCAAATCATCGTCACCTCCAGAACTACACCCAACGGACGAGGCAGTCTGTATCACATACAGTAAGTAGTTAAGACGGTCAGTATGTGCTATTACATTACACTAACTACCATATTTTAACCTAGTATACTAAGTTCTGGGCCACCAAAACATAGAACAGAACAAGCACATTGAAATCCTGAGTCAGGACACACATTCACACACTCATGCACACCTAGGGTCAATTTATCTTAGCCAATCCATCTACTGGCATGTTTTTGGAAAGTGGGAGTAAACTGGATAACCAGCAGGAGATCCATGTGGACACTGGGAGAACATGCCCAGAAACTCCATACAGATAGTTACCCAAGTTTAACATCGAACCCGGGACATTGGAACTGTGAGGTTCCAACAACACTGCCTGCCACACCACCATGCCACAACACCACCCACACTGAAATTTTACTTGCTAATTCACATTTAATAAACTTTACCCCTGTCAACTTTCTCCCTTCTGCAGGTAAAATAATGTGTGTGTATATGTGTGGTTAGTGTCATTAATGGAGGTTTCATTCTTTATGTTATGGAACTGCACGATGTCATGAGAAAACAGTGGCAATGAACAAGTGAATTATTAATGTATACTAAATATGATAATAAAATGGATGTTATTGATTCTCTTATTGTCCCTTTGGAATAAAGCTTATTAAATTTTTGAATTGGCTCCAGACAGGTGTTATTTGTCATTTGAGACTGATAACAGGTATTTTGGTGGAAAGCGCACTGTGGCTGTGTAGTCCACAATATTGCACTAGTGATGCAGGCAGTTCTGTTTGTTCTGAGGTTCTTGCATTTGGTTAATCTGATTTGGGGCTGCCATTTCTTTGCAGAGAGCAGATGATCTTATTGTCAGTGATGAAGGATGTGTGATCACTTGGCAGCAGAAAACAATCAATAAGAGAATAATTAGTGTACAGTATATTATTTAATATTATATTTACATTTGTACCGTGGAGCTGATATGTTCTGGTTTTATTTCTGAAATCTTTGACATCACAGGCTCTGAGAATACTTTTGAGGATGTGTTTATACAAGTGTGTACACACAGTGGTCACTGAATGTTAATGTTTTATTAACAGTATTTACAGATACTGTGGAAAAATCACCCAGCTGAGACATCAAATTTCCAAGGGAGATAGAGACGGGGCAGAAATACTGAAGCACAGATACAGATTGACACACAAAAAAGTGAAATAGAAAGGATTACAGACAGGAATGAAGAGAACAAATTGTCAAAAAAAGAATGAGAGAAACAGAGAGAAAGAAAGAGAAAAGACAGAAAGTGAGAGAAAAACAAATGGAGAGAAGATAGAGAAAAAGAGCATAAAGGCAGAAATAAAGAAAAAAGAAAGTGCAAAATAACATTGGACGGAAAACACAGAGAAGGTGAGAATTAGAGGTTCCTTTAATTTACCTTTCCTTTAATTTACAGAGCAATGTGTGTGATGGACCACTAGATGGGGTCCTGTTCAAAACAAGATGATGTCTGGAGTCTGAGCTGCATTTCCTGCTGTACTGGAACTCGAATGGGTCCTGTGGCTGTCAGATATCTGACAGTAGGGAACAGTCAGATCTTGAGGGAATAAAGTGATAAATAAAGTTTAAATGAGGTAAAAATGTCACAAGAATAATTTTGAACTGAATGCAGGTTATAAAGGGCGGAGGTGATATCAGCATGTTTAGTGTGTATTTGAATACTGCTGCTGTACTTGATATTGTATAAGAATATATTGTAGTCTGGCAAGGGTTTTAGATGGTAAACCAGTAAAAAATGAGTATTGCAGCAGTCAAAGCAAGAAATTGTGAATGTATGAACAAAAGATAGATTAAGCAGTTGTATTGCTTACTGTACAGCTTACTGTAATCTCCACAACGAAATAGACTTATGATTGCCTGTGTTGTTCAGATGTTGTATAGAGCCTTTCAGTCTGGGCTGGCTGGTGCCAGGGTGTATTCCTGCCTCATACCCAGTGTCCCTGGGACAGGTTCCAGATCCGTGTATTTTATTTATTTTTTATTTTATTTTGATAAAAATTTAACCACATGCATTTATAGTTGCAACCAAATGCATCTCCAGTTGGCCAGAATGAAATCTGATTTCTGTATTACAGTCCACTCTGAAAGTATTGGAACGGTGAGGCCAATTCTTTTGTTTTTGCTATACACTTAAAACATTTGGGTTTGAGATAAAAAAATTAATATAAGATCAATAGGTCAGAATTTTAGCTTTCATTTCTTGATATTTACATCTAGATGCATTAAACAGCTTACAACATGGCACCTTTTGCTTGAACCCACCCATTTTTCAAGATCAAAAATATAGGAACATGTGACTGACAAGTGTTTCTTGATGCTCAGATGTGTCCTGTTAGATTGTTTGTTTAAACAGTCTATAGCTCTGAAAGTCTACTCTCGGTTTGAGCCCTGGGTTTCCCATGTCAAGACTGAATTTGTTATGATAAACCATAATGAAGACCAGAGAGTTTCTATCAGAGAAAAGCAAGCTATTTTGAAGCTGAGAAAAGAGGGAAAATCAAGCACAGCCATTAGGCAAGCATTGGGCATAACCAATACAACAATTTGGAATGTCCTGAAAAAGAAAGAAACCACTGGTGTACTAACAGCCAGACCTTGAACAGGTTGGCCAAGGACAGCAGTCGATGACAGAAACATTGTGAGAGCTGTGAAGAAAACCCCAAAACAACTGTCAGTGACATCAGTAACCTCCACTGGGCAGGGGTGAAGGTACGACAGTCCAGATTTTGAAGAAGACTTCAAGAGCAGAAATATAGAGGCCATACCACAAGGTGCAAGCCACTCATCAGCAGTAAGAATCAGAAGGACAAAGTTTTATGGACTGACGAGACCTAGATTAACATCTACCAAAGTGATGGAAAGGCCAAAGTATGGAGGAAGAAAGGATCTGCTCATGATCCAAAACATACAAGCTCATCAGTCAAGCATGAGGTAGTGTCATGGCTTGGGCTTGCATGGCTGCTTCTGGAATGGGCTCACTAATCTTTATTGATGTTGCTCATGATGGTTGCAGCAGAATGAATTCACAAGTCTACAGAAAAATTCTGTCAATTTAAAGAGAAATGTATCCAAACTAAGGGATATGAAACCAAATATTAAATGTTATTTACTTTAAGACTATCTGTTCCTATAGTTTTGCTCACCTAAAAACTGGGTGGTCTGGCACAAAAAGTGCCATGTTCTAAACACATCTAGATATAAATATCAGGAAATGAAAGCTGAAATTCTGATCCATCGTTTCATAGTCATCTTTTGATGTCAAACCCAAATGTCAACAAATGCAGTCTTCCCAGGTGAAACCCAGGGATCAAACCAAGAGTAGACATTCAGACCTATTAACTGTTTAAACAAACAATCTAACAGGGCACACCCGGGCATCAAGAAACACCTGTTAGTCACATGATCCAATATTTTTTGATCACTTGAAAAATGGGTGGGTTCAAACAAAAGGTGCCATGTTCTAATTTTTATAACACATCTAGATGTAAATAATAGGAGATGAAAGCTGAAATCCTAATCTATCTTTCATATTCATCTTTTGAAACAAAAGAATTGGCCTTGCGATTCCAATACTTTCAGAGGGGAAGGTATGTGTTAATATGCAGACGAGCTCATTGCATTTGAATGCCAACTTCAAGTGACATTCCTTCTTTTTATTTTTTTGATTATAAGATGGTTGCTGCACCAAAAATCAGGTGCCAATTTCAGAATTCATGGCGCACTAACAGTAGAGTTAACAGTTAACCCTGTTAACAGTGTAGCAAAAGAGACTGAAGTTTAATAACACAGATTCATTCTCTACGGCACAGATTTACACAGTACATTCAGCCCACGGAATCCAAACAATTAGCACGCTAATGGGCCTTAACATTGACTGAATGATGAATTTGATGTTGAATATGAATGAAGCCTCTGGTTTTGACAGACTAAAAATATCGCAGTGCTGCAATGTGATGTGCAATGTGCATACCATAAATTATCATGGTCAGCTATTCGAGAGGTTTCAAACTGTGAAAATGTCAGTAAGCATGTAATTTGAAGAGACTGATTGCTTTGAGTCAAGGTTTCACTCCACATTATTTAAATGTTGTCCCACTTAAAAGAAAAATAATCTCGCCCTACATTATCTGAGCAAACCTTTGGTCTATAATGATCTGCCATGTCTGCTTTGATGATAAGGTTGCACAAGTTCTTTATCAGTACCTAGAATAATGATAAATCAGATGATGCATCATCTGATGCACATGGACACATCATCAGTGACATAACCTGTGGCCAACCTGTGGTGTTTCAGGTGTTTCAATATTAGACACCCTCAGACAGGCAACGCAGTCGGGGTTAATCAGACAGTCCAAGTATCACTTGCAGACCACAGTTTGCTCTTTTTGATCTGCCTCTCTGATGTCCTTGATAGCCTTCTTCATGTGGCCCCTCTAATGTCCAGCATGCCATGCTTTGCAGAGGGAGTGTGCTACAAACTCTCTACAGCCTACTTCACTTGGCATGCACAGAGAACCAAATCTATATATTTAGGTCTTTTCTGCTTCTTGGCCTCTTGCAGTCATTCTTCCCATGGGATTGTCAGCTCCAGCATGACCACTGTTATGACCTAGGCTTAGGTTTGGACCACAACAGAAGGAGGTGTATGATGTGTGCTAAAAAGAAGAGGAAGTATCACACAAAGGAATCCAAAGGCAAAATTAAGTGTATTGGACAAATAGAAATTTGTGCTACAATAACCAGGTTCAACTTCAGGTATGACCACAGCCAAACTAATAAAACCACAGGCTAACTTTACCAGAAGCAACTAACTTCCTCATTAAAAGAAAAACAAAAGACCAAAGACTTATCCTAACTAACCCCAAAACATAGGCAAGCCCTAAACCCCCAAAAATAAATGGCATTAACACTCTACTCCCAGTGGTACTTAACAGAAAAAAATCCCCAAAAAATAGTACTTACAAAATATATACAAACACACCAGGCTAACAATGTCCAAAGGCAAAAAGTCAATCTCAGAGTCAAAATTCCAGAGCACAAAGTCCACAACCAACGGTTCATGACTTCATAAAATTCACAAAAAAAACCATTGACTACATTTACATACATATCAAATTCCATTTAAGGTCTATATTTGGGTTGCAGCCAATTCTGAATACGATGTATATGTGTACAGGCATCAGAATATTCCTGTATACAAGGTTGTAAGTGTGCATGAGTTGCCATTCCTAAATACCTAGCCTACAGCTAAGCATCTGTTAGCACCCACAATTCCTTGCGGACTGAGCATGTACATGATACATAATCCTGTATGGCATCCCTAATGGTAAAGAAAACAAAACAAGAGGCACACCATCATCACTATCTTTCCTAGTTTCTAAGCAATACAGTAAGTGCTCAGCAGAGGCAGAGATAGTGAACCCCCAACTCTGGCATTAGAGACATTACAGTGGGGCAAATTAGTAATTACTCAGGGGCATAGTTGAAAAGCCAAAACTAACAGTAATGCCCACCCACAGGAGCACCACTTCTCTCTGCATCACCTGTCAAGCAGGCTTGCTCTCCTCAGTGAAGCACTGACTGTGAAGCCTGTTGAAAGTGCTCTGATTATAGGAGACTCTATTCTACGGCATGTAAAGTTAGCTAGGCCTTTAGGGACACCAATAGCTGTTGTTAGCTATATACTGAGAGCCAGTGTTCCAGACATTGTAGGTAATCTTAAGGTCTTAGCTAAGCATGGGTTTTCAAGGATAGTTATACATGTAGGCGCTAACAATATATGCCTTTGTGAGTCTGAGGTTACTAAAGCTAACATTGTAGTGGTGTGTAAATTTGCAAAGACAATGTCTGATGCTGTACTATGCTCTGGCCCCACCCTGATGTGGTGTGGCAATACAACAGGTTATGGTTGCTGAACTGCTGGAAGTCTAGGTGGTGCTCTGAAAAAAATGTGGGCTTTATGGACAAATGGAGTAGTTTTGAGGGCAACGCTGGCCATTTAGGGTAGGATGGATCCATCCCACTTGGGAAGACACTGCTCTCATTCCTTGTGGAATATCTCATAGTCTCAGAACAATGAGAATTGTCTAGTTACAATCCAGAGCCAAACCCAGGCAACAGACCAACAGGCTAATTTAACTCATTTGAAGTTCTTCATACTAACATAACATACCTAGCCACGAAAAATAAGTCTGCTCATTCATTTCCACTAATTAGTATTTACAGACCCCAGGGCTATATTCTGAATTTCTACATTAACTTGCAGATTTACGTCTTGAACCCAGTTGTTTCTGTAGAAAAAGCAGTGATTGTTGGAGACTTGAATACTCATTTTGATAATCCACAAGACCCTCTGAGAACAGTGTTTGTGTCCTTTCTAGACTCAGTAGGGGTTAATCAGGACTTAATAGGACCCACTCATTATGGTGGACACACCCTTGACTTCATTCACCATCTGACCCCACATAACTTGATCAGGTAACTGAATGCTTAGAGTCAGCATTTAGCCACGATCTAGATAATTTAGCCCCACTTACAAGAAAAAGAAACTGCAAAAACTAGCACCTTAAAACAGAACACTTGAAAGTTAGAAAATAAGTGTCGTGAATCTAAAGTCGTGATATTCCAAATTGCATGGAAGTAGAGCCTTCGTAGCTGTAGAAAGGCTCCTAGTACTGCTAGATCAGCACATTACTCCACCTCAGTAGAAGATAAAATAAATCCTAGATTCTTATATAATACAGTAGCAAAGTTAACTAGGAACAAGACCACCTTAGAAGCACAAATACCAACTGTATGTAGTAGCAATGACTTTATCAATTTCTTCAATGACAAAATTAAAAATATTAGACATAAAATTGAAAGTATTAACTTAAAGTCAGACAATTTGATAACTATGTACAGTAGAAAATGATATAACCACATCAGTAGAGTGTTATTTTTTAATTCCATCCAACAGGCTAAAAGAATTTCACTAATTTCCTCTTCAAAATCATCAACTTGTATACTTGAGCCTTACCTACCCATTTCCTCAAACAGATACTACCAGAAGCAATTGCGCCTATATTAAAAATAATCAGGTCCTTCACTGTAGTCAGCTCTCTAACTATAGGCCAATATCAAACCTCCACTTTATCTCCAAGAAAAAATTTGTAGCACAGCAATTAGGCTCATACTTGCATAGGAATTACATTCATGAAATCTTTCAGACAGGATTTAGGCCTAATCACAGTCTGATACAGCACTGGTAAAAGTGGTAAATGACCTACTATTGGCCTCTGATCAGGGTTGCACTTCCTTGCTTGTGTTGCTTAACCTTAGTGCAGCTTTGATTCTATTGATCATAGTATTCTTCTAGAGAGACTAGAAAATGTTGTTGGAGGGAAAGACTGTGTCCTGGCTCAGGACTTTTAACTGATCATTATCAATGGTAGATATCAATGATAAAGGATAAAGGACATTAGACACTAGATGTTGAGTGACCTCCTTCTACTTAATTCTGATAAGACAGAAGTACTTCCAGGACCTAACAGGCAGCTGATTATGTAGTAACTCTGGTTGGCCTTTCAAATACATCATGTGCAGCAGTGAAAAACCTTGGTGTAATTATTGACTCCAGTCTCTTATTTACAGCTCATATAGATAATTTCATACTAGGATAGCCATTTTTCATCTCAGAAATATTACTGAAATAAGAAATATAATGTCACCACATGATGCAGAAAACTGCTGTCAAAACAAGCTCAAGTTAGTCCAGAATGCAGCAGCCAGAGTCTTACTAGAACCAGAAGATTTGATCAAATCACCCCTATCTTATACACACTGCATTAGCTTCCAAAAAAATTCAATTGATTATAAAATACTACTAATGACCCCACACTATAATGGCCAAAATTTTGTGGACACCTGGCCATGACACCCATATGTACTTTTTGAGAATCCCATTCCCAGATTTAGTCCCCGTTTGCTGTTATAACCACCACGCTACTGAGAAGGCTTTCCACTAGATTTTGAAGTGTGGCTGTGGGGATTTGCCAATTCGGCCACAATAGCATTAGTGAGGTCAGGCACCAATATCAGGTGAGGAGACATGGGGCACAGTCGTTGTTCCAGTTCATCCTAAAGGTGTTCAGCAGGGTTGAAGTCAGGACTTTGTGAGGCCACTTGAGTTCTTCCACTCCAACCTTGTCAAACCATGTCTTCATGGACCTCTCTTTGTGCACAGGGTCATTGTCATTCTGGAACAGGTTTGGGCTAGGCCCTTTACTTCCAGTGAAGGGACATTCTGTACAATCGCCTGCTTGCAACTTTACTGCAACAGTTTAAGGGAAGACCCACATATGGGTGTGATTGTCAGGTGTCCACAAACCTTTGGCCATATAGTGTATAAAGCACTGAATGGTCTTGCACTGCAGTACCTGCATGAGCCTTTGGTCTTTTATGATCTGCCACACCTGCTTTGATCAAAAGATGCAGGCTCTTTGTTAGTACAGCTGTACTAAATGTAAATGTCAGCTGGTGAATCTGCCAGCCACCCCAAAAGTGCCATTGGTCCCCTTCCATTAATTGAGGTCCCCTTTGAAAGAATTGGCATGGATCTCTTCTGGCCATTAGATTGGACTTCACAAGGGCATCACTTTATGTTAGTTCTAGTGGACTACACAATGCGATACCCAGAAGCAGTGCCTCTCTGCTCCATCTCAGCACGTAATATTGCAGAAGCACTCTTCCGTGTCATCTGCCATGTCAGGATCCCGACAGAGATTCTGAATGAACAGGGCACTACATTTATGTCACGGACACTACACGAACTTTACGAATTATTGGGCATAAAGTCAATTCACACAAGCGTTTACCATCTGCAGACGGATGGGCTAGTCGAATGGTTTAATCAAACGCTTAAAAATATGATTCGTAAATTCGTTCATGATGATGCGCAGATTTGGCATAAGTGGCTCGAACCCCTGTTATTTGCAGTACGAGAGGTCCTGCAAGCCTCCACAGGGTTTTCCCCATTCGAATTGTTGTACGGGCGCAAGCCGCATTGCGTCTTAAACGTCATTAGGCACAAGAATGTCAATCCCGGCTGTATAACAGGGGTACTCGACTACGGGTGTTTGCACCCAGAGAGCAAGTGCTCGTTTTACTACCCACATCGAGCTCTAAATTACTTGCCAAGTGGCAAGGGCCCTTTGAGGTCACACGGCTATTCGGGGATGTCGACTATGAGGTAAGACAAAAGGATAGAGGCGGGGTGAGGCAGATATACCACCTCAATCTCCTTAAACCATGGAGAGAGGTGGTCCCCGTGGCTTTGGCAATGGTCGTTCTGGAGAAGGAGGAGCTAGGGCCAGAAGTAACTCTATAAAGAGCGGCTCAATCTACCCCAGGCCCTTGCAGAGACCACCTCTCGCCGTCACAAATTAAAGAGGTTGCCAAGTTGCAGGTGGAGTTTTCCGATGTGTTCTCGCCTCTACCCACTCACACTAAACTCATAGAACACCACATAGAGATGCCCTCAGGGGTGGTGGTACACAGCCACCCCTACTAATTACCAAAGGACAAAAAACAGGTAGTTTGGAATGAGCTCAAGGCCTTGCTCAATATGGGAGTAATTGAGGAGTCCCACAGTGACTGGTCCAGTCCGGTGGTTTTAGTGCCCAGGGCAGATGGTTTGGTCAGGTTTTGTGTGGACTTTAGAAAAGTGAACACGGTGTCTAAATTTGACACACACCCAATGCCTCTCTTTGACAAACTGCTTGATCGGTTAGGTGCAGCTCGCTTTTATTCGACGCTGGATTTGACAAAGGGATATTGACCCCTTGAGTCCAATATCTCATGAAAAAAATGGCCTTTTCCACTCAGTTTACACCAATTCGTGACCCTTCCTTTTGGGTTGTTCGGGCCCCCGCAATGTTCCAGCGACTCATGGACAGAATCCTCCATCTGCACGCTGCTTATGCTGCACATTCAGCATTTGAGGGCTGTCTTGAGATCGCTGAGATGATCGGGACTCATGGCGAACCCAAAGAAGTGTGAATTGGATGGGTGGAAGTACAGTATCTGGGCTTCCACTTGGTCCATGGGCAGGTGCTTCCCCAAATTGATAAGACAGCAGTGATTGTGGCCTGCCCGAGACCCAAGACCAAAAAGGCGGTCAGACAGTTTCTGGGGCTGCCTGGCTATTATCGTAGGTTTGTGCCTAATTATTTGGGTGTCATCAGCCCACTGACTGATCTCACTAAAAAGAGGGTGCCAGACCAGGTCCAGTGGACGGAACAATGCCAGCAGGCTTTTATTCAGGTAAAAGCTGCACTCTGTAGCGGATCACTCTTACATTCTCCTGACTTCTCTCTCCCTTTTGCACTGGACCATATGTCTGGACCATGTGATATTGTCCATTGCATGCTCCCATTTCCATCTTACATCCTACAGCTGCATCCCCGCCATCCTGCTGGCATGGACCTCCTTCATCCCATACACCTCCTTATCTTAGTGAGGTGTTGAAATGCCACCCAGATGTGCCCTGCTTTGCGCAACCTCATGCCTCAGTCATGACTCTGCCAGCTCGACTGTGTCTCTTGCTCTTCATTTTCTCCTGGTCCTCACTTTGATGCCCCCCTGTGAGATGTTCAGGTAGTTGGACTCGCTGCCCTGCAGCATCTCTCTAATCATAAATTCTTAGTTCAGGCTGTTGAATGGGAGCTTCAGCTTGTAGTCTTGCAAAGAAACATGTATGTGTACATATGCATATGTTCAAGTGGAGAATGGGACCTTATGCACCAGCAGATGCCACAGGATATGTAAAAGAATACCATGCCGGTAAATTTAGTCTTTGAACCCGATTTATCCACTGTCACCAGCCGTGACTCCAGTTCCTGGCTGGAAGGATACAGTGGCCCTTGAGAAGCAGTTGAAGGTCTTCCCCAGGCTCTTAATGGCAGTTACTATAGTAAATTATAAATTATAGCAAGGGGTTTTTTTCTTACAAGGCTCTCTAGCTATGGAACAATGGAACAGTTTTTGTCCCAGTTTATGCCTACCACTTGCTTTTTGCATCAGCAGTTAATATTAGCTGTATGCTGAATTCCCTTACCTCCTGTGGAATGTAGTAAAGAGTGTCCTCTGCTCATCCCAGGCCTCTTATTCACAATATTCTCATACTGAACATTCTTTCAACATACTTAGTAAGATTTCCCTTTTATCCTTGCAACTAATGAGTTTGGAAGCACACTACTGCATGAGGTAAAAATGCATGTTGATCTTAAACAAACATATACAAACTAAAATTTGAGCTTTTGAGCTCATTTGCTGCTTATCACTGGTCAGCTTTAGCTTTGCTCAACTCACAAACACACTCAGCTCCCTGCTCAGAGACAGGGAGAGAAAACATAAATAGTAACACAAAATACAGGTGTGCCGCATCAACTATCATCCTTTTAGCTCATCGCCCAAATCACCCTTTCTGCTGCAGACTCCAACAAAACCACCCCCACGTACTACAAACTGTATAGGATAATGTACATGTGGCAGGTCGAAAGTGAATAATATGTAGTAGTAAGGATGATGATAATAATAATAATACGAGGGGGAGAAATACAATTTATCCCAACTTGAGGTCACTCAAATTTAACCAACTACGCCACCCTGGAGGGAGGGACCAGGGAAACACTCCCAATAAGGACACACAGGTAAGTTTTACCAAATTAGATAGCTAATGGTTGACACAATCATACATACATCAAAATAAACAAAATACAAACAAAAACTGCAGCCACACAGACAGTTTATCCTGGTTGAGCGATAAAGAAAACAAATCAACTAAAAAATAGTAAATGGTGTGGACACCTGGGGAAGAGCAAACAATAAACAAAACAGAATAAAACAATAAACAAACCAAACAAAAACACAAAGAAAAACCATAAAAAGGGCAAAACAATGAAATGAAAACCAACCAAAACAGTGAGCCAAACAGAAACACTAAGCAAAACAGCAGCAGTGTCGCATATGACATCTTTGGACTATGTGAACAGCTTATTCCCGGCAATCCAACCCCACTTCAACCAGCTCAAGCGGAAGCAAAAACGAAAATGCCAGAGAGGAAGGAACCGGGACTCACTGTGACGCATATCGAACCTTCAAGATAAGCGTCCTTAAATAATGCAGCAGCCCCCATTCGATTGGTTAAACGGAACTGACACTGAACTGAACAAGGTTAACTAAGTAGGTTGTCACCACTCCACTACATACATATACTTACTCGATTCAGTGTCACCCAGTAGAGGATGTGTTCCCATTTGAATCTGGTTCCTCTCAAGGTATCTTGTTATCTCGAGACTTGCCATTGTCACATTTGGCTTGCTCATTGGTGATTTCGATCTATATTTGGATTTCTGTAAAGCTACTTTGTGACAATATCCCTTAAAAGTTGTTGTTGTTGTTGCTGCTGCTGCTGCTTCTTTTTCGGCTGCTCCCATTAGGGGTTGCCACAGCGGATCATTGTTCCGCATATTTGATTTGGCATAGTTTTTAAACCAGAGGCCCTTCCTGACACAAACCTACCCAGTTTTACTTTCACTGTTGCATGCAACCCCAGCGGCTAGGGTTGGTTCCCTGGCCAGGAATCGAACCCAGGCCACAGCAGTGAGAGCACTGTGGCCTAACCACTAGGTCCTCCAGGGACCCTGACAATATCCCTTAAAAGTGCTGTTCAAATAAAATTGGATTTAATTTATTTAACTTTGAAGAAATATGACCTGCTAAATGAGCTAAAAGTAGTAACAATTATTCAATAATAATGTCATCTTTGACTCCTCTTTTACAAGTAGTTTGGATATTGTTAAATATTTCAATACCCATAGCACTCTCGCAGTGCATGTGTAAGTCTGCTTGGTGGGCTGTAGATAAAAATGAGTTTAGGTTTGCAGTTACTGAAGTTAAGGTTAGGGTTAATGAGGTTGTGGATATGATTAAGGTTACTTCTTTCATACAGATATCCTTCCCTTTCTTCTCACCTTGCACACATGTCAGACCACATGTACAGAATAGGGAGAGTCCTGTATCTACTTAGCAGCTTGTGACTATAGTCACATCACTTCTACGTTGGTATTTCTTATACATTACAAACCCCCTGTTTCATAGAATACAGTGCTTGGTGGCAACCATTAGAGATGGTTTTCCCACATTAGCATTGCGAAACTGTGTTAGCTATCATTCACCACATTATTCACCATGTTATCTCCATGGGACTTCTCACCTCTGTCCACCAGGTCAGATTATTTTGACTATTCCATACCACCTGCTGTCTACCCAACTGGTGGTGGAATATTGATTTGCCTCTGATTGCAGTGTCAGCCTACAATCTATATTTGCCAACCTAATTGTTGATGTGGTGGGATGAAGATTTCTGTGTGGGATCAGTACATAGCACAGAAAAAAAGAGCTTACCAAGTGACATTACCTAGCTAGATAATGCTCTTGTGAAAGGGGTAAAGCCACAATAAGAGTTTACATGCAGCTCTGTTGAGGATGGTAGCAAGACTTAGCAAGGCTTACTTTAGCTAGCTAGCTAAAGAACAGAGTTAAGAACAAAACGTATATACATGCATGGTTACTTCTAGAGTGTATATTTTTTATTATTTGAACTTTTCTGCATACTTTTTTTTATCCTTCATTGCTGAAAAAATCCAGCTTGTTCTGACCAGCTACCAGCTGCCAAAACACAGGCAGATGGTCAGACTGGTAGATCATTTCCCCCCAGTTTCCCCCAATAAATAAATAAATAAATTTATATATAGTATAAATATATGGAACGAGGCTACTGCCATTAGGGAATACCGTTGCCATGAAGTACTATAGTGCATCCTGGCGCCATCTCTTCCCCAGGTAAGCAACGCACCCAGTTGTCCACGTGATGTAAATGAAAACGTGATTCACCAGACCAGGCCACCTTCCATTGCCCCATTGTCCAATTCTGATCCTCACGTGTCCATTGTAGGCTTTCGGCAGTGGACAGGGGTCAGCAAGAGCACTCTGATCGGTCTGTGGCTACGCAGCTCCAGCCACCACATGCTGTGATGCACTGTGTGTTCTGACACCTTTCTGTCATAGCCAACTTTTTCAGCAGTTTGTGCTACAGTAGCTCTTCTGTGAGATCAGACCAGAGGGGCTAGCCTTTGCTCTCCACGTGCATCAGTGAGCATTGGGTGCCCATGACCCTGTCATCGGCTCACCGGTTGTCCTTCCTTGGCCCACTTTTGGTAGGTACTAAGCAGTGCATACCGGAAACACCCCAAAAGACCTGCCATTTTGGAGATGCTCTGAACTAGTCACCTAGCCATCACAATTTGGCCCTTGTCAAACTCACTTGGATCCTTATGCTTGTCCATTTTTCCTGCTCCTAACACATCAACTTCGAGACCTTACTGTTCACTTGCTGCCTAATATATCCCACCCCTTGACAGGTGCCACTGTAACGAGATTGTAACGAGACACACACACACACACACACAAATAGTTTAACTGGTGCACAGCTTATTGAAGAATGGAAGGGTAACAGAGATTATAAATTAACAATTGATATAGTACACATTTGTCTGCAATGTGGACCTCACTACATTTTTAAAATCTTGGTTATGGTCCTGTGAGTGCTGTATTTTCCCAAGGTTGACCTAACTACAAAAGGAAATGTTTACACATAAAATGTGGGTTCATGTCAAGGGAAGGAATCCAATTTCAGTCTGATTGATTTTTTTCTCTCTTGCCTCCTGTTGGACGTCTGGTTGGCCATGGCATTCATCTGGTGAAGCTGACAATTGAGTCAAGGACAAAATCAGACTAATGCAATCCATCCTAATGCATGTGGATAAAGAAGGAGAAGAAGAAGAAGAAGAAGAAGAAGAAGAAGAGACGGAGATAGAGTTAGAAAGAGAGAACAGGGAAGCTGCAGAATCCTGAATCCGGGTCCGTCTCCGTGTTTTGCGGAACATGCAGAGAGCGTCTCAGACCTTTCTGCTGCAGTGGAGGACTAAACACACGCACACACTCATACACACCATACACCAGTCCCCTCTCCTATCCAGTCCTCCGCTTCACACACATACCAGAGGGAGTGAGAAAAAGGGGGAATACGCCAAAAAAGGAAACCCAAACGGTAGAGGAGCAGGGAAGCTTTGTTCCCCCCATGGGACTGGATTTGGCTCATTTCTACATCTGTGTGTCCTTCGTTTCGCTGTCATGATGAGAAGAAGCATGTGTGTGTACCAATGACTCCGACACACGCACGGATTCTCAGGTAAGAACACGGGCATCAGTGTTCGTTACTAATGAGCCGGCACGTTTTCCCTCATTTTCCGGCGCCGATTTTCTCAAATCATGTCATTTGTTTTTCAGTCGTAGAAAACCTCTCATTATACCATCTCTCTGAATAATAATAATAATGATAATAATAAGAAAACAATAATAAACAGATGATTTTTGAGCTCCAGTGATGGCATGGAACATCAAACGTGATATTAAGGAACCTGTAGAAAATGGAGAATTGCAGTATGTGAAGAACATGTAATGAGCATGAGGGCACGATTCTGTGTGTGTTGGTGTGTGTGTGTGTGTGTGTGTGATAGCAGTTACAGGTATCAGTTTGGAAATGGTGAATGGCAGGATGAAGATGTAGAGAACAATATGTACTCAATGTGATCACAGCTTCTGTCGGTGTGTGTGTGTGTGTGTGTGTGTGTGTGTAAGAGAGAGAGAGCGATATGGAGAGACGTACTTACAGGTATCTCTCACACTCAGTGGGTGTGTGAAAAGCGTCGTGTGTGTCTGTATGTGTATGTGTGTGCGTGTGTGTGTGTGTGAGCGCGCGCGCTTGTGTGCGTGCTTGGCCGGAGTGTGTGATCTTGTTGCGCATCCATACGGGACTCAGGCTCTCTTGACTGGCATGAATGGAGAGAGAGAGAGAGTAATGAAGGAGGAAAGGTTGCCTAGCAATAAGCTCAGATCCTGAAGTGCAGAGATGAGATTTTCTGCTTCAGTGCTCGGCAGTGGAACGTCCGTCACTGTCCATATGGGTGTATGTATATGTGTGTGTTGTGAGATGGTGTGACAGATGGGGTCTTCTATTTACTGTGATTTTGTCTTCTATTTACTGTGATTGTGTCTCATTCATCCCGGTTACACACACCAGGCTGTTTTCTGCTGAAGCTTCGTTGAACCTTCAGGTCCCAAATGATGTGTTACATATTAAACCCACTGCAGTGTGTGTGTGTGTGTGTGTGTGTGTGACACAGAGAGAGAGAGAGAGAGAAAGAGAGAGACTTGCTGATAATCATTTACATGATATACTGTGATAGATGTATTGCTTAGGTAAGTAGCATGTTTGGGTGGTGTGTTTATTCACCAGAGATAAAATCTCTCCCATTCCCTTTAAGCTTGTCCCTTTAAGGTTGTTGTTCAATTTGTATATCGTACGTGCCCCTCTTGGGGTAGGCTATAATATAAATCTGTTCAGTGGGCAAGAATTCCATAAAAGTTTAAAGAACATGGCATGACTAAACTGTCGCTCAGACAGAAGAATACATTGCCAAATGTAAGTTAAAATTAGTTTCATCATTGTAGCTAACATTTACTTTGATTAAGAGGTACAGTATATTTGTGTTTTTTGACAACCAGATGTTGCCATGAGTCAATTTATCTAGTTTACCTAATGTAAAGTGATATGGGGGTCATATTCAGAGTTAGGGACTTAAGTCAGAAATGCAAATCACACATCAGTATTATGCAGGGACATTCTCCATATCCAGAGTTGGCTTGGTGGTTAGCACTGTTGCCTCACACTGCTGGGGTTGGGGGTTTGATCTCCGCTGTGTGTGTGTGTGTGTGTGTGTGTGTGTGTGTGTGTGTTTCTCCCCATGCTTCGGGGGTTTCCTCCCCCAGTCCAAAGACATGCGTTGTAGTCTGATTGATATTTCCAAATTGTCTGTGAGTGTGTGTGAGATTGTGCCCTGCGATGGGCTGGCACCTCATCCAGACTGTCCCCCACCTTGTGCCCTGAGTGTCCTGGGATAGGCTCCATGTTACCCTGCAACCCTGTGTGGGATAAGTGGTACGGAGAATGGATGGATGGAAGTTCATGCTTTCATGGTCACCAGTTTTTTCTTGTGTAGCATCCTGTAGAGATGTTTTTAATAGAGTCTAGATCAGATCATTTAAATCAAGCACCAGTCTTTACGCAAGAAAAAAAAATTGGGAGATAGAAAATGTGAACTGATGAAGCAGGTTTTTTTTCATCATTTGTAATATGATATAGTATAAAACCAAGAGATAATAAAAATAAAGTTTAGATCTAATTGTAGCCAACTGGTTTGCACAAAGAGTGCATAAATGTCCAAGTAGTGCTTTCTGTTGTTAATTCTTAAGTTTGAATACCGAGGTGCTTAATGTCATCATTAACTTATAATTATGTGTGCTTAACTCAGCTAAATACAGCCTAAGCACAGCCCATAGCACGTAACTTGCTATTTAGCATCAGTTAATTTAGCTAGTTACGGAATGCTAGTCAACTCTAGTTCTTTAAAACAAGCACTAACTCTCTTTAAAAATCTTGTCCAGTGAGAAAAGAGGCATGCCCCATTTTACATGAAATGCACCCTAATTAATGTGAGTGTTTTTGCGACAGTGAGCCAATAAAAGGAGGAAGTAAATACTGAATGAATTTACTTCAAATGACTTTAAAATTAATTTTAGTGAAGCTGAGTTAGAGCTGCTTGAGTACAAGTTTGGTTCAAATAAATGGTCCTTTTGGAAGCCTCAAAAACCTTGAAATAAAATAAAATCAAGGGACGAAAGAATGGTCAATTTTTCAGTTCTTTTTGAAGGAAATTAGTGGTATTCCATAGGCATATAGACAGTTATTGAAGTGTGCTATTCTTTTTGTTTGTTACTAAATAAAGCTGTTTAACCTCAAAATAAGGTACCTGCAGGTAGTGGTGTGGACTCTACTTATAGCTAAGTTTTTAGCTGGTCATATTTAATTAAAACTTTATTTATAAATACAGGTGAGCCAAGTCAGGTATTCAATGTGAATGAATAATCCAATCTTTTTTTATATATAAACAAAACACAGATACAAACTACTTAAAAAAAAAAAAATCATGTCCGGTGTATTTAAGTGTTATGTGTTATATAAATATGTAATTATGTAACAACTTACAAAAACTTGCAATGCATCTTTGAATAGCCTGATGTATATTTTGTGCATCTTGTATGCAAAAGCACCCATTACTCAAATGAAGGACCAATAAAGAGCCATGGCTGGTTTAGAGTCACATTTACATGTTGACTCTAAACCACATTACCCTTATTTTAGTATGAGGTGCCTGCATGAGCAATCATGATTATTAACCGTATTTTGATTTTTATTATTATTGTTTATACTACTTTACTCTACTTGCTATAATTATTGATGATATTAACATTCATTTCATTCATTTATGTTCAGTAACCACTTTATCCTGGTCAGGGTCACAGAGGATCCAGGGCATACTGAAGGAACACTACACGCAAGGATGGGACGCCACTTCATTGCAGAGCACCGTGCACACATACATTAACACACTCATTTACACCAAGGGGTAATTTAGACCCCATCCACATGTATACAGATATTTTTGCAAACAGTTTTTAGTCCTCCATTTAAAAAAAATTCCAGTCCAAATGAACAGCATTTTTTAAAATATCCATCCAAAAGAAAATGCAAAAATGTTTTGAAAATGCTCACATTAGCAGGCCAGCCAATTAGGTGGTGATAGTGTGTTATATACTGTTATGTAAAACATCTTGAGAACTGAACTGCATGCTGAGTGGGTGAGAAGGGGAAATGCAGAAAATAGCCAAAAGTTCATACTTTTTAAAAAAAAAAAAAAAAGATATATATATCTTATACTGGGGAGGGCAGTTGGCAAAAAGTTCAAAAACAAAAAATGACAAACACAAGAATTTGTATGGACTGATCATTAACTTGGAAAGCAAATCCACCTACCAGCATTTTTTTGGGAGGCAGGAGGAAACCAAAAAACCCAGAGGCAACCAACACAGACACAGGGAGAACATGAAAACAGCAACCCGAGCTCAGGATCAAACTGGGGACCTGCAGCACCTTCATTATGCCCCTAATAGTAACACTGATTTCGATTATTTATTAATATTATTTAATTAATTAAAAATTTTCAGATTGTTAAAACATTATGCACTCTGACCAAATGTAACTTTGGGTCAGTGTGCCCAATTTATGTCTTGGCAATGCAACATGCAAGACAGAGTTTTACTTTGCTGAATAGCAACTCCAAAAATTGGGCTATGTCTGTATGGGTTCTAACTATAAGCATTTGAATTCCATTATAGTTATTTGCCACAATGGTTTGCGTTGAAGACAGAGATTCTGTTTGGCACTCACTCACACATGCACATCCTCACATCCTAAACACAATCTTAATAATTTTGTACATTTGATATTTTGGCTCATTAGCAGGAACACACACTTGGATGCACATAAAATAATCCTTGATAAAGTTACACAGTCATAAATTGCTTAACCTTAAAATTCCTGTTATGGCTCACGTTATGTTTTGATCCAGCTCTTAGCTCAACTCTGCAGAGGCCTGGCTTGATATTTTATGACCCATGAAATCAGTGAGTTGATATAGCTCATAGATTGTGTTGCTGTGACTCTTCTGGATTCCTCAATGCATGTTTGTCTAAGGCATTTTAAAGAGCATGTAACTAAAAGCTAAAAATTCAGCAATAAAAATTCCATCTACCTCAGCTAAAAAAAAATAGTATTGTATCTCTAATTGCATACTTACGTATGCAATGTTTTGGGCTAGTTTTAGGATTTTGTGTGGTTTTTGAGGTGTAATTAGGCTGAAAATTTTGCTGAAACCTGTCAACACTGGGTAATGATATTAGCTTGAATAAAACTGACTGACTCTCAACTGGCTATTACATGGTTACTCTAAAAATTCACTAGATAGTAGCCTATAGCATAACTCAAGAAGCACCATTTCAAGCACAACTCCCAACTTTTTATAAATCTGGAATTAAAAAAATGTAGGGTGGTCAAGGCTTGTGTCCCAGAAAATTCATAAATGTCCATTTGGGGCAGTTTGCCCAAAATTTTTGGGAACTTCTGTTATAATGCTTGGAGCCATTTTATAACAGTTTGGTCTCACATGTCCTGATTTTGCCAAAGTCACTGGCTTCTGTGGGACAATATGAACAAAGCTTAAGTTAAATTTGATCAGACAATTGCAAACTAGATTATATAACATCACCACTAGTCTTTCTTTTCATATTTTCAGCTCACACAGTGCTTAACATAAAATATTGATTTAAATTACACAATATAATATATATATATATATATATATATATATATATATATATATATATATATATATATATATATATTATATTGTATATATATTATATATAATATATATACTATATATTTTAACAAGCTAGCAGCTACCTAAAAGCCCCAACTGTGCTATCCACTAACTATCTGCTAACTAGCTGATCCAGGGTTGCCTGTCACGTGAATAAAATCAGGTAAATTGTGAGTTTATTCTCTCATAGCCAATTTATTAAATGTTATTCTCTCTGACCATTTGTTGTCTTCTACTGGTTGCCATTTACTATCTGCTTTTCCCTGTTTTTAACAGTGAGTGTTCTTCATTCATTCATTCATTCATTCATTCATACACACACACACACACACACACACATTAAAACTGAGGAGGGAGGCTGGGACTGTAGACCGCTAAGTTGTGCTGCGTAAAATCTGTTAGCGTAAATGCCCAGAATTTCCTGGACTCACATACAGAAGTCACACACACACACACACACACACACACACACACAGTATACCACTGGAGCCGTAACCAACAGGTCTCAGTTTACTCAACCATTTGAGAATAACTTTAGTCTAGCTTACTGCTAAAGCCCAGATATACAGTGATCTCCAAAATTAGTACTACCATTCAAGAGCATGGACAAAAAATATTGTATAATGATGATTGTATTTTTATGGTTTGTGTGATGACATGATGATCACATTATGAAAGGCTGCAATGATGGAATGGCTTAAAAGTTGGTAATTAACATGCCGCTGAAATTGCTTTATCTATCTGAACTTCTCTTTTAAATGAAAAGGCCACATCTCAGTCCAATGTTTTGTAGCAGTAGTTTTAGTGGCAGTAGTTTTAAAATAATAGTTTTAATGACGATTGCTTTATAATCTTACTTGAATAAATATGTAAGCACAGATAAATATGAATAAATATTTTTTTCTAAGGCTGGATTTTAAATAGCAAGTGCACGTCACGTGCACACGGCAGTTACGTTATGCCTTAAGTAGAGCGTATACACCTAGAGTGTAAAGGTATTCGGTCTGTTGGCAAGGCAGAAATAAAAATAATTCTACATAAAGAAAGGGTGATGATGGCACATGTCCTAGGTATTATTTACATGAATGCTAGAAAACATATCTATATATTTATTCATTTAACATGATATTTTATTCTTAATTTTTCACATCTCATATTGTCATCATGATATCCAGCAGCTTTACTTGGAACCCAGAAGGACAGGGATGTTTTGGCTCTGATGTGCCATCTAGTGGATGTTGCTTTTAATCCTCCAAATGTAGGCTACATTAAGTACGCAGGTGAACGTGTGAACAATGATGCACGTGTGATGTCGCTGCTGCTTTGTGCATCAAGTCATGCATCAAGTATAAACCGGCCTTTAAAGGCTTGTTATTCTCTGCTTCTGAGAGCCTTCTGAAATGAAGCCCAGAGCTTTCATAGTCTTTCAGTAGGAGGATCATGGCTGTTCTTCAGTTAAGGGGGCTGGTATTACACAATCAAGGTGTGATATATGAAAGCACACATTTTATTGTTGTCTGTTCAAATAAATTGGCAGCACTTCAGCTGAGATGAGGATGTCATTTTGGCCTTATCTGAGGAAAATTATTCAGAATCTCATCATCAAATTGAAAACATTTATGGAAAGCATGATTCAAGGCTTTTGAACTTTTCTCTGAGTGGAACTAAGTGGAACGCTTGTCCTACGTCTCCAGCTTGTCCCGTGTTATGATTTAAACTTGAATGAGCAACTTAATTTAAAAATGTGGTTAGCTCTTAAGTTGCTAATTAATTCCTCTGGTTCCCCGTAAAGAGCTCCTCTGCACTGACTTGAAAGAGAAAGGCTGCTCCATCTGACAGAACTGTTAAATTATTTTAATGACTAAGTAGGGATGGAAACACTACATCATTTCATTTTCTATGTTCATCTATCCGTTCAAAAACATGTAGGATACATTAAGAATAAAACAGCCAATAAAATAGTTTTACTACTTAGAAGCTACTTGCTTTAAAGGGAGCAATGCTTCCATCTTGCTATGGTAAATGCAATTTAACTGATAGATTGTCTATGACCCAACACTGTGCAATGATGAGCGCATTTGACGAGAAAGATGTGAGACATGCTGGCTAGCTGCTCCCTGTTCGTTCACACATCTCTACCGGCCATCACAGTGGTGGGCGGGCAGTTCAGATGCTTCAGTTTCATGAAGCAACTTTTTTAGAAACTGCCATGCACCATCCCATCTGAAGTGCTTTTCCGATGCTCCGAGGGTGTTGAAAGTCTCTTTGGATGGAAGTAAAGTGTGTCTTTAGTTTGTCTTAGCATGTCACATCCATAGAAACCAGACTTAGTTAGTCTGGCAACACTACACAGATGAGAGATAGCCTAGTCCAGGACTGTAATCCACTCTAGTGTACCAGTGAGGTCAGGCAGAACCTAGACCGATGCATGGCATGTTTATGTTTTCACTGCTCCACGACATTGGACTAAAGGTATGAAAGTCTCAGTCATTATTCTGTTAATTAGCTGTGTAATGCAATGCCACTATCTGTATCTGTTTAGTGCTCCAAATATTCGTTTTTTTATTTAACTGTGATCCCCACCACCACTATGCCACTGAACGCTGGAAAACACAAATAAGATAGGGCTCCTGGAAAAAGATTAACACATTATACCAACAACAAATTAATTATAGTGCCCATTCGATTTTCCTGTAACATTTTCATTTAATTGTGCTGAAAATCAATGAAAAAGCAATGAATGTACAATCCAATATTTTTTAAAAATAATTAAATTCTTTCATGACCTCAGCATAGATATGAGTGTTAAACACTTGTTTTAGACTAGGAAAACTGCTGTGTCCTGAAGAACACAGGAAATTACATCGTGGTCAGTCACTGGAGCCAGTGTAGGTAGAGCCAGTTGGCAGACAGTTAATATAAAAATGCTGTATGTTTGGTGTGCGAGTAACAAGCCCAAAAGAAGTAAAATGTCCAAAATATTTAAACACTGAAGACATTAATAAATGACTTGCTGCCATAGAGAGAGTCCCCTGTTGTCTTCTACATGTTCAAGCTACCATTATTATTATTATTATTTTTAAATTGGCTTGGTCTGAATGTAATTGATTTTTCAGTAATTACAATAAAAAGTGGTAGAGATAGACAATACCACTGATTTCGATTCACTACCAAGTACTACTAAGACTAGAATCCTTATACCAATACCAATATTTTAAGTCTTCTTATGTACATAAAATGAAAAATTTGTGATTTCAAAATCAGAAAGCATGGTTACCAAGAATTATATGTGAAATAAATAATCTTTGGGTCCTGTTTAATTACGACCATGAGCCATGTCACTTACAATACACATTCACGCTGTCCAGTTCATCTCTGGGCGCCTGTGTGTGTGTGTGTGTGTGTGTGTGTGGAAAGAGCAATAGTTCCTATTCTACACATCATTATTATGTCCTACAGCTTTTTATTTTTCAAACAGTATAAATTGTTTTATATTAGGATTTAGCTTTAAAAGGTAAAGCCGGGATTTAATGTATTGATACTTAAGTTTTGGATAATGTTCCCTGCCCTTGCATTCAGGCTAAACTAAACTTCCCTCGTGTTAGGGCAAAGGTTTTCTCTGGAAATGTTGTGTATTACGTAAATAAGTATTCAGACACTTTTGTTTTTGTTGTTTAATATGCTTCCAGTGCATACTGTACTGTATATCCACTTTGTGTCTTTTGACATCATATCATTCTAAAACATGTTGCCATTGGTTTGGAAGATTTCACACAAGTATCGTGGTGAAGGTGAAGGAGCTACACTCACACTGTTCAACAAACTCCATTCAATACCAAAATTTAATTTACAACAGCAAAATCATGTATAAAGGTTTTGCTCTATCAGTGGTGATTTTGCAGTGCTGGGATTTGAAGTCAGGACCATCTAATCATTACTGAGAACCTTAACCAGTGGTATTTGGTATAATTGGCTGTAGGATGTCGGTGTGCATTATAATTTCTTGGCTCCAACAGTTATTAAAATTCTATAGTCCCTGTTAATGACAATTAATAATCCTATCCACGGTGATGCTGGAAATAGTTTGGTCTGCACTTGTGTGAGTGTCTGCCAGGAAGAGATGAAGTGGGAGAAGTTGTGAATAATAGATTTTACCGGATTTCCACAGGGTTGGATTTCATATGCTTATTTCTCTTCATCTCATTTACCATCTTGCTCCTTGTCTCATTATTCCTGTCTCTCTATCGTTCTTTCTCTTTTATTCTTTCTCTCTCTCTCTTTCACCCGTTCTCCCCCTCCTCTCTTTCTCCCTCACTTTCTCTCTCTCTGACAGTATGCTGCACAGGGCAGGATGAGCTGTTCTCCAGCCTGTTTCCATGGAGATGCTGAGGAATTGTAGTGTGTGTCAGTAATATAAACACACACACTGTGTGTATGTGTGTGAGTGTGTGTGTGTATGTGTGTGTGTGTCCCTCCCTGCTTGGCGCATTCCTCTGAATTGTCCGACCCTTCGGAATTCAGTACATAGATCATAAATTCTGTGACACTTTTTCATTATGCTCTGATATGATTGTGTGTAATTGCCAATATATTTGCCCATATTGGGGTTTACAGTGTGTGTGTGTGTGTGTATGTGTGTGTGTATTATGTTGTTTGTGACAACATGGTAGTGGGTGACGATTGACATTTATCTCTCATCAGATTGCTTTCCTGCATTTGAATGTGAATCACCTACACCTACAAACCCCAATATATTGGCGACTACACAAATGTAATTGTGTGACTATGCTATACCTAATTTTTTTTTTTTTTAAGAAAAGCTGCAGTTTTGGTAAAAAGGCAGTCTTCCTCGTGGAGGCCAGCCAAATGTCCCCACAAGGTCAAAACTGTCAGATATTCCCATCCGTGTGGGAATATTTAGTCCCCACCAAGATATAAAAACATGTCTACC
>CM040472.1:11877416-11899220 GCA_022758105.1 Pangasianodon gigas | reverse complement strand
GAGAGCTTTTATGTGGAACATGAACTTTATGTTATGCTGTGTTTGGTTGCACGTTGTGAAAATGATGACATTTTATATGAAGGTTAAAAACACATTCTCATTTTAAGTGATCTGACACATCAAGACAATGGTCAGCTGTCAGACACAATAGAGTGTCTATGGCTGCTTTTCGCCAGTAATTTTTATGGTGTGTCTCACACTGATGGCACTCTTTAGCCCTTATCAGCTCAGTCAGTGTGTGCTGATCCAGTGTCGGAACCCTGTGGTAAGGTGAGGGTTCTCCAACTGGCTGTTCAGGTTAATTAATCAATGCAGCGGAAGAGAGCAAAGCCAGCAAACGACACTCTTGAATAGGCACATAGAGAAGACAGAATTTTTTTTGTTTTCTTCAACATCTCATTACACACACACACACATATATATATATATATATATATATATATTCGTATATTTATCTTTGTGTGTGTGGTTCTCCTGTGACAGTTTCAGATCGATATATATAATCTAACAGGCACAGAGTGGCATCTATCTAACACTTCAAAATTCCCTTTTGACTTTGGCTTGAGCAAAGCATTGTGGGAAATACAGATTGAATTCTGAAAATACATGTGCAGAGGATGGTTGGAAATCTGAGGAGAGGGGATAAAACTGTTCAGTTTTTTTTAAAGTTACTACCTATTTACACGATAACAAGTCTTTCCTACATCATAGAGTAACAACACCAACTTGTGAATGTGAAGACACACGCTCATGTGAAGACAGCCACCACATGTTTTTTTCTTGAATAAAACTGAGCTGCTTGAACATGTGCTACACTCTGACACATCTACTAAATCACAACATATGCACAAAGCTTGCTAACTCTAATCTGTAGATGTGTCAGTATGTTACCATGTTTTACTTTAAGCCCTAGGGATTTTTTGTGTAGCTTGAATAGAGATCTTTTTCCTCTAAGAGCTCCGTGAATATGTTACACATATTCCACACCTGTACATGCACTCAGCACACTCATAGTTCACAGCATACTGGTTGCATGCCTAACCTTTTTCGAACTTTTACACCATATAAAGCTAGTTCTGGGCCAGCAATATCAGATCAGTTCAGGCACCAAAATGCTGCTGGTCTAAAACTGAGAACCAGTGACATCTGTGAAATTTAGTATCACAGTTGAAATAGATGCTGTAATTGCAACAAATTGAATAAGCTACGCTGTTAATGCTAACATTAACAAAAATTCCTTTAAGTAGTTTATGGTATACAAAGTGCTACCAGCAATTCAATTAAAAAAAATTCAAAAATGTCGAAAAAAAATTGCTTTTTTATATAAAGCTTTTAAAAATGGACATTGTCACAAAGCAGCTTTACAGAAATCCAGATGTAGATTTAGACTTCTAATGAGCAAGCCAGAGGCAGCAGTGGCAAGTGGCAAAATCCCTGAGACAACATGAGGAAGAAGCTTTGAGAGGAACCAGACTCAAAAGGGAATCCACCCATCCTTTTCTGGGTGATGCCAGATAGTGCGATTATAAATCATTACTCTTCCGTGGCTGTATACTATAATGTCAGACAGTTCTGAGTGTGTTTGATGGATCTTCAGTATGAGCATCAGGGTCTTTTATGAGTAAGTTTTTAGCTTCAGATATCCAGTATGCACGTGAAGTTATCCACTGAATAATGGGTGAGACTTGGGCATAAACGGTTTTTGCTAAGTGCAATCTTTTGGGTATCCATGTCGGACAAACCATAGCAACAGCGAGGAAGCTGAAGGAAGTAAGCTCTAAGCAGAAGTAGAGCACGAGGATGGACCAGGCAGACAACAAAAAAGCTGAAATATACTTGGCAAGTACATACTCAGCAGTAACAGCAATTTCAGAAACACATCAACATGAGCTCAAAACGGAAAGGGTGGGTTCTTATGGACCATCACATGCATATTGCTTATTGGACACAGTGCACAGTGACTTCTAGAGGGAAAAAGAATTGCATTTTTTCAGTCTATTATCCAGTTAGCTTACTTAAAATGGTTTAATGTGAAGTTGCTTGTGTTATGATAGTGAGGAGTAAACCCTTCTCTTGAAAAAAATAAACCCAGACTTTAGGCAGGTTTTCAGCATTCACGTACTCACTTATGCTGGGTAAAGTTGACAGCATATCTTAAATAACATCATATGCATGCCCTCGATAAAAAATATGCACAAATAATGTATCAATAGATTTATTTAGATTCATATTTCCTCTTACTGTAGACATCCTCCAGTTCTCCGTTTTCAGCGGTCTCTTAGACTGATGCACACTGTAGCCAATCGGGATGTTCAATACGGACCTATCCCCTCTGTTTTTGTTAATATTGATGTGTTCCTGATACAATGGGGGCGATAAATGTAGCTATAAGCTATAAGTGTACCTAAACGAGTAACAGCACAGACCAGTTATTAAAATGGTTTGCTGGTTTCCTAAGCCAACATACCCCTAGAATCAGCAATATGACTTGTGAAAAGGCGTATAATTCTGGTTAAGACCAGACTGAACCTTTGTGGGGTCAGTAAATGTGGCTCTCCTGCCATCAGACATTACATGAACACAAGTGTGTATATTTCAGCCCAGAAATGATAATGCTCAATGAAGATCTGCTAACAAAGTAAGCAACATGCATAATTAACACACACGCACACAACTATTTATGGAAGCAACACTACAAGCTGTGCAACTGTATCACCCTGTGTTGTTATTATTTGTTGTTTATTATTTGTATTATTTATTATTAATTATTATTAACATTGGCTATATATTGGATTGGATTGCATCCATTCCCCAAACAAACCAGGCAAAAAGGTTCCTGTACCCGTGTCTGGACTCTAACTGCTCATGGTTGAAATTCACACTTGTTCACAGGAAAACAATGGCGTCGAATTCTTGTGTTTCCTTAATCGGGTTCTCATCAAGCATGAAATCAATTTATGTTCTTTTTCATCGCTCACTCCCCCAGCAGTAGAGTGTAGACCTAGTGTCCCCTTGTAACAGGATCTTGCAGATGCAATGGAAAATCATGTGTGTTTTAGGAATTATTGTTAAGAAACTACATGTCCTTCTGTATTCTGATCTCTGGCATTTCTTTATGTTTTACTTCAGGGTACTGAATGGTTGTTGGTGCCAGATGGGCTGGTTTGAGTATTTCAGAAACTGCTCATCTTCTGGGATTTTCACACACCACAGTCTCTAGAGTTTACACGGAATGGTGCGAAAAACAAAAAAAAATTGAGTGAGTGACAGTTCTGTAGGTGGAAATGCCTTGTTGATAAGAGAGGTCAGAGGAAAATGGCCAGATTGGTTCGAGCTGGATTAGAAAAAAAATCACCTCGTCTTTTTCCAGTCTTCAACTATCCTACTCCCATGGCATTTTTGTTGTATCCTGCAGGATCCCAGTCCCAATTTACACCTCTACTGTAAATATTAATGGAAGCTGTGTGGTACTGTATCGCAGCACTTGCGGTATAATGTTAGTAGTAAAGGAACTTACACTAGTGTATCATTGAGAAGGATTACATCTTTGGGAAGAAACATGTTTTATTGACTGTCAGAGCAGTGTTTGTGAAACAGCGTAACTTCACATTTTTGGTAACTCCTTTGTTGTGGTGCCAAGGTGCCCACTGGCATTTAATGGGATGAATACTGCATTCACACAAAACTGAGCACAGTGGGGAGGCAAAACTGCTGTTATTACTAGTGCTTACCATAGAGTCAAATCAGAGCTGCATTACCACATACAATGGTCCTGCAAGCTATATGATAATTGTTAAAATTTACAATATACAGTATATGCTGTGATGTTGAGCATACACAAGTTGAGGAATTCATAAGGAAATGAATGAAACGAACCAGAAGGCTCTGCTTTATTAATGCTGATTACACAATGGGAATTATAAATGACAATCTATTTGACTTCATATAGATGGAACTTTCATATAAAAAGGGTGGTTTCCACATTATACATGGCTTTTATTGAACTAACAAAATGCACCAAATGCTCTGTTAGTCTGAAGGGAAGTCCTCTAGTCTGTGCTGCTTAACATATAATTTTCAGACTGGGTCTATTTTAGCACATTTGGTATTGGATCTATTTTAAGATTGATTGATTCACAGTGCTACTTTTGTACACAAAGATGTGAATGTTCACAGTTTTAGAAACACAGTTCTTTTGGCCTTTTGTTGAAAAAAAAAACCCATTGTAATAGCAATTAAACGAACTGAACAGAATCTTTGGAGTCACATGCTGCCAGAAATCTGAAGCATACAAAAAGAATGGAGACTCTTTAACTTCACTTAACATCAAACATGTGATTTTATTGTGTTATGTATGATTACATTATTATACATATGGGGGTTATTATAATCGGTCTTTTATGAGACATTTTTCCACTTGCATCAAAAATCCTGAAGTTTCACAGTGCACTTAATCCTTGTAAATGTTTAATCTTGCTAAATTTAACCATCAAAGCCTTATCATCTCTACTGATATTAATGGTTGTCACCTCAGTATAAGTTACTTTTTACAACACTAAATTGTCTTTGTGTCTGGGGCTATGATACAAGCCTGTTTCATGAATTGAGGTCAGTTTACAAAAGTTTAAAAAAGATATCAGACACTATGAAACTGTGTTCTCAGTAGGTCTGCTAAATTGGTCCTTTAATTAGTACTTCTCTTAGTAAATCTGTTTTAGGTTTTGTTATGGAGCAGGCCGATCATATAGGAGTGATTCTATGATTGGGGTCTCATTTGTGTCCTTGCTGATATTACATATAGAAATATGTATATAATGTAAACATAAAAGACATTTTGTACATGGATACAGTGTCCTTCACAACAACTTAGGTGCATGTTTCAGAAAAAAAGACATTAATAAAAGTTATTTACTGCATCTACATCTACAGTCCAATATAAATACACTTTACCTTCAAATATAATCATTAAAATTAAAAAATGTTTTTGCATTATTTTTGCATTGATTTCCTTAATGTCTTCCTGCAATTTCATGCAAATTAACCACATTTTGTGCAAAAATTCCTGTTACCTTCAACCACATTACTCAATTAAGAGCAAAATCTATCTGCAAAAACACAAAACACACAAACAAGTTTGTAAAAATAAGATCAGTTAACACATTTTAAAATGGTTAAATGCATGTTTTCTTAGATTGAATGAAGAAAAGTAATAAAAAGAAATTAAATAGATATGTTTACTTTTTTCTTTTTACGTTTACTTACATGGGCTAATGAAGCCCCAATATTGAAATCAAACCCATTAAACCCATAGAATCCAGATATGTTAATATCTATAAAATCTAGAATTTTAATATAAAATGTCCGCAAGTCTCTGTTTTTCTCTGACTGTTCGTATGGTGACGGAATGCAGTTGATATTTGATGTGAAACGTAATGGTAGCTGTCAGAGACTAAGAGTAATTTGAGCTACACATTAAGTGATCTAGAAGTCTTTTGCATTGACAGTTTGATATAACTCACAAAATCCTTTTTAAAGCACTTTTAAATTAGCTTAGTAAGGACATTCACTGTAACTGTACATCTAAGTGATTTGATTTCATTCAGTGCATTTGAGGATGTGATAAGATGAGGACACACTTAAATTACACATTTGTCACTTTGTAAAGTGCAGAGGGATTAGAGGAGGCCTATGTTACATTATACAGGAGAGAATATATGGAGTACTGATCTAGGAGTCAATATGTAAAGTACAGGACCCAGGAGTAAATACAGGACTGAATATGTAGAGTACAGATACATGAGTGAATATGTGGAGTACTGTACAAATACATGAGTGAATATGTAGAGTACAAATACAGGACTGAATATGTAGAATACAGGTACTAGAGTGAATATGTATATGTACATGAGTACATGGAGAGAGTACAGAGCCCTAACCCTAAAACTGAGGAAATATAATGCATCATAAAATGTTTTAGCAGTAGGATATTTCTTGACATTTAAAAAGTCTTTAAACCCTATTTTATTCAGAAGACTCAAGTGAAAGTTATGGTAACAGCTTACAATACTGTTCAACAACTCAGGGGTGTCACGAATGGAGGGTGGAGACAGATGCAAGTGCAGTAAAAGGCTTTATTGAAAGGCAGGCAGACAAATCCAAAAACGAAGAGCAAACACGTGGTCAAAAACAGGTACAAGGTCAGGTGATCAGCAAACAGGAGTAACTAGGCATAGACGAGAATCACGAAACACGAGAATGAGAACAGAATCAAAACCAAGAAGCATGAACACTAAACAAAAGGCTCGGTAGCATACAGGCGGCAAAACACTGATACAGTGCTCCGCCATGTTACAATGAAACGCAAATAGACAAACTATATCAAGGGCAGATCAGGAAAAAGCAATAACGATGATGACACATTAGGATCACAACCAGTAACCTCCCTCAAAGCGCCTATAAATACTCCCCCTTCCGGCGGTCCTGGACCTCTGGGCAAAATGTCTACACTGAACCTAAGGTCCCGAGGCAGGCATTGTCTATCGTGTGGTCTTCTTCTAGAAGAGACATGGGGCATACTGGTGGGAAGCAGGCAGGGGTTTGGCTATGGGCTCCCCGGGGTCAAGAGGCAGGTCTAGGACAGGCTCTCCGAGTTCAGGTGGCAGGGCTAGGGCAGGCTCGTCAGTGTTACTGGACAGTAACTAGGCTAGGGAGGCTGTACCATCAGTCTCAAGCATGAGCTGGTCTTGGAAGGCCTTTCCGTCTGCCTCAGACATGAGCGTGGTGTGGGAGGCCGTCTTGTTGGCCTCAGGAATGTTAATGGTGTGAGAGGCGGCGCCTTTGGCCTCTGGCAGGAGCATCGCAGGAGAGACCACCATGTTGACCTCTGGCTGGAGCTCAGGAGGCAGGGGAGACCACCCTATTGGCCTTTGGCTGGAGCTTTGCAGGGAAGGAGGCTGCCCTGTTGGCCTCTGGAGGGAGCTCTGCAGGGAAGGAAGCTATCCTGTCAGCCTCTGGCTGGAGCTCTGCAGGGAAGGAGGCCACTCTCTCGGCCTCTGGAGGGAGCTCTGCAGGAGAGGCCACCCTGTCGGCCTCTGGCTGGAACTTAGCAGGGAAGATAGCCGCCCTGTCGGCCTCTGGAGGGAGCTCAGCTGGAGACTTTGCGTCCTCCTTGTCTCCAGCCTTCCTCTCGTAGTAGGTGGTAAACTCAGGTCAGACTGACACCCCAAAAAAATTTTTAAGGTCAGGGTTGAACTCGGGACACCTGAACACCTTTACCAATAGCCCTACAAATTGGGCTACATCACTAAGGCCGCTGGATCCCGTGGCGATCACGAGCTCCGCCCACTAGCGGGCTGGGCTGGTGAGCCGGAACAACATGATCCCCAGCCACTGCTTCTCGTCTGGATTGGGGTCCACCAGGCTTACAAAATAAAACTAGCATTGCAAAAGGAAACTTTCAGGAAAATCCATCAAATGGTTTCAGGGGATACATGGAAGTCCACTGAGAAAAAAGGATCGAGTTAAGCGCTGGCATGGTTATCCTGGAGTTACGCCACTTTCGCCTTCCTGCTGCATCCATGTTGGGGTGAAGTATTCTGTCACGAATGGAGAGTGGGGACGGATGCAAGTGCAGTAAAAGGCTTTAGTGAAAGGCAGGCAGACAAATCCAAAAACGAAGAGCAAACACATAGTCAGAAACAGGCACAGGGCCAGGTGATCAGCAAACAGGAATAACTAGGCATAGACGAGAATCACGCAACACGAGAACGAGAACAGGATCAAAACCAAGAAGCAGGAACACTAAACAAAAGGCTTGGCTTTGTACAGGCGGCAAAACTCTGATACAATACTGCGCCGCGTTACAATGAAACACGAGGGTATAAATAGACAAACTAATCAAGGGCAAATCAGGAACAGGTGATAAAGATGATGACACATTAGGAACACATCCAATAACAAGACAAGGGAGGAGACAAGATGGAAACCAAAACAAAAACACACATAGCTATGTAAACAAAGTCACTTCAACCCCGAAGCACGGTGTCACGCTACTAGTAGCTTAGGGGGGGAAATCCCTGACAAGGGGTATTTATGCAGGAGCTAAGCAGGAATGAATGAGCAGTTCTTCATTAACACTTATACACTTATATTCCCATAAAACACTAAGAACTACTAGTTAATTACTCACTAAGTATGTTCGTAGGAGTTCACTATTAACTGTGCAGTAAAATTGCTTTTTGTTGTTATAATTTGTGAATGAAAAACGGCTTATTTTTCCAGCAGACCTGTTTTTTTCCAGTGTTTTCTAGTGTTTCTGGGGGCATGGTGGTAGGGTTCATATTAAAAAAAATTTCTGGTCTAGACCATGCCCACTTCCAGTTTTACAGATAGATACAGATATGAATATGTTGGCGCACTAAATAGTACAGTTGAAGATTGTGATACCCCCCTAAACTACACTGTCCCCCAAAACACATAGCTTTTCTCTGGTTCTCTCCCTCGGGTAGTCTGCTTTCCCCCTACCTCCCAAAAACATGGCAGTAGGTGGATTGGCTAATCTAGATTTCCACTTGGTTTGAATGAGTGTGTGAAAGTGTGTGTGCATGGTGCCCTAAGATAGACTGGTGTCTCATATATGGTTCTCACGTCATGCCCAGTTTTCCTGGGATAGACTCTAGATCCACTGTGACTCTGACCAGGATAAAGCTGTTATTTAAGATGAATGGATGAATGAATGAATGAATGAATGGGCAATACCACACACTGAAATATTTGTGACAATAAGGCAAGTTAAACCATATGTTCCCCACGTCACTTCAGTCTTTTTGTTTGACTCCTCCCAGAGCCTTTGGGTTTAATCTGGATGCCTGAGCAGGCTTTTCCATTACACACATCACAGCATCCAAAGCACTTCAAACACAGCTTTGAGGTGTGTTCATGGTCAGTGGAAAGCAAATATTATTCTGAAATTTCAAAAAAAGATTTTTTCATAGTATACATAAAATCACAATGCACAATACAAGATAAGGACACTTTATAATTATACTGAGCATCTTTTCTTTTGTCAGGAAATCCTTCAGTGATCCTTGAGCGATTTTGCAGGATGGACATTGAGTCTAGCAGTTGCTGGTGGACAAATAGCAAGTGTAATTGCCAGATTAGCAAGGGAATTAATTTTATGTTTGTTAATAGCTAACGTTGGAGTGTCAGAGAGTGGATTCATGAAGTGAAATGTTATTAATTATAAATGGATAAATTACTGTTCACTTCTTGTATTTCTGTATACAGATGTTTATGTAGCTTCTTTAAAATGGTCAGCCTGCCCTGTTACTGCATTTAGTGTGAGCCCTTTAGTATGCTGCAACATTTTTAGTTCTTCTCTGTAGCTTACAATAGTTCAGAGTTCTTTAATACACTGGTAGCTCTTTTGCTCTTCCTGTGCTAATTATTGCCCATTCTGTAGGATTGATCTCTGTGTGTTTAATGCTGCTGTATTCAGCTCCTTTCATATTGCCTGCAGGTATTGTGCCAAATCAAACAAGACTTTTTTTTTTTTTTTGAAACTTGTGCTGCCTGGTGGCTTGTTATCTCCAAAGGTCTCCGTTAAGGAATGATCCGAATGAAGAAAGACTGACAGGTTTGTCAATGATATAGTCAACCTTTTTGCATTCAGAACAGGCTTGACTGGATTTCTGTTTCATGTAAAATGTTCTGGTGTGTTTTTTTAATTCTGAGGGAGCAATTATTGCTATTTTTAATGAATACCTATGAAGTCTTTGCAGTGTTTTTAGAGGATTCATCATAGAGGCTGAGATAATTATTACAGATATTTAGATATTTTATATATTTCAGTTTATGAACCCACATCTCCTAAGCCCCTGCTAAAAAGTTTTTCTTGCCAGGGGATTGAGGAACATGATTTTGAACTCTGACCTAATATTTGCACCATAGAACTCAGTTATCTGCTTTAACAGCTCCTTGATTTAATTTTACCGGAGCAGATTGTCTTGCCAGGAGGAGTTGTCTTGGAGATGACAGATACAACAGTGAATTGTTTAAGAGGCCAGATGACACCTTTAGCTGATGATTGTGATTGAGAAGCATTTATAAAATGGTAAAAAGAAGAAACCCTCGGATATGGGCTGGAGATCTGGGCAGCTTGGTCTTTGTGAAGGACAGAGTGCAGATGTAGTATAAGATGTCATGACATTTCATTCATTCATTCATTTCTCAGTAACCACTGGGCATGAGGCAGGAATACACCCAGAATAGTACACAAGTCCATTGCAGGAAACCATATACGGACACACACACACACACACACACACACTCATTCACACCTAGGGACAAGGGTGGACAGGCACATAAACTCCAGACAGGCAGTGACCCATGCTCAGGATCGATCATTGAATTATATGTGGAGTAAATTATTGCCACCCTTAAAAAACAATTAAAATAAATGAAACAAATTGTCATCCTTGGAAACAAATGCTTAGTTGTTGCCTTTGCCTGGCGTGGACAGCAATAGAAATAATCTCTCTAGCTTTATTGTGCATTTATCCTTGGTGATTCTAATGGTTCATAAACGTACATTCTAATGATCAGATAAATCACCATGGGTCAGTGGTAGTCCCTTCTATTCATTGACCTGGTAGAGTGAAACAGTGGGCTACAGTAAGCAATTATGTAACTACATAGTGACCTATGTGGTGGGTTTACATGGGTTGCCTAAGAGTGTACGTACAGTAGCTGTAAGGCCGCTGAAGAGTGGAGTGTATACTTCTTGTATACTAAAGAGGAGGGGCGTATACTCCTTGGGTTTTCCATGTCAAACAGCATTTTAAGCTTGCTTTAGCATTTTCAATTCTCTAGTGTCCTTGAGTTGTTTCTTAAATGCCTATCTCTAGTTTCCCTGGTTACTAGTTCCTTATTTTTATTTATAGTTTCCTAGTTCATAGCCTTTGGGCACTGTAATCTAGAATCTTTGAAGGTAACTTGCTTTGGATAAAACCTTTCACTAAATGAAAAAAATATACATGTGTAATCCTTCCTGTCCTGAACCATGTTTTGTGTTCTCTGATTCTGACCTAGGTTTTTTTTTTTTTGGATATCAATAATGAATTGTCCTGCATTTACCCTATCTACCTGTATTTTGACCCTAGCTTGCAATATTGCCCAGGATTCAAATAAAAGATACTTGGCTATTCCATTCAACCACCTCTGACTCCCATTCCCTATAATACAAGTGGACGAGTTTCAGCTGTTGGTCTTACTCCCCACCTTTTCTGCATATTTTAGATCCCATCATTAAAATAATTTCTAAATTACTAATGATATAACATTTCTCCACCACTGTGCACTGTGCACAAGAGACAGTGTTTCTGCTCCTCACTTTGACCAAACAGAGAGAGCCTGGTTATCAAAGTAGCTCTCTTAACAACAGACCAAAGACCTAAGAAATCAATAGAATTATGATTTTATTTTCATTTTTGGCTACCCATTACTGCCTCATGCTGATTCTAAAACTCACTCCACCTGTTACAGTATTTTACAGTGCAATGTTACCTCATGCTGATTCTAAAACTCACTCCACCTGTTACAGTATTTTACAGTGCAATGTTACCTCATGCTGATTCTAAAACTCACTCCACCTGTTACAGTATTTTAGTGTAAATTGACCACTGCAAAGACAGTAATGAAAATCTATACACACAGACACTGTGTAACATCACAGTATCTGCTTAATGGACATGCCATTTTAAATTATCCTTACATCAATGAAAATACTACATGATCAGGTTTTTCTTATTAGTGTTGAACAAATATGCTTACAGTTTCAATTGGGTATACTTAAAAACACTGCATCACTCTTATGTCATGCACTTATTTATTACATTGAGCTCCTCAACAGTATATAGATTATAAACCACTACTAGAGCACAGCAGTGATGGCCATACGGTAGCTACCAGATCCTCGGAGTTGCTTAGCAACTGGATACAGTATTTAGAAAAGTATCCACGTGTCCAAAAAAAAAAAAAAAGACCATGCAAAGGCTGAGATTTTTATCTGCTTTTATATGATAATTTCAGTTATTGTAGTGTTTGTGGATGGGGGTAGGGGTTGGGGATTTGGGTAAGTGAAGCTTGTGCATTAATTAAGGATTTGAAGAAGAAGCCTTTATTTGACACATATATATTACAGTACAGTGAAATTCTTTTCTTCACATATCCTAGCTTGTTAGGAAGTTGGGGTCAGAGTGCAGGGTCTGCCATGATACAGCCCCCCTGGAGCAGAGAGGGTTAAGGGCCCAACAGTGGTAGCTTGTTTGGAGATTTTATGATAACTGAATCGGCATAGACAGACTAGTGCAGAAAATAACTACTGGTGACAGGTGGTCTTTGTACACAGGTGAAAATAACATGCGTGTAGCATCTGAAAAACCTTGCAGACAAGACATGCCTCCAGGCAACAGCTGGTAGGTAGAGAGAGTAGGGATTTAAGTAGAGGGAGCTCATACAGTGGTTGCATTTATGTAACGTAGGTAGAGCATGACTGGCTGTACAAAATTGTAGCTTGGAGTACATATGGGACCCAACAAAAAAGTCCTGGGAGCAGGCAGGGTTGCATAACATGGGAGAGTGTTTTGAACGCAGTGCAGTCCTCGGATGGTGATATGTGATGCATTTACCATACTCATTCATTTATTTTCAGTACATGATTTATCCTTTTCAGGGATGCTGTTGTTTAAATTATTCAATTGTGTACATTTTGGGAAATATTTCATTTCATTTCATTTCATTTCAATAGTGTCTGCAGGAGTGGGCGGGATTAGTCAGAATTCGTTTGGGCGTGGGTGGGAAGTTTTATGATAACAGATGCAGAATACTGAATTGGCATAGACAGACTAGTGCAGAACATTACTGGTGACAGGTAGTCTTTGTACATGGGTGAAAAATAACATGCATGCAGCATCTGAAAACCTTGCAGACAAGAGATGCCTCCAGGCAACAGCTGCTGGGGAGGAGGAGGAGGATTCGCTGTGAACAAAACACAAGAGAGTACATCTCCAACATGGTCTCACAATTGCAAATTTATAAGACATTCAAGTGAACTAGTCACAAGTCACAATTCAAAAGATATTCCAGATCAGTTTGGCATCTCAGAGAAAAGGGCATTTTACATGCCCTCTGTCTTATAGTGTATGGATAACTTATTAGGAAATAAATTTTAAGACCACTTCTCAGATCAATTTTTAGTACCATTCAGTGATCACTATTTTACCCCTTTTATTACAGTCAGTAGATTATTTAATCATATTGTGCTAGGTTATAAGGTATGAGTAGGTAAATACTGTAGTATACTGGTAGTCCTAATACAGCCTATATAACAATAACAACAACAACAACAACAATAATAATAATAATAATAATAATAATCTAAAATTAATCTGTATTAGTTAACTAATTGATTGGTTTTTGTTGGATTGTTTGTTAAAGTTATTGCTAGAGTTTGTTCCGGCTTCTGCATTTGCTGCATTATTAGCAGTTATTTTTCCAGATTAGTGAATTGAGCTGAACAACTGTGACATGAGTTAGATCTGATGAACTAGATCACTATGAGTACAAGTGCAAGGATGTACAGAGTTGCTCTGACTGTGACAGTGATGCAGCTGGTATGTTCCCATGGGCACATATGTCACAAATTTCCATGAAACTTGCAGCACAATATGCACAGTGCCTCGACAGTTCTGGAGTATCGTAAGTGTGAAACCTGAGAAAATGGAAATTGTGAGGTTTCTGCATTGTGCATGCTGAAACATGTTGCCCTGCTTTCTGGGGTGAAACCGTAGGCTTGTGCCACCAAAGCAGAGGTCTTTAATGGATAATGGAAAGTAGAATGCATTGTGCAGTAATCATAGAGGTTAAAATGGAGAAAGACTATTTTGATTTGCAAATTAAGTTACATGATGCACATTTCTAAAAGAAACCCACAGCAGGCAAAGAGAAAACCAGAATTTTCCACAAAAACTCTGTGTATTATATTATAAATTATACATACACATTTAACATGAACAATTACAGTAATGTGCACATTCTAACACATTATGGTTTCTATAGTAACAGCTCATTCACAGGGATGTTACATAATAATCTAGTACTAATAATAAACGCAGGCAATCAATTGTACCGTACCAAGACAGCTAAAAGGCCTTTTTTGCTTCCTGACTTTTAAGTTAAAATATTGGGCGTTGGTCTGCTCTCTTGTTTTAATTCTCAGTCTCTCCTCATAAGTATGAACATCAAAAGACTTTACTCAAATCAGGTCAATATTAGCAGTGTCTGCCATTTTGTGTCACAAAGCAGCTAAGCTGCTAGCTGAAGAGGGAAGTGACAGCTAGCTTGCTAGACTTTCAAACAGCAAATTTCAGAAGTGAATGCAAATAATCAAACAGAACCTTATACTTACAGTTTATTTGCAATATTTATAAATTACACCAAACAGTTCAGTATTGCAGTGAAATATTTGATCATTTGATTCCCTAAAAATATTGACTTCCACCAAAATTGATGAAAAATATAGACACTTTGGTGAACATTTCATTGCCACATTTTAATGAAATTTTAGTCTTTAAGTAGTCTTAAAGCAATCGCCTGTGATGCTAACAGCATATATGACAAAACCTATTGGTTCAAATGATATTACCTGCAATCTGCAGAAATATTTGGATTAATAAGCAACCAGCTGAATGTACAAGCTTACTTTATACAAATGTTGCAAAAATCTGCAGTCTGCTTGATTGCACATGATAATAAGCTGTCTACAACTGTAGTGAAATATATTTACTGTCGATTAACTGACTTTTTTTTTTTTTTTTAGATCTCTAGATCTGAGCATCAATATAGACTTTGGCCAAAAAAATGGTACAGTTTTATTACTGACATGAAAGAAATAAAAAAAATCACATAATTACACCTTCACACGCCTCCCTTTAGGGCAGATGTCAGACTTTTTCCCTATGAGTCCTCCTTCACAGATATAAATTGATAGTGTTATTTTTCACATTAATGAACTAAAAAAATGTTAAATAGTTAATTACCATGATTTTTTAGTTCATTAATGTGAAATGTGACAGAAAGTGAGGGCATCATTACATCTTTGAAGTGGAGAGTTCAAAACACCTGCATAACCTTCAGTCATTCTGAATTCATATGTCAGTTGGTTCATCTGACATTATTAGGGAAAAAAGATGTGCATTTTTGCGTTCTGTTGTTAAAATGCAGAGCTCCTAAGCAAAATTTCTAAAGATTGTCAGGTCTGAAATGGTCATTTACTTATTTAATTTTTTGCTATTCCCTATCTCAACTGCACCCCACTTGTTACCTCTGCTCTATAAGGGGACAAATGTATCCCAACCATACTGTGATCAATTACAGTGAGGGGAAATAAATATTCTGACATTTTTGTTATTTAGTACTTTAATACTTCCAGTGCATACTGTCTATATACTTCAAATTTAGATACATGATGTCTTTTGACATAATGAATTTGTACTTATAAATATGAACAAGAAAAGTATGTATTCATAAGCATAAACAAAAATTAAACTGATGGGGGAAAATATTTACATACACAGTACTGTGCAAAAGTCTTAGGCACATGCAAAAAAATGCTGTAAAGCAAAGATGCCTTCAAAATATTGCAATTAAACATTTTCTTCATAAAAAAAATTGTATAAAGACCAGTAAACAGTAATAAACTAACCATTGTCAATATTTTGTATGACAACTCTTTGCTTTTTAAACGTACATCAGTAGTTTCAGGTAGACTTGGTAAGTTCTAAGCGTAAGAATCTGCCACAGTTTCAGGAGACTTTGACTGTCACACTTGCTTCTGTTTTTGCAGGTAAAACCTGACAGACTTCATTATGTTTTTGTCTGAAAAGTGATGTATTATGTAATTCGCTACTTTCTTTACTGACATACATTTTTTTTGTTGGAAAAGCAATATTTGCAAAAAAGTTTTACTGACTCAGTAATGCATAAAATAAACATCTAAGACAACATTTCTATAAAAAAAAATAGGGTACCTACGACTTACTACCACAGTAATGTATATTTAAATGTACATAAAAATAAATCAAGCTCTAGATATGAATGCTGCCAAAAAATGTTCGTGGCATCATTATAAAAGAGGTTGCCACTAGTTGGAAAGATTTCACAAAACAAGTATCAGTCATGGTGAAGGTGAAGGAGCTTCCCAAAAAAGCGACAACATTATTAAAGATTATTAAACTTGAATGGAAAAACTACAAAGCCATAGCAAAACCTTAAATGTCCCTGTCAGTACAATTGTTTCAGTGATATGCATGTAGAAAATTCACTGAACCAAAACTAATTGTCCCCGGACGGGTGGGCCATGCAAGATTTCACAACATGCTATGATAAAGAAGGTAAGAGAAAAACCATTAGTCACTCAAAAAGAGTTGCAGGATGACCTGAAAGCAGCAGGATAAACAGTTATACAGAGAACAAACACTAAGGAATGAACTGCACTGCAATCATCTCTGTTCTAAAACCCCACGCAAAACTCCTCTGCTAAGAAAGAAGCACAGAGATGCACACCTACAAGCATTTAGACAAATCAGAACGCTTTTGGAAGAATATATTCTGGTCAGACAAAACAAAAGTAGAACTCTTTGGCAATAATTCATCTCATTTAGGGTTGCGAGTATGATCTGTGAAGTACTGTGCAAATGGTACTGGGGCATTACACATAATCGCAGGAAACATGTGGGATGTATTAGAGGAGACTTTAATCTCACTGGCCAAAAAACTGAATCCGGGGAGACAAGACAACGACCCCAAATATACAGCCAAAATAACCTTGCATAGCCTAGCCAATATTCTGACTTGAATCCCACTGAAAATATATGGAGGATTTTGAAATTGTGAGTTCATCAGAGGGACCCTTGTAACCTTGGGGAATTGAAGATGATTCACCAAGAGGAATGGGCCAAAATTGAACCAGCAGTTTCTGATTTGAGAATTCAACTGCAGTGTGGTATATATTTTATAGCTAGTGATAGATGTCGATCAGCTATACTCAAGAAAACTAGCCAAAAGTCATTTCACATTAGGAAGCTAGGGAGAAAAAATTATTTGGAAAGCATGTATATTGAGAGCATCCTGGTTTCACAGATGAAGTGGTTTTCTTTAGAAAGAAAACCCCTCTAGATTAAAGTTCATCTCATCTGTATATAAGAGTACAGACTTTTTGTGCATATTTTTCCCCACAAACTGTAACCTAACCTTTCATTCCTTTAGGTTTATCAGTGGTATGCATTTTGTAGTCAAATCTCTGAGGTCATCATAGCTACATATTAGCGAGTGATCTTGATCTATTCTCTTGATGACTGAAAGTATTCTTTGGTCATCAGCTGTGGTTTACCAGGTTGATCTTTTCTTGTCAAGATCACCAGTGCATTCTGGCTTCTCAACAACAGTTACCAACAGTTGATTTTCACACAAAATTGTTATGTCTGTGTCTGTGGTTGGTTTGTTTTGGCTTGCCTCACTGGCATTGACACTTCATTCATCCATGACAAAGCTGATGGCAGCAACAGATTCCACATACTGTACAAATGTTACTTCTAGAATCAACTTTACACCTAATGTTGCAGTGACATATCTTGCTACTGGCCAAGAAACAAATGAGCAAACAATTGTCTAATAACTTTTGGTCCATGAAATGGGAAGAACTATGTCTGTGTTCAGACTGTGTTGGTGAATCAGTGGTCAATGGAGATATAGCAGGAATAAAGCAGCACAGATAACAAATGAGAGATGGTTTAGAGCACTTCCATCTGGCTCACATACTGCCAAGGAATGACAGCAATGAACTTATCTGAATCTGTCTGCTAGAACACATCCACAACTCAGCCTCAATATCTCAGACAAGAGGTGAGAAGTCAAACCCAAGACCCTCCCCCCCAACAGCAATAACAGAGCAACCATTTTTTTCTCTGCAGTACACTGGAATGTGATGTTTATTGAAATTGATCTTCAGCATAGCTATTTCAAGCTTGAAATTAGTAAAAATAGAAATAGGTTTAATAATCATATTCGGTTTATTGCAGTTAGTTCCGGCCCACCAATTTGATTGGACAAGCAGCTTTCAAGAGTGGTGATATTTAATACAACAGCACTGGGACATTTCACTGTTTGTATCACTCCGCTTGTGTTTGCTACATAAAATTCCAATTCTAGCAAAAGTCTGTTACATTGAAACAGTTACTTCACTTACTACAAGCTGTCAGTTAGTCTGTGCTTTGACATGTCAACACGCATAACTCTATCCAGCTGTGGCTTCCTTGGGAACTTTTTCATTGGTGAAGGAAAAATAAACAAAAAATGTGGCCGTATTGTGTCTGACATCATTTAATATTAATTTCTAGTTGTATAAAAGCAATATCACACTTGCAGTCATGCTGTTGTACTGAATATCGACATGGCTATGATTACCTGTGGCACTTGGCCTGATGTGCTGATATTCAGATGCTTTTCACAGCATCAGCTCTTTTGTTACGCTGAGCTGAACCACTGAACATTTACATGGAAGGAACCTCTAGAGGGGTGACAGAATGCAAGATGCATTTCTGTTGACACTGTATTTAAAATGATCTAAAATTTAGATAATTTAGTCTTGGCTAATTTCCAGCCAGCTCTCCCCATCACATGACAGCTACCAAATGGAGAGGGCGAAGGCTAACATGTGTGACCTCCAAGACATGTGAAGCTGCCAACCACATCTTTTCGAACTGTTGCTCATGCTGTGTCACGAGGCATTCTGTTTTTTTTTTTTTTTATGCCAGGTGCCCTTCCTGACACAACCCTCCCCAATTATCCAGCGTGCACTAGCCTGTACACCCCCATTGGGTTGGCACCCAATGCGGGGCTCAAGCCCACGGTCCTGAGATCAAGAGTCCCATGCGCTACCAGCTAACCTAGCCGGGCACCCTTTAAATTGGAATTCAGATAAAGATACAACTATTTTGAGACCGTTCCAGACACAGATACAGATAATGCCATTGCATTACACCCTTATATCAAGTACATTGTTCTTGCTGCTGAGGCTGAGTTGTTGAAAAATCCATTTCTTCTACACAACTTCGCTTTTGCTGCATGTGACCACTTATGTGATAGAGGTGATATGCATTTCCAAATCATGAGAGATTATTTTGAGTTGCATTTAAAAAAAGGATTTGAGTGCAGGAAAGGTCTGCTCAATTAGCTAAGGAACAGCACATTAACAGTATGATATGATTCAGACCCTCTGCAGGGACACTGGAACAGCTGGCACTTTAAAGGCATTGTATTGTCCTCACATGGTTATTTAGACTGAGAGAGGCACACACATTGCTAGTCTATTAGCAAGCAGCTGAGACACTGCATTGTGTGATTAAAATACTGATTAATTAGATCACCTAATAAGACCCTGATGAGAGTGTACCACCAAAATTTATGTAAAAAGTGCTCTCTTAGGCAAGGCTGATGGATAAATATTTAAAGGCACCATACAGGGAATAAAGACATTCAACACAAGCAGAAAGGAAGAAGGATGTTCGTGGGATCCTGAGACAACTCTCTCCACTTGGGATTTTACAGTAAGTTAGAGACTGGAGTATATCATCCATCTCTAATAGCATTATTGACTTTCACATGATCGCAGAGAAGCATTTCTGTGAAGAATATCCCATTCTTACTGTACATTACCACAACAAAGCATTCTGGGATAGAAGTTTTTGTTGTATTTAATTTTGTTTGTGAACTTCATCTTTATTCTCACACCTTGTACAGTGCAGATTTTGGTGAATATTATGACAGAATAATTTCCCTGTTAGTTGCTAGATCAGTATCTCAGGAATAAAACATGGCATGGTGTGCTGTTATAGGAAAATAATCTTTGATGGAGAGTTGTGACCCAAAATAAAGTTGAGTTACTCTTATCACCTGAAAGTTGGTTCTTTTCCTATAACAGCCTGACCCAAAGTGTTTCGTTCCTCTTATACTGCAGCAATTTGCCAATGCTAACATTTAAAAAAAATGAAAAATTACATGATATAACCTTTATAGTTTATAGTTACGTTTAATGTTGTGAAACATCCTTGAATCAGTTAATTCCTGCTATCGCTTATGTTACAACAGCTATAAACAGTTGATCCCTCACCAGCCTGTATTTCTTTCTCTCTCTTCAATTTAATAAGACAACAAAAGTAAATTGTTATTGAGAACCTGCAAATCCTTCTGTCCTAAAGACTTTACTGTGTCAGAAAAAAATAAGGAGCATCTCCACCTGTTATAAAGCATTGAAACTGGAGACTCCTTCCAGAAATTCTAAATAAATAAATGTCACCTCACAGAAAATGTCAACAATTAATATATAATAAAATATAATAAACATTTTTATTCAAAAAATCCATTTATGTGGACCATAAAAGTTCCTGTGTTAGTTGTTAATGTAGAAATATTAACATATTAGAATGAGCACATTCATACGTGGTTTGCCTTGCAGCTGACACAATTGTCAGAGCTGCTGTTATAGAAAATTAATCAACACCTTCTGAGCAATCTGAATCAAGAATTTAATAATGCTGTGATATAAACCTAATTAACCAGCACCTCATTATTACCAGCAACTTAAAGGACATTATTAGATAATAGTTATAATGTATATTACTACATCTGAATGCATGTGACTGTTTGCTTTTTATTTTATATTTGTTATATCTCTAATTAATGTTCCTACTCACTTCATTTCCCCCAATAAAACGGGAGATGAGCCAATTGACTTGCGACTCAAGGTAAATGGGGAATGTTCTGAGTTCATTAATGCGAAATAAAATCTGTATGTCACAACATTAGACAAGTGTATAATGTATAAACTATAATACTTGTTATAGTTAACATAATTTAAGTATACTGTATTTATTAGGGTCGCCTAAAAAGCTGGTAAGAGCTGGAGTGAACCAATCAGGAGCTGAGATAAAATTATATCAAATAACAGTGGACTATTTTAGGATACATTTAGCTCAATATTTGCAGATATTCAGAATATTTGCAGTTCTTCTCCACTGTATGTAGAAGAATATCAAACTATGTTTTAAATCATTTATAGTTTTTTTTAGATACACACCAGTGTGTATCACATGAGCTTAGACTAGTGCAAATTTTGTTTCCTACATGTCGCTTGTTTGGAAAATGGAAATACTGAAAAAGTTGCATAACAGTTATATGTAAAAATGTTGTAAATAGTAGAGATCTCATATGTTAAACTCATATGTTATGCCAGGACACATATAGTAAGTAACATTATATTTAATAATCAAATCTGTTGTCTATTATTTATTGTATTTACCAATTACCTGCGTATTTACCAGTTATTCCCATTTAATTATTCAGTTTCTGGAGCAATACAATTTTCCTTATAGCCTTAATAAAGTATCCATCCATCCATCTATATAGTACAAAAGTACAAATGTTTGCATTAAAATGTACCACTATTTTACAATTTTTTAACAAAAAGGTCAAAGTTAGAACAAATTTGCCAGGAAGACCTGAGGGATGGATATTATGACTGAGAGGATCCATAAGCTGTTTAGAGAATATGCAGAGAGGTTGGGGCAGTAATAATGGGAAAGAGTAGGCTTAAGAGTTATTAAAGAATATATATATATATATATATATATATATATATATATATATATATATATATATATATATATATATATATATATATATATATAT
>CM040472.1:11770660-11877316 GCA_022758105.1 Pangasianodon gigas | reverse complement strand
CAAACTTTTAGACTAATATCATTTTGATTTATCTTACCATACACTATTCTATATTAAAATGCAAGCTAATTTACAAACACAGAGGTATACAATGGACTGTGCATTGCACTTAAGCAAAACAGTACATCTTGTCCATTTGATGTGATTGTCTCAAGTACTATTTGGATAGGATAAAATTTTCCGGACACATGTCCATTAAGTAGTGTTGCTAGAGGACGTTTGTAACAATTATGATCTATCTATCTATGATGGATTTTTACAGGATAAAAATCCCAGAGATACTCCAATAATAGTTACATTACTCCATCTCCCCATGTAATACTAATCCTGTCCAAAAGGTACTTTAATGAATATATTTCTTTGTCTTTTTCTTTTTATCCTACGGCTATGCAAACCCTTACGCTCAACTGTATATTTCTTCACATTATTAACTGGATTGTGTGTGTGTGTGTGTGTGTGTGTGTGTTCATGCAGTAATGCATTTATGTTTTCAAATATGATTGTCTCACTGCTTAAAAACATAACACTGCAATTTCTGTAAGTAAGATATATGATTTATGATGAAGGTTGAACTAACTGAGGTAGTTTCTGAGCAGTTTTGTCATTTTTCTCAAAGAGATGACCGTATATTGTTAGAAGGATCAAGCAGGAGGCATTTTTATAATAATGTTAGGTGTTTCCTCCTGACCCAGTGACACCCAGAAACCTGGAATATTAGCTCCCATCCCTCGTAATTAGTCACTGTGGGTCTCGTAAACCTGTTTATTTACACCTCTCTTTGTCTAGTGTCTTTGTGAAGTCTTGCAAGTGTTTATTCAGCAGTATCTTAGCCAAAGTCCCCAGTCTCCTAGTTTCCAATTTCATTTTCCTCTTGTTTATTTGGGTCTTTCTTCATCAGCCACTGGTGCAGTACCAAAGGTTTCAGTTGGATGGTTATTGGTACCTACACAATAAGACCTTATGTTAGTCAGGAACGGGGCGAGGAGCACATTTATCTGCTGGTTAAAAGGACTTTTGTGGCACAAATGCAGCCCAAACAAACAGAATTTTTAAATATATTTATTGAGCGTATGGGCGCTTCGCTGTACACAGGTTTTTAATGTGTTGAAAATGTCACAACAGTGTTTTTCCCCCACAAACTGGTCGAAATATATATTTTAACTCTACCATGTATGTTATTCTTGTTGTTAGGTTTTGTCAGTGAGCACTTTTTGAGCTTTTTTGCGAATGGCATCATATGATATTACTGTATGATGATGCAGCCATTTTTATAGTTGTCACTGTGAGCAATACAGACGTCTCGCAAGCTGGTGGAAAATGACCCTTGTGAAAAAAATAGTATACTTTAAAATGATAATAGTCTACTTGAATTATTTGTCTACTTAATAGTCTACTTGAATTTAAGTATACTTTGGAAAAGTGTACTTTATAAAAAAAAGACATTTACTGACTGTGCTCATATTATGATAGAACTATACTTTCACAAAGTATGTTGGAGGAACATTAATTCTGTGTTAAAACTATATTTCAAAAAGTATGGTTGAAAGGCATTCATTTTGTGTTGAAACAATGCAACAAATTAGCTTTCTGAAATGAAATTTAACCTTTTTCATATCAGCAAATTGCCTTAAAACAATTTCACTTCAGACCCAATGATATCGAGAAAATTTTAATGCACTCATGAAAACTCAATTTCCACATACAACACACAGAGTTCCTTTTTATACGTAACAGCTGTGCAAACTTTTCCTTAAAAGAGAAATCAGGCAGCTCCAGTAACAAATAAAAAATGACACCCAGGTATTGCCAATACATGTAGATTATCAAAATTGTATGTTCAGAAAAGCATACTGTGATGTAATTTATTACCATATCAATAAAATAAACTCAAATTGTGATGCCTCCTGTTAGGGCTACTTCAAGTTTTTTCTAGGTGCAGTGGAAAACACCCATTTTTTCCTGTCCCTTGTTTCTCTGACTTTCTAGTACCTGTGTATCTGGTTTTGACCTTTGTGTTTGGGATCTTAATAATGAATGATAAAGGAATGACAGAACCTGACTGTCTGATTCTGGCCTTGATTTTGCCTTCCAGTTGTTACATGTTAGGGCAGTTTATTAATAATTATTGCAATACTGTTTTTTTTTCCAGTTTGCGCATGACTTGACTTCAGCTTTGAAGGAAAAGAAGAATAATGGTTATTAACACACATATTCTTCCTTTACAAAACATTGGACAAGATGTTAGTGCATAATAGATCTTAGGTTTAAAAGCTTCTGAATCCTGACAGAGCAGTTCCCTTTCACTGTTAGGGAGGATTTAATATACAAATCTGTCACATTGTTTGAGCAGATTAGATAAACGAAGAGGCATGACCCGTCACTGACACACACGTTCTCCTGCTGCTTGAGTTGCATGAAACCAATCTGTTCTATTCTGCTAGAGTGCAAAGTGTGAGTGATTCATGTCCAAATGGCTCTGTAGAATTCATAATGCCTGTTACACTGTCTAGATATCTAATGACTCAAAATATCTTAATGACTTTAAATGCTCTAAATTGCTACAGCACTGACAGTGTGTCACCTTGTGGCGAGAATAACTTACAGTAGCAGTCACTCTGACCCATGTCAAAATTACCTGGATGACTGAAAGCAATCATAGTCAGCTCAAAAGGGCTTCTCTGCTGCTGTCTCTGGAGAATTTCACCATGGCACACTGTTGTGTATTTTCCTAAATATATCAAATTGTGTTAAATTGGGTGTGCTAGAGCATAAAAACACTAAATACTGCAGTGCTCCATCCTTTCTGGACTGGATTTCAAGAGTCCTGCTCTATGGGTTTCTATTAAGAACAAGGGATCAGAGCTCACAGGGTGTTCTGGTAATTCAGATAGATCACTGCTGAGTCACAAAATGTGAAACAGATCACTTTACACACAGAAAGGTCCAGAAGACAAGCTGAGAGCTTTTTCTAATCTGAAAGTTTGCTACTGCACACTCTCTGAATTTTAATGCTCACAGATGCTGTTTTGTATTTTCATTCACTTTTTCCTCTTTTCCTCTTATTTGGATTCTTCTGTAGAGTCAGCACTGATGACTGAGTCTAAGAAAAAAAAAAAGACACTGATGATGGCTGAGTGATTGCTAGACTGACTAGTCTGCTGTATGAGGAACACAGTTGGCCTCATAAACACAGTTCCTCAAAACAAACAATACACAGTACTGTGTGTATTTTTGAGTAAACATTTTTCCCTCTCAATTAGGATTTCTGCCTGAAACAAATGTAGTTTTTATTTTTAGCCTAATTTTCTCTTCAATGTTAATTCCCCCCTATTCCTCACTAAGTGGTGGACCATAGCTATCAATCTGGGATAATCAATCATTCATCTTTAAGCTTGTACTTATGTGACCTAACACCAAAACTGACTAGTTTTACTGCAGATTTCTAGGAAAATATGAATAACCTATTTGGTACACAGGTAACTCAGAAAGTTTGTTTGGCTCCATGTTCAGAAAACGTATTAATCAAATTTACAAAAAGTGCGCAAACTCCAAAGGGCAAATCTACACTCAAGGTTAAGCCTTAGCATCATAATATATGTGGTCTTATATTTTGTTTAAGGATTTTTAACATTATTTCCAATCTTACTGTTAAACCAGCAGAGTGTGGCTCTTTTATGAGAAATTACCAATACAAATGAACATTATTTCAGTTGTGGAAGCTATGGTGCATGCTGTCATGTTTTTGTTTTTGACTTTATTCAATCTCTCCTCCAATTTCTCCCATAATACTTTCATGGAATAAGCTGCTGTCATTAGTCTAAATATGTCATGATTTAAATGTGGCATAAGCATACAGTTATTAATAGTATATTATATAATCTAAAATTCTTGTTTAATGTCATAAGTTATCAAAAAAACAATTTAGTCAAAATACCTATATACTGTATCTAAATATATAAAAATATATCTAAATCCAAAGCAGTACTCTTATTGACTGAAAGCTGTAGGAAAGACACAAAAACACAACACAGGAGTGTCCTGATTTGAGGTCAAGTATTAAGGCATTTTCATACCTATTAGTCTGATTCCATTCAGTGTGTCCTATTCTTATTCAGTCCTGTTTGGTGTGAAATTGATACGTTTTGCTTGGTTTGCCATATATAGTTTGGTTTTTCACACTGCACATAATTAAACCAACCAGAGAAGGAAAAAAACATTGGCAGGTAAGCATGTGTGAAGTGGCATGGCAGAAAATGTACTCAAAAAACTCTTTACATTGGTCAGAAATATTTTGATGGATAAATGTAAAGAAACCTATGGCAAATGTGTGTAGAAATCACTGAAATCACAGAATTCAAATGAGCACAGAGAGCACAGTCCCAGCACTGAATAAAATCATTAAATCATTAAATTTTTTTTGTTTGTTCGTTCTTTGGCCGGGATATTCACAAGGCATTGTATTTCTGCAACAGTTTGTCTCAGTTTGTGCCTTGTGATACACCATGCATGGCATGGTTCGAATCACTTTCTCACTGCAGTTAAACCAGGTTTGCTTGGAAGTGGACTGACACCACCTTTCCCAAGCAGCCTCAGATCAGTTGTTTTGAGTGTGATTGCTATTTTCTCACCTGTCTAAATAAACCTCACCAAGGGTGAAAATAAAACCAGGGATCAATATAAACGGAGTAAACATGTATATGTGTAAACCCTAACTTCAAGAAATGAAAAACAATTTCAGTGTGTTTGAAGTGTACTTGTTGAAAATATAGTATTATTGTAGTATTTTAGATATGTCACTCTAGTAACTAATAAAGAAACTTATTAGGTATTTTGATCTAGTCAATAATAAATTGGTGATTGAGTGTTGTGGAAGCGGGGGCGTGCTCGAGCTCTGGTTTGTGAATGGGGGGCGGAGCCAGAGAAGATGAGTGGTAAGGAATGCACACCTGTGGAGAATTCTGCTAATGAGTGTGTGTCTGCTTACAGTGAGGATAAGAGGCAGAGAGACGCGTGCCTCGAGACAGAGCGAGAGCAACCAGGACAGAGCCGTGTGTGTGTGTGTGTTAGGGAAAATAAAACTGCTGAAAACTGAAAGTAAAAGACACAGAATAAAACAGCTCTTGAGTTGTTCCCAAGCCTGGCTACTGCTTCCTCATTTCCACCTGAACTTGGGAGAGTGTCACAAGTGCATATGACATCACATGTGAACACGATACTCAGAATACTGATTTCAGTTTAATAGGAGGATTTCTCTACCTACTACAAAATGGATCTGTTTTGGTTTTAAAGATTACATTTTTGAAATGTATTGTTACTTTTTGAGAAATGTTGGGACCTACTTGATAGTTGATCCCCTGTTTGTTAGCTTTGTGTGTCAGTATTTACATGACTGGGCTGACTTGCATTTTGGCTAAAATTCAGATGTTTAATTCATCGCTCTCTCTGGAGTTGTGCACTGCTTCTGATGGAAACAATTCAGGGGTGTCCGATTTGCCTGGGCGAAGCAACGTGAAATTTAAAATGATAGATCATTCTAATTAACGAGTGCAGCGCTTCTCAAATCCCAGATGTGGAGGTACATCTCATAGTCATTTGCTTTCCTGCAGTAGTTGATAGGGGAAATGTTCGGTCTCAGATGCTGATTTGCCTCAAACATCACTGTGATAGAGGAGAGCACCATTCAGGGAAGCTTGCTTAAGTGACTGGAACTAATGAGGTCCTAATGTATGGCTGTGTTCCATAGAACACCGTGTCTGAATATCATAAGGGACAAAAACAACAAACATATCATGTATTAGTAATGAAATGCCTGTGTAGATGACCTTATAGCGGGGAATAAAGCAATACAGTAAGAGCAGTAGCAGTGGCCAGCCTAACATTACTGAATGTAAAAACAATTTTTTTTTGGAAATTGGGTAGAAAATCATGTTTGAATACAATACATAGTCAGTGTTTGTACTTGTATCTTTGTTTCAGCTGCATCTTTCTGTCACTGTATACCTCTTGTAATCTGTCTTTTCAAAGTCTTGCATGTGTTAAAGCTGCACTGTTTCCTAGTTTCTCCTCTTATTGCTATCCTTATTAAAAAGACTATACAGAACAGTAAAATGTCGCATTCACAAGTCCGAATCCCATGGATGCCAAAGCCATCCATGGCCAGGCATTCAAGAAAACATAATTGTCCCTATTAGAGTGATGCCAGCCGATTGTGGGCATCTGTCAGTTCATGTATACAGAAGACGGCAGTTAACCTCTCCTCAAAGTGTGTTCAGCTGCCCTGTGACACATTGCCTGCGCAGCAGGTCTAAATAATGCACTGACAGAGCTGTACATGTATTGGAGGAAATGCATTAGTCCTCAACCTCTTCAGGTTGGTACCTACTGTCACATATGACTTTTATGCATTACACTAAGATATAACAGGGAAGGATAACATTACCACAGACAAACACTATTTTCTGCGCTCCAAAGAATACTACATAGGTGCTAGTTTTAAACAGGTCCTTATTTTTTGCATTGTCATTGCAGAATTGTTGGAATTTATATGAGACATACTGTATGAGCTCTGATGAAATGTTTAAAATGTCTAAGAGAATTTATGCATTTTTTTCATGATGCAGGTTTTTGAACAGATTTTGATTTCACAGGAGGAAAGCTGTCATCAGATTAGACTAATTAGTCTAAAAATGAATTGATTAATCCACTGCAGATCTTTGAAACAGCATGCAAAACTACATGAACACCAACCAGTGTCATGTCTGCATTAACAGAATAAAACTCCATTATGCATGATCACTTTAATAATTAAGTTAATAAATAAAACAAATGAGCAGCGTAATTGGACAGTTACACATTTGTTCTAGTTTCATCTTTGCACTCCAGCATGTTGGATTTGAACTAAAATTAATAGGTTAAATAGGTTTAATAAGGTTTTTAAACTTACTGTTCCATTTCAGGAAACCATGAGTAAAAGGACAATATCATATTTAACATAATCTTAAATCATGTTGTGTTTAGTATTAAGTTCCAAATTCTTTTTATTTAATCTGCCTGATGTTTGTGATTATTATTCATCTCTTAAAGCTGGGTATCTTCCCTGATTAAGCTTTGCAAGGTCTGTAATGCAGCTATTTTCACTTCCTTTAATCTTGTCTTTAGGAAGTAAAATACCCAGGGTGGGTGATTGACTTAGCCAGTCAATAACTTTCCACATTTGGCTCTGAAATCTCTGTAGTTGTGTTAGCAGCATGACTGAGGTCAGTTTGTTGCGCCCTGAAACAAAATCTGCTGAGTTCTGAGGCAATGGGTTGGATCTGATCAATTATGGTACGTGTTCATTTCAGAATTTCTAACAACAACAGAGACGAGTGTGAACCAGTTCCACTGGCAGTCACTGTTCGTGCCCAAGACTTTAATGAAACTACTTCCACCATTTTCACCAGTAGTCATTGTACTGTCTTGTGCTGTCTGCACACTTTATGTATAAATTTATGTAGTCCCTTGTAGTTCTGTGTTGTTCTGTGTTTGTCTTATGTAGCACCTTGGTCCTGGAGAAACGTTTCACTATGTACTAACTGGCTGTATATGGTTGAAATGACAATAAACTCCACTTGACTTGACTTTCAGATATAAGATGGCATGCTTTGGTTTAAGAACAGCTCCTCTTTTCTACACTGTCCTTATACAATCCGTCCAGTAAATGTCAATCTATATTGCATCTATCCATAAGACCTATGGATACACTTAATGTTTTGATTGTCTGATGATTGTCTGACAATGCCTCAGACTGGCATGGACGGTCCAAAGATTAAAAACTGTCACTATCCAGCTATTTGTTCACTGTATGCATGTATACTCATATAGTATATGTATTTCAGGAATATACATGTGATTTCCCACAAAAGATTTTAAAAGGAGCTTATATAAACTATATATTATGTATGAAATTATATATAATTATATATAATTATATAACTTGTCTTTCACTCTTTAATTAGTGAAAAGTAGGTTGCGTAGTTCCTATAGAAACAACGGAGTGTGTGTATTTTAGCGTACTTGACTGACATTAGCAATGCTGAAAAGAACAATTGTTTAACACGTAGTAGATTTTTTCCCATCTGTTCACAGGAAATTGTTATGGTCACATTTTATAAAGTGCGATTCTCAGTGTTCAGAATAAGGCTGGCCAAACTAAGTTGTGGCTTGTGTGATTATTTCATGCTGTGCAGTATTTTATAATTTTCCAAATGTCTCTTCTTCAAAACTGTGCCCTTTGCCTAACTACATTTTTGGAGTCAGTGACTCTTTTTATTCAGTCAAATCCCAAATAAATAATTTAATTAAGAGTGATTCAGTTGCATTCAGTGCTTTAAATGGGCTGGTGCTCACATTGTTACTCTATATTTTGATTTTTTGAGTACTGGATGTATTTTGTTTTCATTCTGACACTGCTCACATGCTCCTGGACCTCCACTTTACCCATGCATAGCCACAGAATCAAATGAAGTAACTACTAATAATAACAGTATTCTTGACTGTAAAGCAAAACTAAGTGGATATTAAGTTCTTAGCATGAAGAAAGTGTGATTGTGGGATTTCAACTGAACAAGCATAGCATAACGTGATGCAACAGGTTTTATGAGCCTCTAATGCAGCGGGTGTGGACCGAAACACTTGTTAAAATGAAAGCATAACTGATGCATGTGACGGGCATATTGCATGCATCGAAAACAGCGTTCTGATGTGAATTAGCCTGAATGGAGCCAAAGCACTTAAAACCATCACTGATGGATATTTTCATATTTTTGAGCATTTGTGTACATAGTGTAATTTTTTTTTTAAACAATTGGGTAGTTTTAAAATGGGCAGGTTAGTGTTTTGTTCACTGTGGAGCTTCAAAATTACTTAATGGTGCACTAAAACTGGTAACACATACACTAACACACGAACGTTTTCCACTTCATATTTAGTATCCATTTATATTTTATATGAATGAAGCTGTCAATAAAGCTACAAGCATTAACCCTGCCCATCAGCATTACATTAACCAATGGTAGCTTCACAAAAATACCAGTATGTCACATGCTAGTCCACTCCTATGTCTGTTTTTCAGCACTGCCTTACAGGCTTTCCAATGTCTGTGTCTCATTAGTTTAGTGTATTTAAGCTCCGTTAGTAGTTAATCTTTGTGTCTTGTCATTATTCAAGTGTGTAGTTCTAAGCTGTATCTAATATGTATTTACCCCTATCAACTATTTTTCTGTTTCTCTACAGTAGCCTGTTGTGTGTATTTTTAGTCTGGTTTTGAACCTGAGGCAGTGTGGAAAACTGGTCTCTGGTCCACCTGTAAATGGTGGTCTGGGGTTTGCTCCCTGTGAATCTATCACTGCGTTACTTAAATGAAGTCATTTTCATTGTGGGAGTCCTTGCACTGAGATAATGGCACAGAATGCAGGTCTAATAACAGCATGCATCACTAAAAATCCTCTTAAGAGTGAAAGAACAATTGTTCGGAAGTGCTCTAACATTAGACACACCACACACACCCAACAACAACCACTGTTCATCATGGTTTGAATGTTAGTAACTGAACTAAAGGACTGTTAATTAGAGCAATAATGAGATGTGTCTATTGCTAACAGAAATTACACACCAAACAGAGGTGATATTTAGAACATTTAGGACTGTATAATTGGACCATGGCTTAGAAACAAACCATGATGCAAGAATGGAGTGTGGATTAATTTTTTCAAAAATGAAGTGTGCAAATGCACTTTGCTTGGCCACCAAATTGTTTTGCTTTAAAAATCATTATATGTGAATCTGTCCTTTTTAAAAGAAGCATATTTTTAGATGGCTGTGATGTACAGTTCTTCTTCTTCTTTCGGCTGCTTCCTTTAGGGGTCACAGTGGATCATTAGTCTGCATATTTGATTTGGCACAGTTCAATGCTGGATGCCCTTCCTGACGCAACCCTCCCCAGTTTTATCCACGCTTGGGACTGGCACTGGGAGTACACTGTCTTGTGTAACCTTAGTGGCTGGGGTTGGTTCCCTGGTTGGGAATCAAACCTGGACCATGGTGGTGAGAGCGCTGTGGCCAAACCACTAGTCCTCCAGGGACCCGCTGTGATGTACAATGCTTGTTAATAATAAAAAAAGACTTCACTCTTAAGCAGAACAAATGATCAATATACACTAAATGGCCACTTAATTAGGTACAGCTTCCTTGTTTATACACAGATTGGCTATTTTCTAAGGTAGCACTACCATATAGGTTACTTTGAAGGTACAAGGTTAGTAACTGCAGCCCATCTGTAGCTGTGCACCCCCTCTACCCATCTATCAGTGGAAGGACAATAAAAAGACAACCTCTGAGCAGATCGTTTTAGGGAGGCAGTGATACTGACAAAGTAGTGTTTGCGGCCGGTAAAACGTTTGGTGCTAGTACATGTGTAGTATCAGCAGTGATGCTGGAATTGCTGAAATTTTTGTATAAATTATTATGCACACCTATGTTGTTGGACCATCATGTAGGTGTACAGTTACAGAAGTCTACACACGCCTGTTAAAATCACAGGTTTTCTGTATAAAAGAATGTTAAAAAAAAGTTTTAAAAAATAATACCAAGATTAAATAATGACATATCTTTTTCCACCTTTAATGTGATATACAGTAGCCACCAGCAAAATTAAAGTGAAAAACAAATAGAAATGTTGAAATAAAAAAAGAAACAAGTCAAACTCAACATCAACTGTGTCGATGGGGAAGCCTCCACCACCAAGTCTAATCCTTTATGTTACTAAGTTGTATGCTAGAAATGCCTTAAAATAAAGTATCGCACAAAACCACACCTCTTGAAGATTTGCCCCCCTTTTTACAGTATTACTGCTCATAATGATCATAATGATGGGCATTCTTTATTTTTGTGCTTGCCACATGATCATGAAAATAGGGCCCTGATATGTTGAAGATGTTTCAGTAGATATTAACAAGTCAGAAAACTCCCATATGACTGGAGCAATGTCTTCCAGATTATAACAAAGAGTCCTGGCGCTTTGACTTACTAAATGACCTGCTTGACTTAATGCATTCATAGACATATGGCCATTAAAGCTTAATGACATGATTGACAGGCAGCCTGAGCTTTTCTGATGTGATAAATATACCCAAGTCAGTAATATTATAATGTGTTGACTCCTTTTTGATGGCTCATGTAATTTGGAAAGATTTCAGATGATGGCTAGGGCAATTTAAAATGCTATGAGCCTGGCACTTGTGCTGCCAAAGCTTTAGTAAGATTCATAAACGCATGGTGTTTTTTTCTTCATATCTGTAACAAAGAGATCTCCATATTAGGTAAATCTTCCAAGAGGAAGTACAATTGGTGGGTGTGTGTTTGTGTGTGTCAGTGTGAGCTCACTATCTGTGGGTGTGTGTAGGAGACCAAATCAAAGGTGAGTGCATGGCTCTTTTGTAGCGTTTCCAATCAGGCCGAGAGGCTGAAAAAGCTGCTCAGGCTTTCAACAACACCGAACAGCTCAGCAAACTACTGAAGATGTCAATTAGGGATGAGAAAATGTCCGCTTTTCTACAGTGTGATGCTGGCTGAAATATTATCTGCTAGTGTTGCATTGTGTAAACCAGAACTTCATACTGCTGCATAACTGTCTTTAATGTTGCTAAGAATGGGTAGACTTATTCAGGGATGGAGAAAGTACTGAGAAATTATACTTAAGTGAAAGTATAGATAATGCATGAAATCTTCCTCAAGGAAAAAAATGGTATGCAGTATCCAGCAAAAAAATTTACTAAAGTGACAGTAAAAAAAGTTCCTACTTAAAAGTATTAAAAAGTAAAAAAGTCATGTTTTCATGTGAAAAGTAACTTTTATTACTTATCTACGTTGTTTTGCCTGAAAACATCATTCAATCTCTGTAAATTTGCAATATTTACCATTAGCTAGAATTTGACTTGCTGTCTAGCCAATAACACTAGCAGGTGGAATCGATGCTAGTCTAACCTGGCATTAGCAAAGAAAACAGGCTAACGTAGTTAAATATAGCTAGATAATGTTAGCAAATTAGCAAAAGGAACTCAACCTGTTTTTTTTTCAGATTTGACTGAATTCATGCCTTCATGCCTGAATTCACAGCTACGACAGCGAACAGTTTTGTTAGTCTCTTTTCTTGTGGCTCAACAACATAAAGTGTCTTAGTAAGATGTTGGGCCACCATGAGCTGCCAGAACAGCTTCAGTGAATCATGACATTCTACAAGTCTCAGAAACTGTACTTGAGGGATTGAATATTATTCCCAAAGATATTCCCTCAATTGGTGCTTTGATGATGGTGGTGGAAAGTGATGTCTAACACATAACTCCAAAATCTCACATAAGTGTTAAATTGAGTTGAAATCTTGTGACTCTGAAGGTCATGGCATATGATTTCCATCATGTTTATACTCCTGAGTCCATTCAGTGAGCATGCATGCCCTATGAAAAATGCACGCCTACCTTGTTGAACCATCATGTAGGTGTACAGTCTACATACCCCTCATAAAATCGCAGGTTTTTATATAAAAGAATGTTAAAAAAAGGTCAAATAAATAAATAAATAACACTAAGTGAAATCACTAAACATTTTACAGTTCAACTTGGAAACCTGATGGTCTGGAATGTTTTGGCTCTGCTTTTTGGTCTAGTGAATGTTGCTTTTAAATCTTCTGGATGTACGTACTAACATACACAAGTATAGGAATAATGCTGCTCACATTATCACTGCTTCTGCACAAGCAAAATCATGCATCAAGCATAAACCACGTTCCTCTATGTCAGAATGTATCACACCACCCCAGCATGGATTTTCCTATAACAGCACAAAACTTTCCACTAGACTTGTAAGTCAGTACATGGAATATTCCTTTGGTTTGTAGTCACTTACGTCACACATACATGTATTACTAACATAATAAAATGTTAAAATGTTACGGTAGTTCTATATTATAAATCTGGATGTAAAAAAAACAAAAAAAAAACAAACAAACAAAAAAAAAAAACATGGCGTGGTCAAGGCTTGGGGTCGCAGAAAATACATGATGTCTATTTGGGGTTGCTTGGGGTCATTTGGGCCACCTGTTGTACAGTTTAATAGACTACATGCTCTCTTACATTTTCCTGATGACTGTTTATTAAACACTACCTTTTGAATTATAGGCACTGTTTCTCTTCCCTAGAAACTAGATCCTTCTACATCCTTAAAGCAGATAATAGGCATTAGTTTATAATGAGGGTTGGATAATGGTCACTCACAGCTGCAGCTGAATTGAATGGCAAGAATCATATGCTGTTTGAGCAAAGACTGTTACTCTCCTCTTTTCCTTCAGGGGATCTTTTCTGTCCCTGGAGATTTCTGTGGTGGAGGAGGAAGCACATGTTCATGCCAAGTTATGCAACTAGTCCAGAAAGTGCCAGGGCCCATATAACGCAACAGTTTTGCTTTGGACAAAATATGCTGTACATTCTCTCTCTCTCTCTCTCTCTCTCTCTCTCTCTGCTTCTTCTATAGCCTTTCTGCTGAATTCCCTTTTTTGAGGGAAGAATAGCATAAAGAGGCACATTTAACCTGGTTCACACACTCAGCTTTTTGAAATGCTGCACTTTTAACCTTTGACCCATTGTCTTATTTAGAAAAAAAAAGTTTGCACAATTTCAAATAAAACAAAATTAATGGGTTTTTGAAAAAAATATTCTAGTTTAAGCTGCAACTGGATTGCTTCTAGTTTTGAATATGATGTTTTTTTGTTGTCTGATTTGCCCAAAATCAAGTCACTTAGCCTTGAAAGCAGAGTGAGGTCACATCCATGTCCCAGCCCACTCATAATCCAGCACAGCCTCATAGACATCACTGTTACCTATGCACTACAGTGCAACCTGCTTTTTTTTTAAAACATTTTAATACAAGTTAATGTGGTTTTATTTAAAGCTATGAGCACTGCCCCTGCCCCTTACCCCACCAATTCAGAACTGCACACGAATAAATGTTACAGTTGTACTGCTACGGTATCTTGTCTACACCGATCTTTGTTGTTCTGTTTTTATTATATTTATTATATCACTGTTACTTTATTACCTGGACACTTTATTTCACTTGAGACTTTATGCATCTACCTTACTTACTGACTTACAGATAAGTGTGTCTTGTTAGTATTTGGTGTCTCTTGTGTCATGTGTTATGTCAGTAATTGTCTGCTGCTATGACAAAACAATTTCCCTCAGGGATCAGTGAAGTATCTATCTATCTATCTATCTATCTATCTATCTATCTATCTATCTATCTAAAGAGATCGCTTGGGTCATTAGGACACAACATTTCTAAAAATGGAAAAGGCCATGCACAATCATATTGTGATGTGCGGTGATAGGCAGGATACAAGTATGTAAATGCGACATGTGCTTTATTTGGGCAAATCCACCAAACTGTAATCAGAGTCCAAAGCAGGGTCAGCATAGAGGAAGGCAGAATTAAACAAGTAGACTCCATAAACAAAAATGAAGGGAACAGGAAAGAGTCAAAGCAGGAAAATCCAGAACTAGAAAATACTTTGATACACAGAAAACAAGGTTTGAACTTAATGAGAGCAATGCATGGTAAGACTGGATACACAACAGTGTATACATAGGCAAACCATGGACTAACACAGAACAGGTGAACACAATCAGGCAACAAACCAATAGCAGGACGGGATACAGACAGGACTAGCACTGAAACCAAAACACACAAGCATGTGGTGGACCTTGCCATGGGAACAGCAGAAATATAAATATAAGTGACTTCTCTATTCTCTGATGCACAACAGTTGGCTCATGAAAATTTGCGAGATCATGCTGACTAACCCAAGCTAAATTATGTAGAACTTGTTGCACATATGCTAGAGAGTCAATTGTGACTTTACAGATTGCAAAGACATAAATTCTTAAGCCAAATTATTTGTTTTGGAACAGTATTGCCATCAGAGTCTGATAAATGGTAGCACTTCCAGCTGTTTGTCTAGAGGGAGCTATTACAGAGTAATCAAAACCATGCTGGAGTCAGAGGTGATCAAGAGCCGGTGGTATATCTGAAGGAAATGAGTTAGATAATTATATAATTAGGATTTCCAGAGAACAAACAGTTGAAAATTTGCTATTTTAACCACTGCATTGCAATCTGAATGTGTGTATGTGTGTTGTGCTATTACCACAGCTGTCTTAATTGCACTTGTTTGGCTGATAAAGAAGCTAATGGCCTATTAAACCTCATAATCATGTGGTCATTCTTTTCAGCTTGTGTTAAACTGAGGTGATCACATAACAGTGTGGACAATGTTGTTTATATGGCACATCTTTAAAGCTGTATTGCTGTAAAATCTAAAGAAATAGCCAGGGCGCATGAGACAAAACACTTCAGACACTTCATAAGTATAACACTTCTATATATATAAAATAAAATAAAGAAAAATGTCTTGTCTCTTTTTATTAAAAGAATACAGTGTGATGTTCCTAAACAGATAAGTACAGTCTTAGACGTTTTTCTAATCCATTGCTCATATATTTTTTTAAAAAAAAGGTGTGATATCACACTGAAATTATGTGGGTTTTTCTTTTTAACCTCAAAGTCTGGAAAGATTTTAAGATTAATTGGGTCACCCCAGTCACCCAACACCATGTGTCCACTAGTCATCTACTATAGAGATTCAGATCAGCAATTATTTTCCCAATGCAATTATTATTAAATGTGTAGTGTGGAATATTGGACTTATTAACTGAGGTTTAGCTGGATGATTCATCTTATACCAGATCTCTTCTACATTTTAATTCACATATATAGGTAGTAATGCTTTTACCTGGAAACATAAAGTGCTTTTGTATGCCATGATGTGTATAGTACATGCTGAATGGATAGTAAAGTACTTTTGCCTTGTTTATCATTTGCCATGGGAATTTTTGGTTACTAATGTCTTGTCATTGCTAATGACGCTTCTATTTCTGTATAAAGTGGATCATTTTTGTTAAATTTGATTTGATTTTTGTTTGGCATGGGTAATTTTTGTTAATTTGGCATTTGTGACTGCAGTGTAATCTGCATGTGCTTTCTGTGAATTAGGGTGTAACATAATGCCCTTGTACCATATTTTATCAGTATCTTTATCTGTTTTAGTGCTCGAAATATTCCTGTCTATATCATCTGTATCTCTATTTGGATTTAAATCCAAAGTTATTGTTAAGATTCTATATTTAACTGTCCCGAATGTCAAATTGACCATATCCATCAGTTTGTTTAATCATATTTTATTAGCTTCCAGCTGCTATGGTGAGAAACATGATTAGCCAGTCAGGATCGTTACTAGCCTCTTATTTTATTCAATTTCATTGGAACTGTCATAAAGGTTTTTTTATGGCAACATTATTAATATGGCAAGACTGATTGAGAGTAGATCTTGTCTTAAATGATTAAATAACAAATTTATGCCATTACATCTCCTACTACTGTCTGGCATCCTCCCAAAATAGCTGAGCGTGTCACACTTATCAGTACAATTGTACAGATCACGCAGTAATTTTATTTAGTATATTTTCCCCTGAAATTAATTCCTGGTTACATCACTGGTGTCGGCATTGTGTGTGAATTCTGGCTTTTTTCAGTTCTACCACACTCGTGTTCATACAGTAATTGGTCTCAACTAGATATTTGTGCAGTTTTCTTAACCCCGCTTGCACTGTTATTATTTTTGTTTGTACTTGCCTGTGATATTTTGTAGCAAATTTAGTTGGCTCTATTAACTAAAATATGAACAAAGTAGTAGCCCAAATAGATGCACTTTCTGACAAGCTTTCTAAAAAAAACCTTCTATTTGTATCTATACTTCTATTCATTTATCTGTTCAATCCGAAAACAGTTTTCATTTTGGTTATATACCTACTGTGAATTGTACAAAACTGTTTGTATTTGGCTAGCTGGTTTGTTTTGCATGTTAACAGTCACAATTAATTTCCTCTGTTTGCCAATGAGGACAGTGAGTGTATGGCTATGTCTCAAATAACATACAACAGTGTTAAATAGTATGTGATTTGGGATGTATAGCATAAGTCACTCTGTAATGTCCTTGACAGAGAAATAATGTCATATGGGTTGGCCTGTGGTCTCTCTGACCCATATCTGTTCTTTGTGTGGGTGTGTGTGTGTGTGTATGCAGTGGGAGTTAGCTGAACCAGTGAATAAAGCCTTAAAACAATATGGCCAAAATGCTAACATTTGCTAATTTCAATAATTAGTGTAAGTTAGTCAAGGCATTAAAATGTTAGTGCTAATTAGATAAATGCAAATTGTCCTATTAGAATTCATTAATTGTTCACAAGAAGCATGTTTTAAAACCTCAAATACCATTGTGTGATGCACATATTAATTCTATACAGAAGTATGTTGTACTTTGTTTGGCTTCATTCGAATTCACATTTTATCCTGGTGTGCTATCTAATTTTAAATGCTGTTTCCAGCGAGTCCATCAGTTAATTCAAAAAGTATGCTTTTTACAATGTTAAAAGCAGAGCACTTTGTCAGTTTCATTTGTTGGTACTATAAACACTGAATGAGTGTAATTTTCTGACTTACTGACATTTAACACTGCAGCTCCTGTTGTTGTTTCTGGAACTGGTGTCAGTGCAGCTTTAGTCAAATGTGTGGTGGTCTGGGAAAGACGTTGCTGTGGCTGAATTCTGTACAACAACCAAAACTGAAAATTTGGTTTTGACCAAAATGGAGGTTTTTTTTGCCAATAATAAGCTCTGTGTGGGAACTGAAGCCCACCAGGGCTGAACACCACCACTCAAAAGACCAGAGACTAGATTTTATGCCCAGGTGTCTTCATTTTGAATTCCATTCAATTTTTATTTGTGTAGCGCTTTTAACAATGGGCATTGTCACAAAGCAGCTTTACAGAAAAATATAAATTCAGGATATAAATTTATCCCTAATGAGCAAGCCACAGGCGATGGTGTCAAGGAAAAACTCCCTGAGATCAGTGAGTGGTTTCCATGAGAGGAGAACTCCAACCAGAAGTAGGGCATCAGGCTGGATCAGGCAGGTCAAGATTTATTTTCAAATAAATAAGGAGGAGGAGAAAAAATGCCAGAAAAAGTAAGATCTTTAGAATCCTTAGGGGTTTTGCATTAGGGTTCAGATTAAGGTCCACTAGGGCTGAATCTGGGGTGCCTCAACCTTTTTACTTCATTTATTTACAATACTTTAAGAAAGCATAATTCTATTTTATTAAAATGACATGGAAATACTTATTTAGGTAACTTTCAAAACTTGTCTTTGGGTAAGGAGTCAGTTTATAAATGCATCCAGTCTGCCTATAGCTGCCTAAAACCTCGCTAGCTTAAAATGCTTTTCTTATGCAATGAATTTCATGGATATTGTCATGAGCCTAAACAATTTAGTTTGTGATCAGTTACCAACTCTAGAATTGCCTGCAATGAAGAGCAATTACATTTCAGGCAAAGTTTTAAAAATGTTTAAATGACCTAATAAAAAGACATTCATAACAACAGAATAATAACAGAACAGAACTCAGTGAACTAATCTGTGATTATTTCCCCACTCCACTGAACAGAGATCAGTGGAGTGAAGAGGCGATGAAGCTTATGTTTAAATTCTGCAGTAACATTTACCTCAGGTGATAAGAGAGAGACTGAGGTCGATGATGCTGATAATCAAATTCATAACTCATTTCCCATTGTAAATATATAATTTGGCAAAAAATGTAGTGGTAGGTGGGTGCTTGCCTGTCAGCTCGGCATAATATTAAAACAGGCTAAGCAAATTCCAACTGTAATATGTAGATGACAGTGTCATTAAATACTCTTAAAATAGTTGAAGATGTAGATATAATGATTTATGATATAAATATTTTCCCTTTTAATATAAAATAAGGAATAGTATTATTAAACATAAAATGAATTTTGGATGGGTGTGACTTCTGAAAAGCCTGTCAGCCAATATTCTACAAATAAAGGCTGGTATGAACGTAGGCATATCTATCTATCTATCTATCTATCTATCTATCTATCTATCTATCTAAATGAAAATTAAGTCAATGAATGGCAGTTACTTTTAAGCAGTCAGTGTGTTGATGTTTTTCAGTAGAAATGAAGTGGAAGCAGGTATCACTTTTTTCACTTTTCTGGTTGAAATACAGAGGGCATGGTGGCTTAGTGGTTAGCACTGTTGCCTCGTACCTCCAGGGTTGGGGGTTCGCCTTCACCCTGTGTGCACAGAGCTTGCATGTTCTCCCCGTGCTTCGGGGGTTTCCTCTCCCAGTCCAAAGACATGTGTTGCGTTGTTTGTATAGAGAGATAGAGTACAAGATAGTAGGCAACTATAGGTTTAGTTAAGTCAAACTAATCTAAATAACACATAAGCTAATCTTCCTTTTTTGCAGATGGCAAATAATTGAAGTTTAAGTCTTTGTTAAGTGAACTCTAAGGACTTGAATTATTTGGCTGCATACTAAACTGTGCTACCACACTAAATAAATGTTAATGTTAAAATGATATCGGACTATAGTATCATCTGTCTAATAAACAGATCTATATGCATTCAAAATGTTGGAAATGGGAAAAGGGCATTTGAGGAACACTGGTTGCACCTCTCCCCTCTGCTGTTAGGGACATGGCTTGAGTGTATGGCTGTGTCTCAAAGGACTTGGCATATACTACCATTCTAAATACTATCTGAAAATAGTAAAAACACATGGTAACTATGGTAACCTGTCATGCTGTCCTGATTAAACATCCAACATATTATACATATGGCACAGCCGTATGCTGTATGTTCATCATATTGTAAGTAACCGTAGAATATCTCAGACCTGTGTCCACCTGTGGCCTGACCTGTGTGGGTGTATGTGGTCCACGCTTCTGTCACGTGAAACTACCAACACACTCACTTTGAACTCATTTAGTTGCCTTGGCAACCACCATCTTCTTTAACTTTGAGCTCTGCAGCAATGCGGAGAGAACGAAAAAAAAAAGAAAGAGAGAGAAAGAGAGGGTAAATAAAAAGACAGATGGGCCAGTGAGATACAGAGATGCAGAACAGATGTGATAATGTATTGAATAGGTGCCAGGGGCATTATGTGAGAACACAGATTTTTAAGTATAAATCATTTGAATTGTAATGTAGCTACTTTTCTGAAAACATGCATACTTAGGAAGGAGACGGGAAATCTTTTATCGTCGAAAAAGAGCTGGTCCTAAATTTTGATGATACAAGACTGCTTATATAAATATGCCACATCATTCAGTATTACATTATAGACATGAAGAAAGTTTGACAAAATGTGCAATCTCTGTCGTAAAACACTCAAAAATAAGTGTTTGAAACCAGCTTAGCTACCAAGATGCTTGCATAAAAATCATCCTAGTAAAAGAGAGAATAGTTGAATTTTCCAATCAAATAAATAGCAAATTGGGTGATTTGGGGCCTCTTTTTTTTTACTATATTTCTCACAGTGGTCCATCATATTAAACATATCTGCTTGTGTGTGTGGGTGTGCACTGCAGTGACCAGAGAAGAAGAATTATGCTTATCAGGAGGAAGAAATCTATTATATACTAAAGCAGAAGGCACTAGTGGTAAAATGTTTTTCATCAAAATTTTTAAGGTTGTGAGTTCAAATGCTAAGATGGCATTAAGTGTTTTCCAATATAGTTGCAAACTGTTGGACATTAATTGGCATTCTAGCTTTAATAAATTGCTAAATTAAATATTTTAAAAAGGCATCTTAGCTCCAACTGCATCACTATTAAGAGCTCATTTTTAAGCCATGTTTATTGAACTGACTGTGATTCTGACTCTGTCCCAAATTATGTCATTTATGTCTATTTAGTGTTCTTACTAAACAGTAAGCCATTGTTGTAAAGGTCTCAAACTGTAATATGCATAAGATCTGATCCAACCAGACTTCTCAATAGTGGTTATTATATTTTGGGTGTTTAAAATAGGGATGTTCCTGTAAAATCATACAGGCATTATAAACTGTCTCACAGCAACATGGCGTCTGAGCTTCGTAGTAGATTCTCGTAGCGTGTCCAGCAAACTTTGCTAATGTTTCTGGAATGTAACAAAACCAAACCTAAGTAAATCTAATATAATATTATTAGCTGGTTATAACTGTCAGCTATAAACAACGGTTCCTTAATTTGGGAAAGATATTGTTCCCTAGTTTACTTAGGCACATTAGAAAGCTCCACAGAGTATCTATTACTCATAATGCACTGTAAGTCAAGTTAAATGCTTAGAAATTGTTTTAAGCAGGGCTAGTTTACAAAAGTAATAATCAAATGACTGTAATGAAATAATGTGTAATGTTATCTTAGCTATGATAGCTAGAACATAGAGCTAGTGGTCATACTGTATGTGTTTTCTGTCAGATTAGTGTGTCATTTATGTACAGAGCTAATTTCTATGCTAACAGCAGATTAACTAATTAGCAACATTACCCATTAACCATTTTTATTTCCATTAAATGTAAACAAATTAATTCCCATTATTACTTATATTGTAACAGCTATAAAGAGTCATTTCTTCACTCTTTTTTCTTTCTCTTGAAGTTAATAAAACAAATAAAATTCAGCTTGTCATGTTCCCAAGAAACAAAAAAATGCATATTCCTCCATCCTGAAGACTTTGCCATGGGAGATAACATAAAGTAACTTATTGCTTGTTACAAAGCACTGACACTGGAGACTTCTTCCAAAAATGCTAAATCTCCTCACAGACAACTTCACCATGTTAATAATTATGTTTTAATGGTAAAATAACATTGTTTAAAAATGTGTTTATTATTAGGCTTAGATTATTCAAAATGTCTGCCATACAAGTCCCTGCTGCTACTATAGAAACATTTATATTTATGTCATTTGGCAGATGCCCTTATCCAGAGAGACTTACAGAAGTGCTTAGTAGTCTCCATCAAAAACACATGCTAGTTCATTAGCTCCGGGACTAAGGGTAAATCCCTGTTGGGGTGGATAGTACAGTACGAAAAAAAAAAAAAACACAAGATAAGAATTTTTTAAAACAAAGTACTAATTTAAGTGCTTGGGGAAGAGATAGGTCTTTATTCTTTGGTTTGAAGACAGCCTGTGACTCAGCTGTTCGGACAGACAGTGGAAATTCATTCTACCCCCTGTGTGCCAGAACAGAGAAGAGCCTTGATACATGTCTTCCTTGTACCCTGAGAGATGGTGGGTCCAATCCAGCAGTGCTAGAGGCTCAGAGGGAGTGTAGTGCAGAGGAAGGTGTGATAAGTGCTTTAAGGTAGGTGGGTGCTGGTCCGTTTTGTCTTTGTAGGCAAGCATCAGTGTTTTAAATCTACACAGGAATTCAGTGGAGGGAGCGTAGCAATGGGGTGGGGTGAGAGAACTTGGGGAGATTGAAAACAAACTTGGAGAGGTTGATAACAAAAAGAAAAAAACTTTATTTTGTCACATGTATATCATATATACATATCAGTACAGTGAAACTCTTCTCTTCGCATATCCCAACTTGTTAGGACGCTGGGGTAAGAGTACAGGGTCAGTGATAAGATAAGGACCTTGCTCAGCGGCCCAACAGTGGCAGCTTGGCAGCTTGAACTCCTTCTGAACTCCTTCTTGAAACCCTTCTGACCTTCTGATCAGTAACTCAGAGCCTTAACCACTGAGCCACCACTGCCCATGGTGTCTCCAGAAAGGCAGTATTAATTTAACATTGTGATCTGAATTACCGACACCTTCTGAACAATCAGATTTGAGAATTCAATAGTGCTGTAAGCTTGCAGAATGCTTTGCGTCTCAGATCTATAAACTCGTTTGACATTTTCCAAACTGAAAGCACTAGGCAATAGGTAGAGGCATGACACACATATTAAATGTATAAGACAAAGTGAATGCCTTGACAAAAAAATCATCCTGTGACCAAACAATGTCTCTGATAGAGTGGCAGAAATGTTCTCATGCCTTCAAGATCTGCTGGCCAATGGGTCAGACAGAATCTTGAAGAGTTATTTATAAGTCTATTTCTCTGACCTGGATAATACACACAGTCAGATCAGTACTCCATTTGTTCCTGGGGTTTAGGAGACAGTGTGTGTATTAAATCCCTAGAGAAGCTTATTGACATGTCAAACATGGCAGAGTTCTGAGTTCATCTACTGCACTGCCTAAGGACTGGATGTCTATAAGGGATTCATTTCCCTCTCTCTAAGGCAAGGATATTAAATGCCTTCTTCCATTTGACACAGTGCACTTTTATAAAACAGAAAGGTTGGACTGATTTGACTCTTCTGTGCACAGACAGTAACCCAGGATCAGGATCAAACTGTACTCAAAATGAATGAATGAATGAATGAATGAGCCATTCAAAGGTTTAAAAGGCTCCACAATTAAGCGCTTTACTACTGAGTCCTGCTTATTTGTAATAATTATAAATCAGCTTATTGTTGGCTGATATTCAGGTTTCAGTTACATTTAGAGCAGTCACGACATAAAAAGGATACCCTTCACTACCCAAGGAAGGATTCCCCAGTCCATCTCTCTCTTTCTCTTACAACCTCAAAAATCTCTTTTAATGTTGCTGGTGTTTTCCGCACTGGTTACCATGACAACTGTGTATGCCGGCTTTGGCTCTTTAATGTACTGCAAAAGATCTGGAACCTTAAATATTCTGTAAAAGGGAATTTTGGGGATTTATTTAAGAAGCAAATCAAATATCTGCTTTTTAACATTTACACCAACACACATTCAGAAGTTCTTTAGATGTACATAACTGAATAGTGGGGATAAATTTCTTTATGATATTATCTGTCTATTTGTCTGACTATACACTCTATTGCCAGTTTTCTTTCTTTTTTTTTCTTTTTTTAGCTATACTCGTTTATCAGGTATACTTGTCAAATAGGTATCATTCTTAGTTGCTTTCTTACTATTATTATTATTAGATTTTTTTTTCACAGAGCTTGTTTCCCATAAACATAGACCCTTTATAGGAATTTCAGACCTATCACATGTATAATTTTCACTTAGTGACTGTTCAAAATAATTTTTTTTCCCCATAAACTTTAATGGTGGATTGTAGGCTTTATCTAACCCTATGAAAGCCTAATTTAGTGTACTGTATCATTGTCCCACTCTATAGCCATCAGCTTATAACCATCCAGCCTACAATTCCATAATACAACATTTGAAATAAGTATAATTATCAGCATTGAAAAGTAACAACCAACAAACATTCACCCAAATAACAGTTCACGTCTTCTGTACCCCAAATGCTCATCAACAACAACAAAAAAAACTTAATAGCTAAACAACAAATGTGTTTAAATTACAAATACACCTTTCAGCTCAATAAACCATCCATAATACCCCAAATTGTCACACAGTCTATCTCCTTAACTCCAAATAACCTATATGCTTCACATAGCCAAATCGTCCCACATATGGAGAATGGAGGCTGGCAAAAGTATTTGAATATGAATTTTGTGTATTTGAATTATACAGTATATATGTTACATTAAATAATATTCTTTTTTTCTGTGGTGTAGTTCATAAATTCACATTTTTGCCAGTGTTATTTTCTTAGTTTTGAACTTGCTAGGGCCACGGGATTAGTTAACAGGGGGCTGATGGAGCCTACCCCCCCAGTGTCAGTGGCACTAATAGCCTGTGTTACACAAATAAATACCAGAAAAAGGATATTTTCTAGACCTTCAAGGCCACAGCTAATGTAAATGTGTTAATAAATAATAAAAAGATGGTTATTTTGTCTCGATTTGGCATCTGTCTCTAAAGTCTCGCAACGTTTCCCCTGCATGCCACGTGTCTCCACGGACACTCGCTTGAGGAATGGTCAGTAAAGGTTCAGTAGCAAAATCCCATGGCAAAATCCACAGGCTAATTATCATGACCATTCCCAGATTTAGACAGCAAGAAATACGACTGCTATTTTTGTTTCATTATCATTAATATATATGTTATTTGTCACAATTATGTTTAGTAGTCTTCTGTAATCTTAAGAATCTTTAGTTTTAATTTTGGTCTCTATAGCTAGCTATGGTACGCTGTAGATTTTTGAATGTATCCTGTTGTGTCGTAGGATGTTTTTTCTGTCTCATTTTTGTATTGACATATCGCGACAGCTCGTTCAGCCATTTAGTCATGTAACAGCCATAGAGGAACTCCAACTGGTGTAGCTGCATGCAAAAATATGGACATTAGGCATTTTTTAAACATCCACCCTGCATCTCCACAGGGTGGAAGAAAAGATGTCTACTTCTGAATTAGGTAGTACCTTTAAATAATATGTTATTTAATTTCATCTTCAGTAACAAGCAATATTACTTTCTCTCTCTCTCTCTCTCTCTCTCTCTCTCTCTCTCTGGTTGTGTGTACTGCATTTTTGTGAGTAGGTCATACTCAATTATTACAAACATATTTTAACACTGTGAATACACTGTAGGCCAGTTGTGTATCAGTGCGATTGCCACAGTCACTCTATGTTTCCACTCTACTTCCATATGTTCCATCAAATAATCTAGATACATTGTCAAGATGGGTTGTTGTATGGTCTAATGGAGGAATCAGCAGTTAATATTGTCTTCTGTTACAACAATATGGTACCACCATTAGCATTAGCAAATGAAACTAATAGCATTATCTAACTAGCAGAAACATTAACTACATAGTTATGCTGGGTGTATACTGATAGATTGTTTAACATCACTGTAGAAAACCAGCTATTTGATCAGAACATAAAAACTTTTTTTCTTTAACCACTCTGAAAGCATCTACTTTTCACTGGGAAATCTAAATGCTTTACCTTTAACCTAATTTACATAAAATCTGTATGTTTCTCTCTGTCTTTCTCTCTCTAGCTTTCTACCTTCCTCTGTTCCCCTTTTCCTTCTTGTTTAATCTTGTCCATATTGTCTTATTTCTTTAGATACTTTCCTCACTGTCTCTTGGTAATACCATTACTTTTGTAACCTTTATGTATTTTTCCTCTTATGGTGGATTAAATATCTTGTCAGGCAAGAAAAAAAAACATGAGATCATACAAAGCATTGAGGGGCAACTTTACTTCTTAACTCAGACAAAGCAGCAAGGGCATTTCGTTGGCATGTTGCCTTTTTAACAAGAAAGGATCTTTGCATCATATTTATCATTCTAATAGCACCAAAGCAGTTTTCCTCCAAGAGGGCAGCCAGAAAATTTCTCTGGTATAATCATAAAACTCACTGGGTTAAAGCAGGGCAAACATTTGCATAACCAAACATACAAAATGATTTATATATTCTGACAAGCTTCCAAATTGTTTTTGGGACTTTAATACTTTCATGTAAGCAAACATTTATGTTTTTATTATTCATTTTTTTATTCACATCCAAGGAGACATCCAAAGGTATTACACCAGGTCGACATTAAAAACGTGTATTTCTAAGATTCACTTTTTTTCCCCCTGTATCTGTGTATCAAAGAAGCATCGGGGCAGTTGATGTATGAGTGTTTTGATCAAGACCTTTCCACATTTCACAAGAAGAGATACATCATAAACTGAGGAGTGCATATAACAAAGACTAAAAGAACAGGGATTGGCCAGGGGTGGAAAATAATTGACTAATTATAATTCAATACTTTAATTAAGTATTCTTTTGGGGTGTTTATATTTTACTTAAGCATTATTAAAATTGAATACTTGTACTCCTACTTAATTACATTTCCAATAAAAAAATACTTTTTACTCCCTTACGTTTTTAATTTTATTCCATCAAAGTACTTGTTAAAAAATCTTGATGGTCTCCTCTCTCATCCAGCCAATATTGTATACTGTACATCAGTCAGTATAATCTCCCCTGTGTTTTATTTACATTTCAGTTTAAAGCAACCAGGCAAACCTATCAAGAATTGTGCAAATTTGTCATTTGCTGTGACATTCTCAAACTACACAGTCTAGTTAAGACTATAGCTATCTGTGTGCATTTGAAAATGAATAAGCCACCGGACTCCAGTGTGGAACTTGAGGATGAACTCCCCTGGCTCTACCTCAGTGAAATCTTTCAATATGCTGGTGTAAGCAAAGACATATTAAACGAGGGGTCTCCTGTGCCTACCTAGAAAGCATGAACATGAAAACATTGGCCATTTAATTTGAAAAAAAAACAAAAACATGTTGAGGTAGGTTGACATTAAGTTTTGCCAATTTGCAAATGCTAACTGTCTATATATAAGTAGCTTAGCAATGCAAGTATCTAAAATAATTGGCTAGGGAACAAGTCAGATTCTAGCTAATGCTAAATATTGGTTATTTACAGGATATTTTACTGTATCAAGCGCTTGGTTAATAACTCATTAGCGCTTTAATTTCTGTTTCATGGTGTTTGGAAGCAGGAATGGAACTGTAGAAATCTAAGTTTAGCTGGACGTTATAATGCTAAGTCTTGTTTCAGTCCCATATTCAAAAGTAATAAAAGTTACTTCTCACATGAAAAAATGACATTAATTAAATTCATCAGTAAAAAAAAAAGTAAAATGACTTTTTAATAATTAAATGCATTTAAAAGTAGCAACTTTCTTGACTTGAATATATTTCGCTGGATACTTCAACTTTTAATTGGGTAAGATTTTGATACAGTATCTATTCTTTTGCTTAACTATAATTTCTCAGTACATTTTCCACCCCTGATTGAGGCCAAGGCAGAGTGAGAGCAGGAACAGAGAAAGGCAGGAGGTCATTTGAGGTGTTTCACTGCTGACTGACCTCTCAGACTGACTCTGAGAAGCATCCCTTTCTAAAACCACTTTAGGGAGCTTGTGCCTGCTAAATGCTGAATCTGTGTAGGCAGCTGATTTTAATTAGGCTCACTGTGAAACATAAGCATCTTAAAAAGATATGAACACAAGTGTCACATTTACTCCAACTTACCACAACACAGCATTATGTTCTGCTAAATGAATCAGTTGTCTACATTTTTCTGAAGGAGGCAGGGTATTTACTTCTTACTCTGAAGGTAAGAGCATTGCATTGTTGCTCTGTAATTGGAAAATAAAGTAATAGTGTGGGTTGTGTGGCATGATAAGCAGCAGGTATTTCAAGGAAAATCATGCATAAGTGATGTACCAAATTCATGAATTTTAGTCCTTAATTTTTAACTTTTACATGCACAGTTTCTTCAGCTATAGATCCCTGATGATTGAGCCCAATGCCGACTACGTGATAAACTTTAGGCCATTTTATCTAATGGCCTAACTAATGGCCTAACTCACACCATCTTTGGTGTGATTTCATTTAAAAATGAACTTTTGTTGAAGATACTTATGACCAAACCCTTAGGAGGATGCACAGGATGATACCTCAACAAACTGAGCTACAGCAAAGCAGCAAGTCTTAGTTGAAACAACTCCCACTGTGTCCTACAAATCACTTGGTTGAAGGGTGTGTAGTGCTGAAAAAACATGCATAAAGCTTCATTATTCTGTCACTGGTAAGAAATATGACAATGAAAAAAATTAAATAAAGCTTTGCCAAGAGCACATAAAATCATAAAAATCACCTGATCATGGAGAACACGGAGCTGGCGATAACTATATAAATAACCAGTCTAAAATATTGTGTATCGCATCCAACATTTATTTTCTCTTTTGGTTCAGTCCAAATCTCCAGAGCACATCAAATTTCCACAGCACTTCAGCTCTGTCCTTTGGCTCAGTTTGTGCCTCACAGCTCATTTTAGCAACTCACATCTACAGAAAAATACTGCAATTGTTGTTGTGTTTCATTTGCTGTATCATTCTGTTGGGTTTTCAACCGCATAGGGGTGCAAATCTTTTGTGATGAAACTTGCAATTGATCTTATAATTATCTTTGCCCTTTCTGAACTATGTGGAAATTTTGCCACTTGTTTGAGAGTTTCTGCTGAGCAGGAACAGCAGAAGACTTTTTTCTTCCACCTCCGAATGGAAAAGTGATGATTTTGTTTTGATTTTGATCTTTGTTGTATTCCTGAAATGCTATATTTTGTATAACAGAGCTTGCACACACCTCTTGTCCAGTCCTTTTTGTCTCTCAATTTATAAAATCCACAGTGTGCCCACATTGTCCCTTTCAAAGGAGATGGCACAGGTTTGAGTTTGTCCATCCTCAAATCTGCTTGCTAGATTCGCTAGTCTCCGAAATACACATAGTGCACTTGTATCTTACGCCTTTACATCTTATCACCAAATTGGCCTTGACTTGTGACCAAAAATATATTTTGGCCAAAGAGAAATTTTAATAAATTATGACTTGCTTGATGTTGCATTTAAACTGTTTTATTTGTGTTTTATTTATCTGTGAATCAATGAAGAATCATTTAAAGAAAGAATTGAAATGCATCTTAGAATTATTATTATTATTATTATTATTATTATTATTATTATTTTGCTAAGCCTCTTTTATACACTATTTATACAGAAACATAAGTCAGCCTGCAGTCACGGCAGGTTTTATCTTCATCCCATTCATGTATATAAACTGTGATTAAAAGCATCTCCAGAACTGCCTACAGTGCAGATAGTACAATGATACAGTACAAGAACACACACAATAAAAATAACAAATACATATACAGTTTCAGTACTATGCTAAGTACAGCACAACTCAACAAACACGCACAGGATAGTATAAATAAAAAGACTATACACACTAATGATACAACAACAAAATCAGGATGAACCCGCATACCTGTGCAAATTCGAACAGACCACAGGTGCTTTTATGTCCGGGGTAGTGTCTGTGGCCATGCTATCTCTCAGTATGTTTGAGGGCAATGAGTCACATTTTATAAATGACTAACAATTAGTTTAATTAGCTTGTGAAATGTGATGAACTATAGAACTGTGCATTGAAATAAAAATAAATTTTCAGGGTGCATGTAATTAACAGCACCATCTGAGGTTATTTTATAGACTGGTCTTTGCTGAATGGGCCTTTTAGTGCCATTAAATGTGCAGTAAACTACTGAATACCCAGTGCTGCTGAGTGTATGGGCATGCAGTAATACAAGGTGATTAACCCTTTAAATGACTTTCATTTTTTTTTTTTGTTGTTTTCTATAAACATGCATGTAAATTACTTTTATAAAGAATGAATTCCATAGCCATGTAACGTCACAATTAACAAAATATTGGTCCATTTTTTTGTCAAAACAGTTATGATGAATTCTAGTTGTGATGTTTTGTGTACTGAAATCCTCTTCAGCTGTCCATTCCATTTTTTTTAAAGAAAGGTTACTCATGTAAGTCATGTAAAAACATGAGGGTATGTAAATTTTGCAGTCACTGTTTAACATATATGGTGGATGAACATGACAAAAATTATTATTCTTTATTAACACGTTGTTTAGATTTTCCACATCAGACATTCTAAAGACAGGCAACATACCATATAAACAGTCACAAATCTGTCATCAACCAACCTATCAACTGATTCTCAGCATATCAACAGTTTATTGTTATTGTTTAGCAGATAATCTATAGGAAATAAACTTTTTTCTTTATCTTTTATTTGCAGTCCAGTTTATAATTTTGGTTATTAATAGGTAATCAACAGAACTTTAATGATAAATGCATACTCTTATTAGTAAAAAAAATATGAGAAATATATGAAAAGATAAAGATCTGTTCTGGTTCATGACAGTTGGTAGATAGGTGGTTGACTACTTCTACAGTGTATAATAAAGTCTTACCCTTAGTAATATAACAGAGATTACGTTCAGGCCTTTTGTGAATCTGAACCACAACAGTGATTTTAATGACTGCCCCAGCCTCTACACAGATGTCCCATCTTTTAAACATATCAAGAAGACTTTCAAGCATTGGAAGGCCTTTTGGTTTTCCATTTCCAGTCAATTTTGTTTATATTTCTGCTACCTGAGAGAAAGATAAGATAAGCTTATACAGTATATTGACTTTAAGAACCAAACAGATGACCTCAGTGTATTTATTGCTAAGGAAAGAAGAGCTTTTGAGGCTCAAGAATAGACAAGGGTTTCATTTCCAGATTCTTTGTGGTATGAGCAGTCCTGTTTGGGGCAGGCTAATTAGTATATTAAAGAGTCATGCTTAAAAAGTAATGTGAGTTCTGCAGTCTCTCTTCTCCACTTCACTCACTTTTTCTACATCTTCTTTACAGACCCCCCATCTACCCCTTGGTCACCTTCCCGACACTTCAATGAGGACAGAAACCTGCCTCGAACTGGGAACATGAAGGGCTTATCGGGCAGCCGTGGCCAGCATCATCAGCTCCCCTTGCCTCACTCCCCGTGTGGCCTGGTGGAGTTTGATCGACCTCATGACATTCATGGCGTTCACTCGTCTGACATCCGTCACACGTACCTGCTCAGCCCCACAGACAGCTGTGCCATGGACTACCAGCACCACCAGCGCTACTCTCCTCGTAGCTCCATCCACTCCGACTGCATGATGCTTTCACCAACAGTGCTGCAACCCACTGGCACTGCCGACCACATCTCCAGCAGCACATTTCCCAGAATGCACTATGGTTCCCAGTACTATGACTCAGCCTCCCGAGACGACTGTGCTACCATCACCACGTCGGCCACTTCTGCTGCTGCTGCCTCGTCATTTGCCTCTCATCATGCTGTTAGCAAGAGCAATCGCATACCTGCCAACCTCCTGGATCAATTTGAGAAGCAGCTTCCAGTGCACCGCGATGGTTTCCACACGTTGCAGTACCAGCGCACCTCCGCTTCCGAGCAGCGCAGCGAGAGTCCTGGACGAATTCGCCACCTGGTGCACTCTGTCCAGAAACTCTTCACCAAATCCCACTCCCTGGAGGGCTCATCCAAGATGAATGGTGCTAAAGGGGAGGGTGGGGCCCACCACCACCACAGTGGCCACCACTCATCCAAACATGGGATCAAACGCAGCAAGAGCAAGGAACGCAAGCATCGCTCAGGCAGCTGGTGGAGCTCTGATGATAACCTGGACAGCGATGGCACTTTCCGCACTCCCAGTGGTATGAGCCGGCATCACGCAGGCCATTGTATCTCTGAATCTGTACGCCCTCACTTTGGTGACCACTCACTCAAAACCTCCAAGAGCAGCAATGATGTAAAGTGCACGGCCTGTGAGAGCCTTGCCATGCCGCCAGAAGGAAAGTTCATGAAAAGGAGCTCCTGGTCCACGCTCACTGTCAGCCAGGCCAAAGAAGCATACCGAAAGTCCTCCCTCAACCTGGACAAGCCCACAGTCCATCAGGATCTAAAGTCCTCGCTACGTGCCAGTCACTATCTGCAGGTTGGTAGAGTATTCAGATGATCCTGGGCTGGCTGCAAATCTGAGGTGATTGTGATTGGATTAGGTGTTCAGATTAAATGAAATGTAAAGATAGCCATAAACACTGTAATGCAGGTTTAAGAATATATAGATCATTTCTCATGTAGAAAGGAACAGGTTTAGTGCCTGTATTGTGTTCTTTAATGGACAGGTGATGTTTATTAGACAGGTAGTGACTTGACAGTGATTGACGCTGAGCCATTTGATACCCCACATAGAATGATTTTTATTAACTGACTAAGTACTTGTGGTTTTTATATTATTACTTGGTTATTCCCATTGGGTTTTTGAGGTTGCAGGTCAGAAATCCACCTCAGTAAACTGGACAACATGCCTTACTGAGCCAATGCCTTACTGCAGCCAAAGTAAACAAATATGCAGGCTGTGTTCATGCCTTCTGCAATTACTTTGGGGGAATTTGCTTGTCTTGGTTTGTGTTGTCTTCTAGCATTTCTTTGGGATTTCTTTGCTTCCTGTCTGAGATGTCAAGGCATTTTGATTATCAAAAATGGGACATTATTTTTGGAGAATGTTGGTTTGAGAGAATTAGCATTCCCCATGTCTTCCTAATCGGCTTTTGGTGCTCTTCTGAACTGATATAGTAGTGGAATGGTAATCATATACTACCCATTATCATTGTTTTAAGACCACCAACGTATTTAGTAATGACTTCACATTTCCTAATAACAATGCAGCTGAGGCGCAATGACTTAATTATTTGGTTACCAAAGTTAAAATAATATTGTTTAAACCCAGTTGTTCTTACTTCTCAGTAGTTTATCAAAACAAATTGTAAAGTAGGCCATCATTTTAAAAATATTATAGCAGCTATAAAGAAGTATATATTTATTTTCTATTAGAGTCATCTGTAGGATACTAAGAAGAACAAATATTCCTTGATGGATTATTTAGACATGGTGTTTGGCAGGGTGCTGATTGATCTGTTGATTGAGCCACTCTTTAAGAAGAGCCAACTGGGCCAATTATTCACAAGAGCCATAGTAAGGCAGTTAGTCAGCTTTCTAGCAAGCATCTAATGCTTTTCATGGTCATATAAGAAAATATGATTTACTAGATGATCTTTGTTAAGGAAAGTTCACTGCAGTTTTTTGTATGATTGTATGAACATGGCTATAATAATTATTTCTTGTAATGAGGTGAGATCATCCCAATACTGTGGGCTGTATATCAGCAACCAGTTAGGTCAGTTCATATATTTCCAGTTCTCAGTTAACTTGGACTCAAACTTGGATTTTATTCTCTCTCAATATACTTCTTGAGGAATGTAATTCAAAATAAACTATATTTTGCTATTCCAATTCATTGCATTAACTTATCTGCCAGGTGTTCTTATCCATAGGGACAAAAAAAGCAAACAGGCACAATGAGACAGGATACTTTCTATAAGATTCAGAAGAATATATAAGGATATTTAGGGTTAGGTGCCCTCAGATGAGCATTAATAAAAGTCAGAGTTTTGTGTAACTGTGATATTGCCATGTGAAACAGCTCAATCTTACTCCTTTAGCTTTTCCTGCTATATTCATGAATCAGGAGGGTGTCAACCATTCACAGCTTACTGTATGTACCCACATAGCAGTTACTCCTGGGAGCAGAAATAAGGAAAATCGGATGAAATAAAATCAGTGATGTATCCTGCTTTAGATTATTAGATCGGTTCTACCTGGTGATGCATGTAAGCCTGAGATTTATTACATCTGATAAATGTGTTACTGTTGCTGTTTTCAGGTTCAGTCTTTTACAGTATCAGATATGATTTATCACTCTCTGTGATAACACCTATGAATATTAATATTTGTCAATTTCACTCTTTTTCAGTTTTTGCCATGATTTATCATTTTGCACAGTTTCAACTGTGAGTGTTATTAATGTTTGACAACCTAACACAGACTAAAATAAGCTTTGTGCACTGCTCTAGTGATCATTAAGTTTTCTTTCAGCACATTTTGCTAGTCTATGTCATGCTGTAGCATCTGATAATAAATAATAAACCAGGTGAATATTATGTAACATTGCTTGCTTTAATAGTGTGTAATGAAGACGACACATTACCTGATATATTAAAACCAGAGTCTAAACTACAATGTTGTTGAACATTCTAAAGAAAAGTAGCAAAATAGTAATTAAATTTGTCCCAGAAAATCACGGCAATGTACCTCCCATTTAACAGAGGTCTCCCTCTACTGAATTCTAGTCAGCTTCCAATTAATCACACATTCCTGCAGCTTATCTAACTTGCTCTATTTAAGGACTCACATTCTCACAATTATTTTGAAGACTTGCCAATCTGTTAGTAAGTCCAAGCCGTGTCCTTATGTTTTCTGGACTGTTCTCTCAACTCTCGATTTTGGATTTCACTTGGGCATTATGTTTTTTCTGGTTCTTACTGGTGGTATTGACCTCTGCCCGTTTCTCTTTTTTTTACTTTGGTTTGTGTTTTTGGATACTGGGCGCATTGGACCTGATTTATCAATCTTTTTGTAAAGTTGTGTGTAAATGTTTGTGTAAGCCAAACTGACAAAAAATTTTCTGCAGGATTTACAAAAGTTTTGAAAGGCTAATTTTCTTCATACTCTTGTACATATGTTTGTACTGTACTGATGCCCACAAAACTCTGTAAAAGTGCGCAGACAGCTGGGAGCACAAAATGAATGATCAAGGTAAAATATTAAAAACAGAAGTGGAAATTATTTGGATTCACTTCTACGCCAATAAAAATATGTAAAAATATAATAATAATAATAATAATAATAATAATAATAATAATAAGCTATCGCTAAATCGTCTGTCAGCTGAGACGTTTGTTTATGGCTTATGGCTGTGCAGAGGCAGACTGGCCTGTCCTCTGTTTATACAGTGCCATTTCTTTTGTCATAATTGAATGATTAATTTTATCATTTATATTTGTCTTAATTTATGGGTTTGTGTTGGCTTTCTTTCTTTCTTTATACATTCTTTAATTAATCCCAGTAATATAAAATGACTGACTGGTTTTCGCAAACTTTTCTCGATGGTATTCTTAGTCCCTTACCTAGTGAAGTAGTTTTTGATAGAGATTACAAAACACGTCTATAAGTCTCTCTGGATAAGGGCTGTAATCTGCTAAATGCTGTAAATGTAATAAAAATAAGCAGCTTAAACTCAACAGTATATTCCATATATAAAAGTGCAGTAATCCATGCAAATTATATGATTTGAAGTTGATCAAGTTGAGGTGTACATTAGTTAGTCTTCTTATGAGTAAATTTACACACACTCAGGAGCTTGAGTAGAATACAAACATTTTCCAAATTTATGGGATGATATTTCATGAATATCAAATTTCTTGTGTAAATGCTTGTACAAATGATTTATGCATAAATGCATTTGTATCCAGCTTGATAAATGAGGCCCATTGTGTTTTTACTAAACCTTTGGCATGTGGTTCCAGCCAGTGAAAGTTTGTGAGCTGGAGGCAGCAGTATCGTTTTAAGGCAAGTTGTTGTAGTGTCATTCACAAATGTCTTCCACCTTAGAAGAGACCATACAAGTCTGCCAAGGAGCAGATACACAATAAGAACCACAGTAATTCAATACCCCTTCACAAACTGATCCAGCAGAAAGTTCAAATGGAAATGTATGAACTGCAGTTATACAGGCTTGCATGCCAGACCACTGCACGATCTTGCCAGAAAAGGCAAAAGAAAGGACTTTCTGAGTCAAAGTGCTATGCATTCATCAGCTTACCCCTCTCATACAAAAAATTTCCCTGTTGTCTGACAAAGTACTGTAGTGGCCATTGCAACCTTTTATCACCAGTCAGCTACCCATTTATTATATTGCTGGTGTCAAGGGAATTTCAAGAAGTTTCAAGAGGTCTTTGACCATCCCACATTGGTTAAAGACCCAGCTGAACTCCTCTGACTAGTCACCAGGTGAATATACTGACTAATAGAACTCCTCTGACAATGCCAAAGGAATCAGCTCCCCAGCAAGCTATTCCACTCCCTGCCTACTGACAGTAATTGGAATGACTCGACTCTCAAACCCCACCGTGGGCTCAATGACCAACTTTAAGTAGAACTGGCATGTAAGGATAACTCTCCATGGACCAATGTACCAAAATGGCCATTAAGATTGAGAATCTATTTCAACTATGAAATCCTACTAAACATACATAAGGCTTCACAGGAAGTCACCCAAAAGGAAGTGGAGGAAGTCATGAAGGTAGGATGGATTAAACACAATGGAGGAGAAACAAAGATGTAAGAAGGAAGATATCTGCTTGTACTTTGGACTGAATGGTCACCTCAGTGCAAACTGTATCAAATGTCCTACAAACTCCTCTGTACAGATGAGCAGTTATTATTCCTCCAGTAGTATTATTCCTCAGTACAGTTTACCCATAGGCTTCTCTCACAGATCTCTGTCTTTCAGCTCTCATTACATACAGAGAAAATCTAATTCTTGAATACCAGGTCTCCAGATAACACCGTAATTTTTGTGTTTCGCTTGTTAGAACAACACATCCCTATAATCGCCTGAAGAAACAGTGATTCAACAGCTGGGACTCTGCAGTGCCAATCTAAGTGTGTCACCCTAAAGTGATGTGCCACCCATACAGAGTCCTGACATGGACACAGTCATTACCATACCTCTCAAATATCAGGACCTTGTTGAAGCATTCAGCAAAACCAAGGCCTCAAAACTTTGCACACATATGCCATGGGACTACCCCATAATCCTGCTTCCAGGATTATTCCACAACCTCCACTAAAGCTTATCCTTTGCTGCTCCCCAGACACACAATCAAGGAGTATATACAGGAGGCACTGAAACTTGTTGACATTGGACCCTCCACTTCTCCGGCAGCAGCTTGTTTCTCTTCATAGAGAAAGGGAAAGGGGGACTTAGGTCATGCATTGATTACAGGGGTTTAAATGCAGTAACAGTTAAATATACTTATCCCTTTCCATTCTTGAATAAATAATTGGTGCTGCGTCCTTTATCTGTGCAGTACAAGTATTCTAATTTGCATTTGTGAGGGAGATGAACTATTAGTATGTTTATGTTTATTACTAATACCGGATGCTATGAATATTGGGTGATGGTATATGGCATATTCACTGCCCCCTCTGCCTTCTAGTTGTTCATTAATAAAATGCTCCATGATATGTGGAACAAAATGGTAATCATCTAATTAGATAATATATACACTGTAATAACAAGACACCCACTCCGAATACTCACCGACTACCAAAAGCTTGAATATCACAAATCAGCCGAACTCTCATAAAGCTCAGTGACTCTGAGGTACATTAACCTACTGACTAGGTGCAAAGAACACCAAGACATATACACGGTCTCATCAGTTTGATGGTATCTGGGAAAACAAGTTGCATTGTATCCCTAGTCAGCTGGGAACTCAAGGACGAAATTCAAAGGAGCTGCCCCAGAAGTCCCTCCAATAAGCCTTACGTGCTCAAATCCTTGCAAAACCAAGTCATCCAGTGGGTGAAAAGTCCCTTCTGTTCTTGTGTTGTGTGTTTGTGCTACTGTTAATTCATTTCAATCATTCATTCCTCTTCAGTAACTGCATTATCCTGGTCATATAGATCATCCAGTGGAGCTGGATGATCTACATATGGTTTTTAAGTAATTTTTTTTTGGGGTCGTGAGTACAAATGAATCTGATGAATATGACCTATATGTGATTAGCAATTTATCTGAATTGTGAATTACAAATGTCTTTGATCTTACCAGTAAAGGGTTATTTAATTCTTCTTCTTCTTCTTCTTCTTCTTCTTCTTCTTCTTCTTCTTCTTATTAACATTATTAGTAAAACAATATTGGAATGCACCTGTGAATGTGAAAGGGGTCAAATTGATAGTATTGTACACAATATTTCCCAATGTCTTCTCAAGTCAAACAATTACAGTAAATGCCAGATCAGATTTTAGAAATCTATAAATAATCTAAAAATAATAAACCTAGATACAAAAATCTTCATAATTACATGGAGTTTACAAACTTACAATTGTCTCTTTATTCTAATTGTATGCCATAGTCATAAGTATTTAATACCATATGCCAAGCAGTTAGAGGACATTTTATTATGTAAAATATGTAAATACACAGAGATCAGTGAAGGTCGAATAGTGTAAAGGAACAATGTCTTGAGGTTCTTTATACCACTGCTCCTGGATAAGTAGGAAATTAAAAATGTTGCTATGTTTCTCTGTAGGCAGGTTGAGTGTGTTGGAAAACAAGGAAGGTAATTGTCTGGAAAGTGAACTTCAACATCTGGCTAACTTCCTCAACTGCAGAAAGAACAGCCTCAATTTACACTGCAGCACTTAAATTTAAAGCTCTCCTGCTATGAGGATGCATAAGACCGTGTTTATTAACAACAGGGAAACTGAATACAAAAGCCATAGCTTTATTATGAAAGCACAACCAGAATCGGTTCAAACAAGTCCAAATCACTATCCACAAAAAAGTGTCAGTGTCTGGCTATGGATCTACTTAAATAGGTAGAATTGCCAGGTGTATAAAATAATAAGATGTTGAGTGTAGGTGTGTCTTGGTGAGGCTGATCATTGTGAGTGTTAGTTGCTGTGGCAGGTGATATAGGGGGAACCCTATCAAATGCAAGGCTGGTATTTTCTTTTGTGAAATCAAATCACCATAACTGTGTGGTGTGGAAGGATTTACAGCTGTCAGATTCTCTGTATAAAACCGATATTACATTCTCACACCACTCAGGGCTCGATGACTCTATCACAGGCAAGTTTGAAAATGCTGTTTTTATGTTTTTGGCTTCACTGATATTTTCAGTCGATTTTCCAAAAGTTTTCCAGACACCATGTGTTCCCACCACTTGTCCCTTGTTTTCCCTGCTCTAGCACACCAGATTCAGATAATTAGTTAACTAACAGCCATTCCTAAGTTGATGTGTGTGTGTGTGTGTGTGTGTGTGTGTGAGTGAGTATGTGTGTTTGTTTTAGAGCCATATGTGTTACACCAGAACCAGGGTGGGGAAATAGTGCCATACACAATGAAACATGAAAACGATACAAAATGGAATGCTGGGCCTGTTCACTTGGTGTCTGATGTCATTTCTGCCATTTTTGTTTGTTTGGACAACATAAACATAAAATCCATTTTCTTGCATGCTACAATGTTGCTTATATTCTATAGCAGTCATAGGTGCCTGCACAATGGAGCATGTGCACCTCCGCTTTTATTGGAGGGAGAGCAAACATCCGGTTTGTACACTTCGTAACACTTTGTATTAGAAATAATGTCTTGTCACCTCAAGATCCCTGAGCTCAGACTGCAGCTAGCTGGCTTTCAAACAGAAAAATGCATGATTCTGATTGTTTAATCCTGTTTTTTTTAACATCAGTGTAGTGCATTTACTGTGCAAAACGTTATTTAATCAGTTGCACTTGCCCAAGTTTTACGATATAATTACTTAATTAAATTAATAATTAATGTCTGTGTCAGTGTAATTTTTTTTTCTGCTGAAATGGAAGGAAGATAAGAGTAAAAAGAAAACATCCCCAGTCATCTCCAACTGTGCTCCCCAGTTTTCACACAATAACAGGTAAACATGATAGCAGTAAAAACAAAATGAAAATACAAATACAGAGCAGCATTGCAATGAGTTCTTCCATCTTGGAATTGTGGAGATCATGCAACAATTATATGTTAGTATTTTTGAAAGGCTGTGAGTTCCCTTTGCCTAAATGTCCTCTTAATCTACATTACAATATGAAAACAGCGTTTAAAGATTTATCCACTTGGAGAGCAGGTTAGAAAAAAATGTTCAGTGGACAAAAATGTTGTCATTGTGGATTATGCCTCAGTTGCACTATGAAATCATGTTCCTTGATCACTGATGAAAATGGCTGTAATAAAGAATAATGACATTAATCAAATTCTTTCAGCCTTCAGGGACTCCGAGCTAGTCCGATTTTACTGTTCCGTCTTCAAACACACCTGAACCAGGTAATAAAGGCTGTAGGGACATTGGAACAGAAAAACAGCTATTTGATGCAACTTAGTTTTCTACTAGCTAGTTAGCAAACCAACTAGTTATTTAGCCCATATGTGTCGGTACAAAGTTCAAAGAAAATAAACAGTGCAATTAACAAATTCACTACCCAATACACTCCTTCCCTTGTGCTGCAAGTAGCCACTTACGTGAGTACTGATTTATATTTCCAAGTCATGAAGGGCAGTCAATAAGGACTTGAAAAAGTAATTAAAGGAAGGGTAGGTGCTCCACCTAGTCTGGTGAAAGAGTGCAGTTGGTTACTATGGATTGTACATCTCCATCCAATACCACTCCAATACAAAACTGGACACTGCATCATTAAGATGGCCATTGCCAGGCAGCGAGCACATAGTTAGTGTCCAACTTTGGCTTCCAGGGAATTCAGACACTGGCTGCGTGAATGTGAGTCTTGCAGCATAGCTCATTCAATCACTCTGTATATTATAAGGGGATTAGGGGTCTGTTTTATGAAAAAAAAAAAACAGCTAACTTAGCAGTCTAAAACAAGAACATCACACAAATAAGCTAGTGGTATGTAGCCACAGGCCCATTAGAATGCCAGATGGTGGAGGATGTAGAAAAGCTGAAAAATGCAGAAGAACCAGACACAGTGCAGAGAGTTAGGGGTGAACAGAGGAAAACTGGCCCAAGCCCCAGTGTTGTGTGTTAGCAATCCAACTAATGTAGCAGGCTTGGCAATGAACAGTGCACAATATGGAGAGAAACCTACTGTGCACCTCTGCCAGTGCTTAGCCACAGAACCTGCTAGTGGGTTAACAATGGGGAACGGGGGAAAAAACTTCCTCATTCCATTCCCCCATTAGAAAATGCTAAGGGAGGACCTGGCCCAGTGGGGAGAATGAGGGATGAATGGAGGAAAATCTGTCTCTGGCCCCAGTAAACTCAAGACGAAAGCACACAGCATGGCAAGGGAGAACCATGTTAGTGGCTTGCATTTCCACACCCACTGGTTGGCTAGACAGAGAGGGTTGCTGGGAGGATGCTTGGCAGATTGAGAACCCAACCCAGCAGAGAGAATGAGAAGTGAGTTCTATAGTGTTCCCCAGAAAACACTAGAAATGTAGGAAAAATACACTCACCATGAAAGTAGAGATGACAAGAGGACAGGTTACCTGTAGCTCTGACTGTAGTCCCAAGCTGTTAAGCAGAATCTCCATATGATGTACATGTGGTCTGGTTGTGTATGAGCTGCAACGAAGAAATGGTTGTAAGAAAGTCTGCATGACAGTGGTATTTATTGCAAATACTGGGTCATACATCACTGTGTTTCTTTGTCAGGAAGTCTTATAATGTGTATGCATATGCAAAAGTAGGTATCCAGGTTGAAATGGACTATTTATTTATAAGATTTCCTGTAATGATGCTAAGTTTTGTAATTCAAGTAATAACATTTTGTGTCTTATGGTACTCTAGCTGATTCAACAGACGGCCTGTATACTGTTTCACTTGATTTCAATCAGGGCTCCAGAGTCCTGCCAATTTATGTAAAGAATAACAAACAGAAAAAAAGGCGGCAAAGTGGTGCAACACCGTATAGCTCCAGGGTCCATGGTTCGATCCAGAACTTGGGTTACTGTCTGTGCAGAGATGAAGCTGTTACAGAAGATATATGAATAAATGGTTGTGATTTGCAGTGTGTGCATTGTCACATGCAACCATTAAGGAAAATGCAGCAGAAGGTGATATTCTTCATTTATATTTTCCCCTTTCCTCATATTGCAGCAATAGATTTAACTGGTTAACACAGTTATTCAAATCTTTGGAGGCAGTCAGGGAGCATCTCTCTTCTTCCTCTCAGTTTGAGAGATCATCATCAGTGGTGTGTTTAAGCTGTCACCTTGCCCATCTCGGCATCCATTAGATGGAAAATGTCTTTTAAGTTAGGCATAAAGCGGCTGTTGGTGCAAGGCGTTTCATTATATTTTTCCTCAAAACGGTAGCCAAATTTTGGGTGGCACAGTGGACTGCTCAAAGTACACTTTTTTTTTTGCTAATTTGGCATTTAACTCACACAATTGTCCCAAGCAACATTATCCAACCACAACAACAGCTGTTTTTGTTCAATGGTACAGTGGTAATTTCTATTGCGTGGGATCGAACTTGACAGTTTGGGATCAAACTAGTTAGTATAGTTTGCAGTATTATGCCATTGCATTCATTCCTTTTGCTGTGAAAACCCTAAATTAGATATTAGTTCTGTTGCCAGTTCTTTCTACCTGAAATCACATAGGTAGTTGGATGGAGTTCACCTGTGTGCAAATCAAGTGTCACATGGTCTCAGTATAAATACACCTTTTCCTGGAAGTAACAACCAAGAGGTTGTTAAGGAAATGTACTGAAACCAACAGCATCATGAACACCAAGGAGCTATCAAAACAAGTCTTTTATTGTTATTATTATTATTATTATTATTATTATTATTATTTTATCTAAATCAATCCTTGAAATGGTTGGCTGTTGGGTTTATTTGTTTCAGCATCCCAGTGCCGTAGTCAATTGACGCTAGTAGCATCTGTCAGAGTATTATTTTGTACAATTAGCTGATTAGCCAAAAAAAAAAAAAACTTTCAGCAAGCTACAAAATAGGCTACAGTAGTGAATCTGTGCAATACAGTACCTTTGCACATGGCCTAAACAGCATTTTAAGGTAAACTTTTCTCAGTGACCTTTACTTTTTAGAATGAATTCTAATAAGGATGCTTCTGTCAAACACTAGTCTTTGGAATACAGCCAAAGTACAGACAAAGATGAGCCCAATGAGAGATGTCTACCTTGTTAATCACTGCAGCAGCTGATGAAAGGGCAAAATCTGTAATTTTCCTTTATTGCTGTATTTAAACTTGATTCATTTGGTTTCTATACAACTGCTGAATATCACTACAACATTCTTGTGGGAGCAGCAAAATGCATAGAACAGCAGATTACTGTCAGTGATGCCAGTGCTGATAAAACTTTGCAGCAAGATATAAACAAGCTGCCTAATTATCTTCCTGAGTTGCAGCGATTTGAGCATAGGGCCTTCCAGAGATACTACTAGTCTTCCATGGTCCTTTTTTACACACTGTGCTATATGGTGGGTTTTTACACTATATCATCCACATTGGCTCTTTAGAAAGCTTTTAAACTATCAGGCTGAGACACTCACATACTGTACTTTTCAGCTTCTATCGTGATAATACAGTGGACAAGACATTAATAAATGAGATAATAGGGTAAGCACTCAAAGTCTTTTCATTGCTGTTCAGGGACTGGGAAGGTAATACTGATCATTTCTGTTCTGTATTAAATTAATCTCACCTAAAATCCACAAGAGTTACAGTAGATGAGGATGATTTGAATGTATCTTACATGTCAGCATTTTGAAGAAAAGCTCTTGAATGATAAAAATGAGCTTTGTTCAGTGGGTCAGCATCTGTTGGCATACAGACAGATTACAGAACATGCTATATAATAAAGGATCTATTGATCCTAATCTTCATACTTCAACCTTAAAATGGCATGTATGAATAAATGATTAACAGCTTCCCAGTTCCATGTCATATTGTTACATTGTAATAAATCCAAAAGGGCTCAAATTGTAAAGGCTTTGTAATGCATGAAGTCCGGTATGAAGCTTGAAATACTGAGAAGTAATCTATATGCCCCATGCACACTAGCAGTGAAATAGTGGTCATGTGACATAAGCCTGCAGCTGACAGGGAACAGAGGAAAGCTGTCTTACCCACTCAACAAATTAAGTGATTTCTTAGACCATAGCATCACTCAGGATCCCAGAGGGTTTTACCCCAGACTATGGTTTTTGAATAGCCATTTCACTTTTTTTGGTAAACTACACACATTCTGCCCATGACTGGAACACATCCTATAACCTACATGTATCACTCTTTGACCTTATCTACATCAGATAATCCCAATGTCACAAGAGCACCTGATGTCTGAGAAAATAGCCACAGCTTTGTCAGAGTATACAACAGCAAAAATGGCAGAATATCCATGAAGGTATATACACAGCTGCAGGAGATTTATTTTCTGATGGCTGACTGATCATCCACCAATGGCTACTTTGCTTCAGCTCCTAAATTTCTGCAGCTCCAATGTTCTGTAAATGTGAATATTAAATAATTTGCTCAGTTCTACCACCTTCTGTCTTACACATGCACAGGTCAATCAAACCGATTCCTAGCATTGCCTCCACTGAGCACTAAAACTAATCAGAAATCCCCCAAAGAGCATCACTTCCCATGAGCATGTATTTCATCTATAATCATATTATCTTAAGTCTAATTAAGAGTGCTGTTTTTTAACAGTTCCACGTCTGGAGCTGCCTGTCAGCTTTTGCATATGCATGATATGCTAATGTGTATGATTCATGTGCAGCTGCTACAGCCACATCCTACACATAAGTTTGCCTGCATTCTTTAAAAAAAAAAACAACAACAACTTGTTAGAACTGTAAATGGAAAACTACAAAAAAAAAACCAAAAAAAAAAAAACCCAGTTATCGTGGTTCTTGTGAGTTATAGCAACTTTAGCCTGCATCATTGAAGTGTTCTGAATTTTGATCTTTGGCATTGGGGAACTTTCAGAAACATTTATAAATGATGTGGAAGCTATCATCAGAGGAATGGTCTATACACAATACAAAATTGTAATACATGATTACCACTAAATTGACACCGCAATTCAGGGAAAATATGTCTTTTAATAGGAACTACACACAGAGAAATGGCAGAGCTTTTTTCTATGCTAGGATTACAAGTTATAAGCAGAGAACAGTGTGATGTGTTTTCTGTTTGTTATGTTTCTTAAAATCACATGATTGAGGTTATAGAGCTTGGATTGTAGAGTCTTTCACGATTTATGGAAGCAAGTAGCAGTTTGGTTGTTTGATCACTTAGAAACCAGTCAGTTTAAATGCAATGCATGATCTCTGCTCCAATTCCTCGATTTGCTAATCTCCAACCCTTCTTTTTCTAAACTAATCATCACTGAACAGCAAAAACCTGTACATTCTGTTCCCATGATTTAGAACTTCTGGAAACTCATCTAAAATAATTAGCAAAAGAAATTTGAAATCTCAGTGCAAAAATGGCTGCCACAAGCCAGTTTAATTTTCCTAATGTGACACATGTCACATAAATTAATCTAACATAAAATCCATATGAGTAACAGCAAACGAGGATGATTTGAATTGACCTTACATGACTATTGAGAAGAAAAGCTATTGACTGAAAAAAATGCTTTGTTTAGTAGCTCAATCTCAGAGTGGGTCAGCTCCATTTGGTGTACAGACTGATTAAAAGCATATCATATGATATAGGATCTAATGGTCCTGAGTTTCAATTTTAAACTGTCATGAATAAACCAATAACAGCTGCCCAGGTCAACATCGTATTGTCACATTGTTGTCATATTTGCAGCACTACCATGCTATTTTTAATTCTTTATTTCATTTAATTCTATTTAACATGCCCTCATCAACTTTCCTTCACCTTTTTCTCCTTGGTTGAATCCCCATGGGCATCTTAAAACTTTTCAATACATTTGCATTTTGTATTTACATTTAGTGATTTGGCAGCCATCCTTATCCAGAGTGACTTACAAATGTGCAAATAGCTGAAGGTGTAACATACACTATGTGGCCAAAAGTATGTGAACACCTGACTATCATACCCATATGTGCTTCTTGAACATCCCATTTCAAATTTGCACCAAGTGCCTTTATTGCTATAACAGTCTCCACCTTTTTGGGAAGGCTTTCCACTAAAGTTTGGAATGTGGTTGTGAGGATTTGCTCATTCAGCCACAAGAGCATTAGTGAGGTCAGGCACTGATGTTAGATGAGTAGGCCTGGCACACAGTCAGCATTCCAGTTCATCCCAAAGGTGTTCAGTGGGGTTGGGGTCAGGGCTATGTGCAGGCCACTCGAGTTCTTCCACTCCAACCTTGGCAAACCATGTCTTCATGGGGCTTGAATTGTGCACAGGAGCATTGTCATGCTGGAACAGGTTTGGGCCCCTTAGTTCCAGTGAAGCAAAACTGTAAAGTTACAGCATATATAGACATTCTAGACTATTGTGTGCTTTCAACTTTGTGGCACCAGTTTGGGGAAAGCTCACATATGGTGTGATGGTAAGGCGTCCACATACTTTTGGCCATAAAGTGTAAATGACTAGAGTGGTACAGTTGCTAACTAAAATGAAGAAATTCAGAACTTGTGTTCATAAACAATCAATTTTAAAAAATAGCTTAGATTAGAGTTAGCGTGGAGGTGTGTAGTTCTGAACCAGGGTGCAGAGCCCTTTGAGGTCTGGAATGCAAGGAATATTTTTAATTTGATTCTTGTTGCAATGTGAAGCTAGTGGAGTGATCTTAGTGTGGACCTGGCACAATCCAGTAGCTAGTTAGACAGCTAGATAGAAGCTGTTAATTTACATTTAGTTAAAGTCACTTCCAATTGAGGTTAAGGGTCTTGCTTAAAAACACAACCATGCCAGTTTGGTAGTGCTGGGGTTTGAACTTATGACCTTCCGATCAGTAACTCAAAGCCTTAACCACTAAGTCACCACTTCCCCTGAACAGATGTTTCTGTCCATAGTGCAAAGGAAATAGACTATACAAATCACTAAGGAAATTGGCTAAACTACACTGTGCATGTCTCCAAGGGCAAGTACATTTCAGAAAAATCTCTACACACTCCTCCCCTTGTGCTAATCGTATGTTATATCCTCTTCTGAGTCATAAATGGACGTCAGAGAGGTGTGTTGATAACAGTATTGGCATGTAGAGAAGCATGTACTTGGCTTCATTGCCACTTCTCTGCAAACAAATTGAATCTTTGCCAGAATATTTAGTCACAATATTAACATCACATAACATACTGGAATATGAAACCACTTATCATAGAAGAGGCCCTTATGGGGAAGAGTTCTTCTTCTCACTCTGAAAAATGAACAATGAAATTATTAGCCATGCACATGAACACACGCAGGCTCCTGAGTGGAGACTTTGAAAAGATGTGTTAGAAGCACATATGGTAATCGGCTGCAACTAATTTGAGAGGAAATTAATAAATAATAAATTAATACACTCAAATACACATGTTGTGGACTGCTTTCCCATGCAGAGTGCTAACTGTATATTGGTACAGAAATGTTACCTGAAAATACACCAGTGGAAGAAGAATTTAACAGATTACCATGATGCTGAATATAAAGGCGTATATCCAAGATTTTGTCTGGATATACAGTTGTATGCACACGTTTGGATACTCCTGGCCAAATTACAAATGTTATTGATTATTGAAGTAAAAATAAGTAAACACAACTACAGTAACAAACTATATTTGACAAAATAACATATTTATGCAAATGTTAATGCACAGGTACTTTATACTTGAGGAATAAAAAACAATAATTAGCATAGTAAACAATAATAATAGCATATACAGAAGTTTGAAAATCCTTCCTGTTTGAAATTGACTGATTTGTATTCGTTAGGCAGGTCAAGAATTATCATTAGGTATAACAATTAGAGCGCATTATAAATTCTCTGACTCTAACTCACAGCCATGGGATCCTCTAAGCAGCTGACTGAGGATCTGAAAATGAAGTTAATTGATGCCTACAAAGCAGAAGGCAATAAAAAGATATCAAAGCACTTCCAGCTCACAATTTCCATTGTCCGAAATGTCATTAAAAAATGGAAGTTAAGGGGAACTGTGGAAGACCCAGGAGTTGTGGTGCACAATTCTACTCTGCAGTGTTGCTTGCATAAATATGATCTGCATGTAAGAGTCATCAGAAGGAAACCTTACCTATGACCTCATCACTCTGATATATGCAAAATAAAAATCTAGATAAACCAGAGGCATTTTGGAAAAAAAATGCTATGCACTGATGAAATAAACATGGAACTCTCTGGCCACAATCACCAAAGGTATGTGTGGGGGAAAAAGGAGCAGCATTTGATGAAAATAACACCTTGACAACTATTAAGCAACGAGGTGAATCTATGCTTTGGGGTTGTGTGGCAGCCAATGGCACAGGAAATATTGCACAGTTAGATGGAAGCATGGATTCCAGTAAATATGAGCAATTTCTGGAAGCAAATATGACACAGTCACTCAAGAAACTGAAGCTGAAAAGAGACCGACTTCCACAACAGGACAGTGATCCAAAATGTACCTCAAAATCCACCATGAACTACTTCAAGTAATGCATTCTGAAGCTTTTGGATGGCCCTCACTTGGACATTGTTGAAAATATGTAGCTACATGTGCATGCAAGACAGCCCCAAAATACACATTAATATTTCTGCATTAATCTTTAATGCAGAAAAACTGTGCATTAATATTTGCAGAAAAATAATTAATTTTTTTTTAAAAATAGTTTGCTGCAGAGGTTGTGTTTACTTCTTTGCCCCTTTCTTTACCATACAAAATATGTAATTTAGCAAGGATTGCCCAGACTTTTGCATACAACTGTAGTAGCATGGTTAAATGGAAAACCTTTGGGCCACTAACTGATTGCATTAGCTTCATTAATTGCAAAACACTGCTACATATATCCAAAGTTTTTACATTACTTGTCAGTCATGCATTCATCTTCAGCAGCCACTTTATCCTGGTCAGTGTTGCGGGGGATTCAGCACCTGTCTTGAGAACACTGGGTGTGAGACAGGGATACATGCTGCCACATGCTGATTACCTGATTGCGTAATAATTGCATGAATGTGCAATATTTATCCTACAAACAGTCATCCCCTCATTCTTGAGATAACGAGAATCTCAGATGGACAGACCGACAACCAGAAAACATGGTATGTCATATGTGCTTCATTATAATAATGATTTTAAGGGAGGAGTGTTTTACAGTGTTAACTAGCTTTCCTCTGTATTAGCCCAATGACAATAGCTAGCAGGTCAGCTATTCTGTGTAAAATCTGAAGGTTCTCATTTGCAGGAGAGACTGTGGTTCTTGTGAAGCCTCTGGTGAAGCCAAAAGTACAGTAAAGCTGTAACACTGTGATCCAACTTTTCCAAACAATAGAAAAAAACTATTTACCGTTGTATTACTAAAGATGATAATTATTAGAACTAGTTTTTTAAAAGATATTTTTTGTAAAACATTTGCCAAATTATCACCATCTCTAAAGAATATTTTAAATAAATGCAAACAAATTGTCGTAAGAAATTATTATTTTTTCTTTGCTTTCAGTCTCCAGGAAATTTTAACCATGTCCTGTTTCTCTAGGATATAAATATGAGGTTGCACACATGTAAAATCCCTTTGTCATTGATTACCATGAGAAAAAAAAAATTAACACAAAATAAAGAATTCCCAAGAATACCAATAAAGACAATTAGGGCCATAACAAAGTTTCACATGTCTGAAACAATTAAAAGTTTTCCAGGAAGTAGACCCATGAGCACAATGTTGCCCACACAGTGAGTAGGATGGTGAAGGAGAGAAAAACAAGCTCAAAGATCACTGTTTTAAAATCTAGACAGCAGTTAATTGTTCTTGTTGTAAAGTTTCGAAAGTAACTGTTAAAAACCACCCCACTTTCACAGTGTTTAAAGCATTGCCAGAAAGAAGCCCTTCCCAAGAGCATCTACAGTGCCTGAACTTCACCAACCATGATTAGAACTATAACTGGCATTGTGTGTCCTGATTAGATGAGAACAAAATGTTTAATCTTTTTGGTCAAGCACAACATCAGTGTTTTTCGACAAAAGGGGACTGCATACAAACAAAACCACAAAAACATTAAATCATTTTGAAACTTATGTTTTGTAGAAAAAACTTATACCTCTTTTTTGGCTTAGAGAAAAAAAAACATGTTTAGATAAAACTATACAATGTCCCTATATATATATATATATATATATATATATATATATATATATATATATATATATATAAAATATTTTATTAGGATTTATTTAATAAAATTAAATAAATTTTATTTTACTTAATTTTTTTTAGCATTGCTGCATTTGCCTTGCTCTCAACATGTCTGTCTGCTGTGATCGGTCCTTGTAAATAATCACAAAAGTTTTTGGATTAGAGACCACTGATTGTGCTGAGTCTGGTTTCATGTGGCCTTACCAAAAGGCACAAGTGTGCATTTTTCATTCGAAAGCTAAAATGAAAGATGGGACACCTTACAGCCTGACGGACCTAGCAGGCCTGCACAAACAAGGGCTGCGATGTTGCAAGTGCACCATTTTGGACAGGCTCTAAGTGTTGGTCTCTTTGTTTGTGCATGAGTATGTGTATGCTGCCTGTGTGATGTATGATAATCATGGACATATTGGACAGATTTTTTTCATACTGAACAAGTAAGGCATTTGTTATCTAAGAGACAGCCAGCTGATTTATCGCCTAATATCAGCCTGGCTAGTGACTAACAGGGTGTGTTTGAGTTATATGTATTTTTGCATTTTCATTTCAGACTCTGTTAAATTGCATCTATGTCTGTTTATTCTCTGATCTGAAGGTATGTATCTTTGTCGTTTTTATCTTTTTTTTCTCTCTTATTAAGCTAGTGCATGTTTGGTGTTTCTCTGTACTTTATGGATTTCAGACTCATAACGTAAGTCAAGCACTAAAAATTAAAAGCAATAAAAGCACTTTTATTTTTATAAAACTTTTAAACCAAACAGATAATGTTGTTTCTGTATTGGGTGTATTTTGTAAAGCCTTCCTCCACCTAGATGTTTTTACTTTTGTGACAGTGGTGGCTCAGTGATTAAGGTTCTGGTCTACTGATCAAGTTGGTTTGAGTTCAAATCCCATCGCCAGCAGTCTGCCACAGCCCTTGAGCCAGGCCCTTAACCTTCTCTGCTCCAGGGGCCCCAGCTTTCTAACAAGCAAGAATATATAAAGAAAGGAATTTGATTATACTGTCTCTGTGTATATATGTGTTTTTCTGTTTCCGTCAAGTGAGCAATCATCAACAAGTTTGCAGGTTCAAAGTAATTTATCACACAGAAAAATGACAGCAGATTGCCTTTGAACAAAATGTAAAATTTAGCTAAGGCCAAAAATTATGCAAGAAAATGTTGAAAGTTGAATCCTAGCCTCAAATTCTTCAGGCACATTTATACACCAGTTCAGAGGTAATGTATACAACATCTGGGTTTTTATCAGTGCGGAATTAGATGATATGCTCTACAGCAGGCCTATTTAACTTTGTTGGCAAGTTGGCCGCCTTGGAGAAAAACATTTGGATGGAGGGCCAGTCTGTGTTTATATAAACATTTTAAGCTTTAAATGTCAGATTTTTTGCTTTTCCTGTAATTTAATCTACTTCTGTGAAATAATCTACTCACATTGACAAGTTCTGCTCAAGCATATTAAATAGCAGCCATATTAAATAAAAGCTCTACCCCCTGCTATAGCCTTCACTATTCGAGGTACCGACAAATAGCCTGCACCTTTTGATCGAAGTAGGCGTGGCGAATCGTAAAAGACCAAAAGTTTGCTCAGGTACTGACGCGCCAGACCATTCAGTGCTTTATAGGTCAATAGTAGAATTTTATAATCAATATGAAATTTGATTGGGAGCCAATGAAGTGTGGATAAGATAGGGGTGATGTGGTCATATCTTTTGGTTATAGTAAGGACTCTCGCTGCTGCATTCTGCACTAACTGGAGCTTGTTTATGCACCTACTGGAACACCACTGGAAGCATTACAATAATCCAACCTGGAGGTGACAAAAGCATGAACTAATTTTTCTGCATCATGTAGTGACATCATATTTCTTATCTTAGCCATATTTCTGAGATTAAAGAAAGCTATCCTAGTAATATCTACATGAGCTTCTACATGAGAAAGACTAGAGTCAATAATCACACCAAGGTCTTTTACTGCTGCACATGATGTAACTGAAAGGCCATCTAGAGTTACTAATCAGAAAGCTTACTTCTAGCTGCATGTGTTCCTAGTACAAGTACTTCTGTCTTGTCAGAATTAAGTAAAAGAAAGTTAATTAGCATCCAGTGTCTAATGTCCTTTAGACATTCCTCAACTTTATTAAGCTGCTGTCTCTTATTTGGCTTTGCTGAAACATACAACTGTTTGTCATCAGCATAACAGTGGAAGCTAATACCATGTTTACAAATAATTTTGCCCAGAGGTAGCATATATAAAGAAAGAGCAGTGGGCCTAAAACAGAACCTCATGGAACACCAAACTTTACCTTAATATGTGTAGAGAAGTCACCATTTACATCTACAAACTGATAACGATCAGTCAAAAATGGCCTGAGCCAGGAGAGGGCCGTTCCCTTAACGCCTACAACATTTTCTAGCCTATCAAGGAGAATAGCATGATCAATGGTATCAAAAGCTGCACTAAGGTCAAGCAACAAAAGCAAGGAGACACAACCCTGATCAGAGGCCAGTAGTAGGTCATTTACCACTTTAACCAGCGCTGTCTCTGTGCTATGATGGGGACTAAATCCTGACCGATACATTTCATGAATGTTATTCCTGTGTAAGTATAACTGCTGTGCTACAACCTTTTCTAGAATCTTGGAGCTAATGGGGAGATTTGTTATTGGCCTATAGTTGGACAATTGACAGGGGTTGAGGTCAAGTTTTTTAATCAGGGGTTTGATAACTGCGAGTTTAAAGATTTTAACATTGCAAACAACTGTTGCACAATCATGCAAGAATAAAATATCAATCTGAATGCATGTGGTTGTCTGATATTCTGTGGCAGAAGGATAAAGGACAGCTTCCAGTTTGTGTATGAGGTTCTTTTGGAGAAATGAAACAACAATGTCTGTCTGTCTGCTGCAGGAAAGTTGAACATAACTCTATGTTTAACCAATGACATCTACACATACTATGAAAGAATGACAGACTGAGTAATTCCAAGACAAATAACAAACAAGACATTCTGCTTCATTATCCACAGTGACAGTGAAAGAACAACCACGCAGCAAGTCATTGTTTGTTCCTTCAGTTCCATCTTCAGTAACCACTGGCCTAATTTCATCACTTTTTTTCACAGTTTTTGTCTGTGCTGAAATCCAAAAGCCTTTTGCTCATGCGCAGCACATTGGGGTGCCCTACAACACATACTCCATGCATTTTTTTAGTTTTATATAATTTTTTATTATTTGTGTTATTAATTGGCAGAGGTCTGGTGAGCCAGTTGAGACCAAGCCACTTGTTGAATAGCTCTGCTGTACATATATGTTTTGATATAAACACAATGACCAATTATTACTATTAGGAACACATGTCCACCTGCTCATTCATGCAGTTATGCAATCAGCCAATCGTGTGACAGCTTTGTCCATGTCATGGTTGTTGGTGCCCGATGGGCTGCTTTGTGCAGTTCAGAAACTGCTTATCTCCTGGGGTTTTCATACACTACAGTCTCTAGATATTACACAGAATAGTGCGAAAAACAAAAAACATCTAGTGAGCAGCAGTTCTGAGGACGGAAACGCCTTGTTGATGAAAGAGGTCAGAGGAGAATGGCCAGATGGGTTTGAGCTTACAGGAAGGCAATGATAACTCAAATAACCATTCTTTACAACCGTGGTTAGCAGAAAATGCAAGGTTTTGATATCGAGGCAAAGTTTGTCCTGTTCAGAGGTCTTATTAAATCTAGTCTCTCATCTTCTCTTGAGTTTCATCTCTCTTTCATTCTTAGTTTAGATTACTGTAGTTCTGCACATTTATCATTTCGTTTGTCTTAACCTTGTCTATTTCTGTAATTACTAATTTCCTTAGTTTTGTTTTGTGTTGAATATGATTTAGATTGCTTTGTGTTTCTTATCTCTGTTCTCTTTGTTTTAACTAATTAATAAATTCTCACACATTAGTGTCCACACAGGTTTTGGTTTGATCTCTGTCATGTGAAGCCATTAAATTCAGTCCAACATATAAAATTTGTTTTGTGTACCTCTGATTTCAGTCTAGCTTAAATGTTATAATATGCACATTTCTCATTCGCTTCATCTTCGTTTTTCAGATTGTATAAAAACATTCATGTTCCAAACCTATATCCACCTTAATGCCCTTGTATGGCACAATGTTTAACAGATGTCATCACCCTTATTTTAATGATCCATGATTTACTGACGTCCTTGACTTCTTTGTACCCAGGTGCCTCAGGATGAGTGGAGTGGTTACCCGGGAATCGAGAAGGACGAGGAGATCCCATGTCGGCGGATGCGCAGCAGCAGTTATGTGAAAGCCATGGGGGATGATGAGAGTGGTGACTCAGACACCAGTCCCAAAGCGTCGCCTCAAAAATCTGTCCGTCCAGATGCCCTCATTCTCAAATCCGCCATCCACAGACCTCATATAGACAGCCAAAGGTAGGACTCATACAGAAGTTTCTCAGTCCTTTTTTGATGAGATCAGATGAAGCAGATGAATGTTGCAGAGTCTTATTATGATTTGATTTATGCTTTCATGCCAAAATCAATTGTCATGCTGTGGCTGCAGATGTACGGTATTGTCTGACAAGGCTGTTTTTTTTTTTTTTGAAAGATGGGTGAAAGATAAGAGTGGACATAAGGTGTAACAGAGTAGCCTGAAGAGGCATATTATGGCAGCAGTTACTATCACTTCTATCTGTGCTGAGAGATATTTCAAATAACAGTTTGTTCTACAGACCAGCAGATTCAGCATCCTAAATGTGATAGGGAGATGCTTTCTGTGAAATTTACTCTGTACATTTAAAGGCAATGTGTTTCTAATATTAGTAGATGCATATGTGTTATGTGTTATTAGATATGTAACAGAATATTCAGCCTATATAGAAAGTGTGATGTGTTTGTTGTTTCTTGTTGCATTTCGGGTGGTTGAGTTTGCATTTGTTTCAGTGTGACCTGCACTTGGATTAAAATTGTGCAGTGATGGATGGTTTTGCCTCTTATAGCAAGCAGGCAGACATTGTTTGCTTTAGTGTAGCCTATCTACAATTATGAAAATTGTTGTAGCCACCAACTATGCATGCGTGTTTGCATAACTGAAGGACATGCTGTTACATTAGGAAGGCATCGTATATCTTCAAGCTTTAGCGTTAAAGAAAAGCATCCCTTGGGGGAAAAATATACAAAGTTTGACTGGATACTTTAACGGGAGTATAAAAGTTTTTCATGTGCAGGGACCAGAATATTTATGCCATGAATATTTATGCCTATTAACAGTTCTTTTTCAGAGAATTTACAGTTTAGCTTCAATCCCTCTAGATGGAGAAATCCCTCAAATGTGTGAAACTTAGTCTGTTGAAGGCTTATATAATGGTGCTGCTGACTGGGATGGATCATTATCTCTGACCTTGCTGCATGTGTTGGGTGGAGATATTTTTATGAAAGGTTGCAGTCTGCAGGATATTGAAGCCTAGCTGGTAATTTGTCAGCAATGACTCATCTGAATATTCAGTAGATCGGAAGTGACATGAAGCAAGCCAAGAACAATCCAGCTTCTCTGCCCCCCCAATAAAGATTAATGGAGGAAGCTAACAAAAAGTTGCAATCTCACAAATCTGGTAATGATGAAAGGAGGCTTTATGAATGAATTCATGTTTACTGTTTGCTGTGGCACTGTCTTAGAAATGGCAAATCTTACATTTAAACTGAATGATGACCTTGCTTGCTATGTGTACTTATACTGTGTGTGCCTACAACTCATAAACACATAAATGATAACCAAAAAAAAATAATTAAACAGTTAGTTATTTGGATTTATTGCCTTGTAAATACATTTTGAGGATGTACTGATGTATTATAAAAAAGAGAATGCAGCCTATTACTACAGATGGAGAGAATGTGCTGCACAGTCTGGGTCTGACAGCCTGAGTCGTTTTAAAACTGAATCACTGCTCAGTACCAAAAATAATTCAGACCAAGCTTTCTAAGATGATGCGGTATAGTCTAATTATCACCAAATTGGTAAAATAAAGATAAGGTAAAATTCATTGTAATCACTGTTAAACAGAAGTCAGCTAACAGTTTTAGAGTGATTTGAATGGCTATTGTAAATTTGTAACAAATCCAACTATTGTCTGAATTTAAGAGTTCTTAAGGTCAAGTTGTTAGGAGATGTTAGTGATTGCAACTTCACTAAGTCACTAAACCCAACTAAGTCACTGTTTGCTACAAGTATTATAAATGTTGTCTGAGATTGGATTGACCTTGGTGGAATATCTTCTTGTATGTTCTTCACGTCTGTTGTTAAGTAGTCTGGTAACTTGTTTTCTTTTCATGGTATACCATCATATAGATATACTGTATAATCACATTGCTTCAGGCCAATGGCTATGTCTGAATGCTTTGTCCCTACATTAGTCTTTGTGGCTTAGAATATGTAAACGTATACATAGAACTAGGTATCTAACCTGAACTAAGTGAATGGATGCATTTTTTTCAAATTTCAGAACTTTTTACAAGAATTTACAAGAAATCAGGTTGGTGAAAAATAGTATCATGGCCTGCAGTTGCCTGCTTGTTCCCTTCATTTAGCCAAGGCTACCACTTGCAAACAACGAGAGATTTGCGTCCCCATCCCGGTGTGTCTCTGGACCCAGCGGCCTCCTACAACCCTCCCCAATACCGCTCTCGCAACCAGAGCTACATGCGCGCGGTCAGCACCCTCAGTCAGGCAAGCTGCCTCAGCCAGGTGAGTGTGAGCAGGTTCTCATACATACACACACTGTAAACATTGAACTGGGTACTCTAGAAACATTTATTACCAAAGAATCATGATCGTTTTGATCGTAAGTCAGCAGTGCATTAAAACCTGGTACATGTGCCTTGTTAATTACACTCAGCATGTAACAGAGCATTCCATTGTTTTTGGAAATATATGTTAAAAAGATCCATCTCACTGCTCCCAATTTCCTGATTTGATTCTGATCCTGGGTGTGGAGTTCTGCATGTTTTTCCCATGCTAGAAGGAGGATTAGCTATTCTAAAATTGCCCCTAGGTATGAATGTACGTGTGAATATGCGTGGTACCCTGTGATGTGCTAGCATCCCATCCAGGGTGTATTCCCGCCTCACACACAGTGTTCCCGGACTAGGCCCCGGATACACCATGACCCTTCTTCTTTAAACCACAACGAGATCTATTACAGCAGACAGAATAGTCCTTTGCTAGCCTCTTGGAATATTTCTTAACCTTTTCTTCTTCAATGCCACATTTTCTGCACCACAGTCACACGACAATCCTACGCTTCAAAAAACACGAATACATGAGTGCATAAATTGATAACTAAAGCTGGCTTTAACTCTGGTGTCCATTCTATATGCATGTAACTGGATTTTTTTTTTTTAAGATTTCAGAATTTTTGCACAGTTGATGATGTATAATATTTTTAATTTCATTGTAACACAGGCTGCATTATATATTTGTATTGCGTGTACTGGTTTCAGAATAGTTTATCAACATTATGCATGCCTTTTTTTTTTTCTTTTTTTTTTTTTTTTTTTTTTTTATTTTTTTTTTTTTTTTTTTTTTTTTTTTTTTTTTTTTTTTTTTTTTTTTTTTTTTACTCAGAATTAAGTTAAATATAAATTCAGTTGGCATTAAAAAGTGACTGTGAACACAAGTTTATTTTTTCTGGATTGGGTTGAAATGGGATTTGCATGTGATTACTTAGATATGCAATTTACAAGAGAGAGTTAGCAAGCAGCTTGGACGTGGTGATGAGCAAGATGATGGAGCCATAAAGTCTGTTTTGCCAAGATAAATTTAGTGTGGTTTTAGTCTTTCTTTGGATTTCTAGACTGTTTGGATTGTTTCAAAGTTAGCAGTGTATCAACATTACTGCTTTGGATTTAATGGATTTAATGGTGTTTAATGGATTAAATTTCATGGAATTAATGGATGTGCCATGATAAAGTAGAGACCATCTCAAGACATGTGTTATGAGTGGCTCCTGATAACGTCAGGTATGTAGTTCTTCAGGAATAGCTTCTGCTGCTTGATGCATGTATTTGGTGTCTAATCACTTCTTTCTTCCAAGCAGGGTCTTCAAACATGCTTTTCACACCCCACTGACTTTTATTTAGAGTGCAAATATTGTTCCTGTAATTTCTTTCATTCTTTCATTCCATATTTCAAATGGACAACTGCTGAAAGGCTAAATTTCTCGATTCCATGTTCCCTCCTGCTAACTCTCCTTTGTATTTATTGTGCAAAGGGGAAGAATCAAAGTGAGAAAGAGAAAGGAAGAGGAAAAATTAAGGACTGCTATTCCTGTTTTTGTCTCTCAGGTGAGTGAGACTGAGGTCAATGGCCAGTATGAGTCAGTTTGCGAGTCCGTTTTTAGTGAAGTAGAGTCCCAGGCCATGGAGGCCCTGGACCTTCCTGGCGCTTTCCGCACTCGAAGCCACAGTTACCTGCGTGCAATTCAGGCTGGGTATTCCCAAGATGACGACTGCTTGCCTTCAATGACATCCTCCACTGTCACTTCAACTCTCAGATCCACAACAGGTAAACCGCCCCTCGATTCCAAAAAGAGAGAAAGGGGTTTAAGAGCACATATCCATCATACCGTCCGTACATCCTATGACATACCTACATATGTACAGTGGGGAACCCTTGTGCTTGAGAGATGCTGGGATGTGAATGTTCCTGGTCAAGTCCTGTCCTTTTGTGTGTTTGTTCATTTGCTTTGACCTCTTTGTCCTCTAAGTGTTCAATGGCAGATGTCTGCGATTGTGTTTTTGCACGATTGATGCATTATCCAGTCCAGTGATAATGAGAATTTAACTTGGGAAGGGCAGTTCACACAGATGGAGGTCCTCAAAATGAAACACATGCTCCTAAACACAGAGCATGCTTTCTTTTTTTTCAGTCATGTTTCACAATTTTGAGAACATGACAGAAAAGTTTAGGATAAAGAAACATAGAAGGTGGGGAGGGTGGTCAGCAAGATCAGATGGAGACAGAGACCTTAACAGCATACAGGTTAATGCAGTTTTTTGCTTTGCTATTTAAAAGTATTAGCACTATTAACAATGGTGTAACCTGCAGCTTACCGGGATGAGATGCTTCATTTCAATCCTCCGGTACTGGTTGCACAAAGTAATTACAAAATAATATATAAGCAGCTGAAGGCTGATTCTGATTGAAATTATCCACTGAAAAATGCACATCATGCATGTACATGGTTCAGGATATGTAGTTTTCCAGAATCATGTTTAAACCAATGCAATTTGTTTCCATTACGATAAATGGCTATTAAAGGAAAATAACAACAGTGACAGTCTAACTACATAATTCATCTATGGAGCATTTAAATTTAAATCATAAAGAGACAACTTAGTAAATAATCAAAATTCATCATTTTAATTATTATATCTTAAAGACTAAACATTACAGAAACTATTTAAAGTTTTTGTGCAACACTTGCATAAATTTTGTCCCTCCATGAGTAACATCAATGGTTCTTTGTGCAAACAGTGCCACTCCCTGAACACACACTCATTAATGGTGCATCTGTGTACATTCCAAGTATAGCTATGAACCCTATTGAAACACTCTTTGATTATTTCAGTATTCACTGTCAAATATTGTAATCCAACTGGATTTTCTTCTCTGTATAAATAGCTCTTTTGATGCTCCTTGTTTTTGTTCAGTTTGTATGTTCAATCCAAATGAACTTTGTAGTGAATTATCTGTTTATTCCTTTTGATGTGGGTTCCTTTTTTTTCTTTTTTCCCCTTTTTTTCCAAATGGAGTTTCTTTGATTGGACCTTTTATAAAACACCACTGGTTTATTTGTCAAAACCATCACAACCAACCAAGTGACTGCAGCAACTGAGGATTAAGGAGAGTTTCCCAATCCCACGGTCATACCCTGCTGAAGCGCTTTCACCGTACAACGCTCCCTCTCGACCTTTAATATGTGTGGAATGGGTCACTTTTATCTGTTTTATTCTGGTATATAACACATATAATTACACAAACTGTGTCCCTCTTTGGCAGCAAATTGCAAAGGGAGCTTTTGAGATATTCAAATGCTTTGATAAGTGGTTTCTTTCTACAGCAGTAATGAAATAAAATGTGGCCTTTGACAGCTGAAAATTGACAGATTTAAAAGTGTAGAAGAAGTCAAGATAATATAATCTTTTTTTATTTTCCAGTAGTGTCTGTAGTGCTTCGTTATATACACAGGTCCAATTAGTCCAAATCTTAAAAGATCATAGATGTATGACAACTCCTCACACTCTTGGCCAATAACTTGTGTGCAGAATTAAATTAGGTCAAGCTTATCTGTTTTATTCTGGTATGTAACGTCCCAGTAGCACCAACTCTGTCCCTCTTTGGCAGCAACAAATAAGCAGAAAGCTTTCGGGTGCCTTATAACAATTGACAATGAGAGATATGGTTTATATCTACGCTAGTAATCAAATCATGGGTAGGCTTCAACAACTGCCCATTGATAAGTGTGAAAGAATAGAAGATCAAGATAACGTTATCAAATTCTTGATTTTCCTATAATGCCTGTAGTGCCACATTGTAGTTGTGAGCATAATTAGTTTTAGCTGAAAAGTTTGTATAAGCCCTCAATTCAGAGGGAAGGAGAGAAACAGAGCCTCTCCTTTGGCCAGCCAACACTACACAAGGAGATCCAGAGGAAAAGAGCAGCAGGAGGGCTAACTGTCACAGGTATTTTACTGCCAACACGCATACATATATCTATGTATATGTGTGTTTTTACACTGCCTTCTCAACTGATTTGGAACTAGCCTCATGATGGCTGCCATGTTTTAACACTAGATTAGGGAAAATAATGATTGCCCCAAAGCAAATCGATTCAAGATCTATGAAAAAATCTCTAAACAACTGGCAAAACCCAAGAGTTTCTTGTACTTGGGGGTAGAAGTGGGTATTGTGAGTTGTTCTCCGCTTTCTTGGGCCCCTGATTTGGAGTCCATTAGAAATCTTATATGGGTTTAATTTAATAGTGAAAAAACTTTTCCATTAGTGTACTGTAAATATTTGGATCTTTAAATTGCCATTGGTGCAAAATGATTTTGAGTTCTTTCAGTGAAACTGAAATATCAGTATATTGTTGGTGTGGACGTTTTCAGCCATGTAGGACAGTGGGATTGCAGCCTCTCCCTGGTGCAGCCCTTGTAGGTCTTGTTTCACGCTCTGTTTACACCCCCACATCTCCACATGGTCCAATCGGCTTTACATCTGAGGACCTAATATGTTCAATAGGGTTCATATCTATTACTTGGGCCACTAACTTGTGATTGTTCGATTGCCTTTTCATCTTTTCTGTTGCACAAAAAACATAAAGTCTTAAAATCTGATGACAGTGTTTAAAGGGATGTTGTAAAAAATTTAGCATTTAGCAAAAAATCTTTTGATTTTGGCAGAATGATCATTATGATTATGAAAATGGTAATGATGATGATGATGATGATGGTGATGGCAAATGCCAAGGGAACCCTGCTGCCCCTTGGACTGATGAAAAGATGGAAAGACATTTGGAGGCTAATGCTTGACAGGACCGAGAAGGCAGTGTAAACACACAATACAAAGCCTACAGTATGTGAGTAAAAACAGTCACACACCACCGTTTGCCAGCAGTGACAGTGTAAAGCAGTGTGGTTGACTGGTAATGTACAGAGTCATTTAAAACCATTTTACAACCTATGAAGAATGGAAGACTTAGTGCTGGTAGTTATAGCAGGTCTACACAGCACTGATCACTTCTGACCAACAGTCGTGCATTGGCTTTGCCTCCACTGGGAACCAGCTAAACACAGAAAATGTTATTCTGGATGAAAAAAAACCCATAAAAAAATAAAATTGGATCCTCCAAAAGATGTAAAAGACATATTATTAACAGTTGAGCATTGGCAACTTACAAATTGATTCAACTTACAAAACAACTGAACAAACTGCAGATTAAACCAAGTTAAATATTACTACGTACTGTAAGAAATCCTACTTTATTTATTTTACCTCCAAATACTGTTACTCAAAAACAAGACTCCACAGCATTAAATCAAATAAGTGATTGAAACTGACAGAGACGTACATTTAGTATCAGCATACTTCAATAATTTTAGTTATTGATTTGCAACTTATTTAAATAATTACAGCTGATGACAGAAGTGTCTGTGCAGAGTTTTTACTCACATACTACAGGCATAGATACAGTACCCTCTGAAAGTATTGGAACAGCAAGGCCAATTCTGTTGTTTTTGCTATACACTGAAGACTTCTGGGTTTGAGTTCAAAAGATGAATATGAGACAATAGATCAGAATTTCAGGTTTCATTTCCTGCAATTTAGATGTGTTAAACAACTTAGAACATGGCGCCTTTTTTTTTTCAACCCACCCATTTTTCAAGTGAACAAAAATATTGAAACAGGTGACTGACAGGAGTTTCTTGTTCCCCAGTTGTGCTCGGTTAATAGCTCTGAATGTCTACTCTCGGTTTGAGCCCCGGGTTTCAACTGTGAAGACTGCATTAGTTGTTAAAAGGGATAAACCAACATGAAGACCAGAGATCTGTCTGTGGGAGAAAAGCAAGTCATTTTGAAGCTGAGAAAAGAGGGAAAATTGATCAGAGCCATTGCACAATCATTGGGCATAGCAAATGCAGAAAAAAAGAAACTACTGGTGTACTAATAACCAGACATCGAACAGGTTGGCCAAGGAAAACAACAGCAGTTGATGAAAAAAACTTTGAGAATAGAAATACAGAGCCATACCACAAGATGCAAACCACTCATTAGCAGTATGAATCAGACAGCCAGATTGGAATTTGCAAAGAAATACAGAGATGAGCCACAAAAGTTCTGGAACCAAGATTAACCTCTATCAAAGTGATGAAAAGGCCAAAGTATGAGAGAAAAAAGTGTGGAGAAAGAAAAGATCTGCTCATGATCCAAAACATTAAGCACAGTGGTGGTAGTGTCATGGCTTGGGCTTGCATGGCTGCTTCTTGAACAGGTTTAGAATCGTTATTGATGATGTAGCTCCTGATGGTAGCAGCAGAATGAATCAAGAAGTCTACAGAAATAGTGTCTGCCAGTTTACATAAAAATGCATCCAATCTAATTGGGAGGAACTTCATCACGCAGCAAGACAATGAACCAAAACACACTGCCAGCGCGACAAAGGACTTTGCCAGGGGAAAAAAGTGGAAGGTTTTAGACTGGCCAAATCAATCACCAGACCTTAACTCAACTGAGCATGCATTTCGCATCCTGAAGAGGAGACTGAAGGGAGAAATCCCAAACAACAAAAACAACTGAAAGAAGCTGCAGTACAAGCCTGGAAAAGCATCACAAAAGAAGAATGCAACAGTTTGGTGATGTCAGCAGGTTGCTGGCTTGATACAGTTTTTGCAAGCAAGGGATATACAACTAAATATTAAGTGTTATGTATTTTAATTTACTTTAAGACTATCTGTTCCTATACTTTTGCTCACCTAAAAATTGCGTGTTCTACCACCAAAGGTGCCATGTTGTAAGTTGTTTAACACATTTAGCTGTAAATACCAGGAGATGAAAGCTGAAATTCTGATCTATCGTTTCATGTCCATCTTTGATCTCAAACCCAATGTCTTCAGTGTATACCAAAAGCAAAGGTATTGTATTGTCCTTGCCATTCCAATACTTTCAGAAGGGACTGTATATTTAAAAACAGGGATTACTCATAATGTTCAGGAGTATTCTGATTTTAGCACTTTTTTGCCCAACTCCATAGCTGTAGAATCCTCTGAATGTTCTTCTATCTCCATATTCAAATTTGTCTTCCAGAGGGCTATGATGCGATGGAAGGCACTTCTTTGTTAAATGAGGACATGATAGAAGATGATGACGGTGCTAGCTCCTCAGCTTACCAGGAGCTTGAGCGTTTTGAGAGAGAGAATGCTGCTCGGAGCCATCACAGCACAAGTTCTACTGTAACAGCTATCTCTGTGGCACCCACTTCTTCTCCACCCATTTACCGTGTACCTGCTCCAACACCCTCCATCCCTGAACCGCATGTTCCTCAGGCCATTCAGGCTTTTAAAGAATCAGCCAACATGGTGGCAGCCTTCAACATGCAATGGAAGGAAGAGATTGCGGCCATGCGGTTTGAGCTGGCCGAACTACGCCGGGATGTGTGCAATGAGCTCAAGACCTTTAATAGCAACTTTTTTAACTTCACGCAGTGCTATAACATGTGGACCTTGTGCAGGGAGGCAGCGACCGGAAGCTCTACCCAATCAAGTGAGCGAGTGTCAGTTGGGATCCAGACTGGCAATAACGGTCCAGTCCGACAAAACACTGTGGATGTCTCAGTCATGTGCCAACCAGAACCGGCACCGTTTAACATTTTTGAGGTGATGAACCCTCCAAGGATTGAGATCACTGAGGGAACACCTGAGGGCCCAACAACCTCTAACAGCCCAACAAGCCCTGCAAGCCCGGTAAGTCCCACCGATCTATCAGGTCAAAGACCACTAGGGGAGACCAAGATGGACACCAGCAGGAAGAAGAAAAGTCGTAGTCGACCAGAAGGACAGAGAAGCTCCAGTCTGGAACTCTGGTGCAGGAAGTACACTAGTGGGCCAATGTCATACCTGTCACTATCATTCTGATCATGCTAATCATGCAGGCCTATGAAACTCGGGAATTAATTCCCCTCTTAACCAACCCTGCAAACAGGGGCAAGGCACTGTTTAAGTCTGCACACATTAAGAGCCAGGGTGCAGTCCTTGTCCCTTTGCTCTATGCAGAGATGATTGCTAGCTAGGCATTTTTTTACACTGAGATCAGGAGAAGATGCCACACTGGTGTATGTTAGGTTAGCTAAACCATCACAGAGTAATCCATTTTGCTGTGTTTTTTCTTCATACATGTATATGTCTCCACAGATTTGACCCAAGAATGTGGCAAGCAATGCAAGGAATGTCATCTTCATCCAACTGTCTTCGTAATGCTCCGTCATTAACCACTAAGCTTCTCAATTGACTAAAGTATACACATGCTGCCCTTCTACAATGACATCCTGATGATGTGATCTAATCAATGAGTTTACTAAAAATAGCTCATTTAGCGTGTGAATGTTTAATCAAGATAACACATTTTAACTGCTCTCAAATGCATTGAATTGGAAAGGTTTTGTTTTAATTAATATTGTTTGGTCAAGTTAAACATCCTAAATGATGTCCGTCAGAGTGCCATCAGGAGTTCTCGTACACTACAGCACTTTGCCACTGTGGCGATGAAGTTACTGTGGATGATCTTAGGTCATAAATCATAAACAATGTATGGTTGGGAGTTACTTAGCACATGAGACATAAAGATCAACAGAAATGCTTCCCTCACACTAAGCCTTTTGCTGTAAACCTGAAGATGAAGATAAATGAAGATAAGAAAAAGATAAGAAGATAAGAAATGAAGATAAGAAAACTATGAAAGATTAGAATTAGTGTTGGGATTATAGTATGTTAATATAGTGGATAGGCTTTTATTGATGGTTGCACATTTACTGCCCATATCCTAAATTCTAACCCAATTAGTTCAGTTTACAATCTGAGCATCTGCCACTCATGTGGGTTAATCCAAATTAAGTGGGACCAATTTTTTTTTTCTTTTGCCAGACTATACAACATAGTTCAAACTTATATGTAATTGGAACTAAGAATAGAAATTATTACAGATGTCAGATTATATTTTGTACTTTATAAAAGAGTATGATTTATTCAAAATGAAATGTAGAGATGCCTATGAAACTTCCCAAGACATTTACGTCATTGGGTATAAAATGCATAGATATACCTTATGTTGTGCATACAAGGCTTATGTGCACAACCCCATATACATCTACTGGAGTTATACTGTGAATCCTCTACGTAATATTTATATAATTTCATTCAAAAAGAGAAACCTATTTATAGAATAAAATAAACAGTAAACTTAAATATATAATGAGAAAAACTATGAGAAACATTCCTTAATATAAAATATATTTCTATATTTTTTTGGCTGTTCTGTTTTATGTAGTGTGTCTAAAGTAAAGACATTAAAAGGTATATTATTTTGCAAAGGGAAAATCATAGTCATGCCAAAGTAGTTGTGGAGAAGAAGGTTTTCAAGCTGTGCTTCACCAAAAACGGCTTTGTTGACTCCGGACGCTTTGTTTGCTAGCACATGATCTCTTGGGGTACAGTAAAGTGTCTGTCTTACAAGCATGCATGTTTTACAGTCCAACATTCAATGCTTTTTATCGTCTGTTGTTTTTTTCCCTTCTTGCTGTTACATGCAACAACATTTAGGCATTTGAGTTAAGCAGAGTGCACACTACACAAATTTAGCCCCGCGTTCCCTGTCTCAGTGACATCTTACTGCACACTACTGCTGCAACCGCTCGTGTATTCAGAACTGAGCAGTTCAGTGACGCAATTTTAAATGATATTTTTAAGCGTCTTTGACATTCTTGGTGATGAATCATGGTCATGTAGAGTGAACACTGTTGAGAAAAAGCCAATATGAGTCCCAGAGGAAATCAAATTCATCTGTACACATGTGCAGCAGATCCCTGAATCCAGTTTATCATCCATATATTTGTGTGTGAGGGTGAGGGCAAAATGCAAACACAATATTTATTCTATTAGAAATTAATTGGCATGTCATACCCAAAAGGTTGTTAGGAACAGCAAAACTAAAAACAAACATGACATGATTCCTGTTGGTGCCCAGTGTGAAAAGGTTCCATTTTGGTTCTTTTTGCTGAATAAATAGTCCTGGCTGTCAGCGTCTCCCCAACCAATCCTTCCTCATCATTTTCCCTTATTCTTCTTTTCCTGGTTTCCATACAAAATATTGCAGAAACAACACCACAGCCAAAGTCACAAATGCTGCTTTCAGCTTAACTCAGAAGTGGGAGGTAGGAATTAAGAATTATGCAATTTTTGACCTTGAGCTACAGTGTGAGAAAAACATGGACATCACCATGTTCATCATTGTTAGCAAAAATCTATCAAGCTAACTGTGATGAGGGATGTAGAGTTCAGTGACTAAACAGTGTTCTGTATAGTCAATGTTATAGATTTAACAAGTGAATGTCTGTATATTGATTGATCTAAAGCAAATACTAGTATATAAGGATACTCATTTAAAAGCAAAGAAGTGCTACTTTGTTTACTCTTGATGCTGTGAGCAGACATGTTGATTTGTTGTCATGTGCTCAACTCGGGAACTGTTGAAGAGACCTTCCAGAGCTTCCGAGTAGGAATTCCGCGTTAAGGGGGGTGTTTTTTCTAGTCAGCGGTCAGAAATTCTGAGGTTTGAGTTTTAGTCAAATACAGCAAATGCAGCAAACATCCACAAAACAACTGATCGCAAGTGATTAAAGTCATGTACTGTGAACAGGACAGCAAGTCACAGATTTGGAAAGTTGTGTAGTGTGCACCTGGCTTAAGTCTATGGACTTGGGATGTAGCAAAGCAATGTAATTAAGGCCCATCACTTTTAGAGCATATATGTTTTGAATAAACCAACTGGAAGCATTCTATACCAAAAAGCCCAAATATATTTGCTTTTGTGAGTAATTAGCTCACTTAAAATGCTCTGCTGAAGCAGATTATAAGCCTTGCTATTGCTGTTATATAACCTATCAATATAGTATAATCCATATTTCCCATGGTGTTTATTAAAAAGCATTAATAATTTAATCACACCTGAAGGCAAAACTGTTCAGTGCTGTTGAGAGGCTGCAGCACAAGGTTTGCCTCTGAATATAATTAGTACATTAATTTGTGCCCCTGCAGTCAGAGAAGATGCATTAACCAATACACAGCATGATATTAAATCTAAATTCAGAAACCTTTTTTTTACGTAAACACAACACTAGCTTCCTCAGACACATACATTAAAACTATTATAAAGTACAGAAGCGATGTGGACACAAACTCCATACATATATGCAACAATAACAACAACAGAAATCATTGTCATGATAACACAAGACCATACTTGCAATCCAGGCTAAAAATATGATGCATACAAACACTTGACTGAAACATGATTTATTTCTGTAGACGTTATTTGTCCTTGTGGTTGTTCATGCTGTTTTTAGCTAACTGCCATTATTGATTCAGTTTGCACCACCTGAGCACCTAATATTTTTTTGGAAATCATGAAATAAATTAATCATAACTTTGGAACTTTGAGCTGCCGTTGTGGAATTCTTTTTCTATGGAAGAAAAGCATAATTAGCTATAATAGAAAAAATTGAATGTGTGTGAGGGTTTTTGCATTTTCATTCATAAAATTGAGCTTATATTTGGCTAATGTTTGTTTTTTTGCACATAAATATTTGTAATAGTGTACTGGGGCTTATACAATTTAAAAATAGTTAATATGAGAGAGAGAAAGAGAGATAGGCTTGAGAATTGGAAAATGTCTTAGTAAGGTGTTTCATTGGTGTTCCAGAATCTAAAAGTCTCTGGAACTGTACTGGAGTGATGATTTTTACAATATTGCCTTAACTGGTGTTTTGACGCACTGTCTAACATGCCACTCCAGAATCTTTCAAACATGCTGGGTTGACTGTGAAGGCTAAGCATATGACTAACAATTTCACAGTAATCAAATCATTCAATGACTCTTCATACCTCTGGCAGCTTGTATATACATATATACATTAATGTATATGATGCTGTATGTGTATGAGTTTGAAAATGGTGTGTACATTGCTGACACTGTCATGTAGGAGACAGGAGAGAGATCTACAATAATGGTAACTGGCTGCAACAGAAACACATAATATGATCATATGATACATGAATATGTTTTTCCATTTCTCATCATTGTTTTTTTTTCTGATCTGAATTCTTTGTTTTAGTATATACACTGCTGAAATATATGCAGCCTGTAAATCACTACAAAAAAATCAGCACCACCAAGAAATTTGACACAGTAGTAGAAGACCATTAATGCTGAATTAATATTAAGCACTTAACTAATAGAGACTGCCATGTGTATATATAGAACAACTGAAACTAAAAACGGAACAATAGCCTTCATTCTGCACCTCTGAAATGCTAAACCTTGTATCCAGGGAGCAGAAGTTAAATCTAATAAAATTATACGTATTGTTGAGCAGACTGATTTTACAAACTTGCCAGCTCTAAAGGTTAACAGTTAGGCTTAAACAGAATTGTTGATTGTCGAGTAAATAGATGCTTTGTTTATGGGCCAAATGAGTGACGACAGTGCAGTTTAAATCTTAATGTGGTGTCAGTAACAGCTACAAAATATAACTGGGATTTCCATTATTCATTATTTAAGCTGTAAAAAATTTATTTCATTGATTTCTATACGTCTTCTTACCTCTTTGAGTTTTGGTCTCTAGGGTAAGAACGCTTTGCTCTGTGGAGCACAAAATAATTAAGATTTATATTTCTTTGTAATAAATAAGAAAATGTAAGTACTCATAAAAAGTATGTACATCTCAAAAAAGTTTTTTTTCACAGTCTAAACAGACCTTCAGTTTTGATTGTTGAGCATCAACTGCTGCATTCTTAACAATCATTATTTTACACCGTTATTCAAACAGACTAAAGTGTATATAGACATAGCAATATATTATATAAATTGTAAAATTAAAGTGTAAATGTATGTACTGTAATGATGTGCCATGTGTCATGAACCTCACTTAAGGTTTAAAGATTTGAAGGAGCTGTTTGAAAATGCTGGCCCATAGTACACTGATTTTTGTAATTTAATGTAACTGTAATTTTTATTTATGTAATGAAATGTAACTGTAACTTTTGTTTTATTATATTGTTTTATTTATTTCTTTATATTGTTTATTGGATTTTTTTTTATACTGATTATTCAAACATTCTATAAGAACAAGAAAAGCTACAGACTGTGATGTTTGTCCAATCTTCAACTGTCCAATTTTGTCACCTGCTGTAGCTCAGATTCTTGTTCTTGGTTGACAGGAGTGAAACATGACGCTGTCTTCTGCTGTTGTAGCCATCTGCCTCAAGGTTTGATGTGTTCTGAGTTGCTTTTCTGCTCACCAGGGTTGTAAAGAGTGGTTACTGTAGGTTAAACCAGTCTGGCCGTTCTTCTCTGACCTCTCTCATCAACAGGGCTCTTCCACCCACACAACTGCTGCTCACTGGATGCTGTCTATCTATCTATCTATCTATCTACCTATCTATCTATCTATTTTGAACCATTCTGTGTAAACTCTAGAGAATTTTGTGCGTGAAAATCCCAGAACATCAGTCGTTTCTGAAATACTCAAATGCAAATCTGGCACCAACAACCATGCCATGGTCATTTTTTCCCCATTCTGATGTGATTTTGATGTGAGCATTAACTGAAACCCTTGACTTGTATCTGCATAATTGTATGCATTGTGCTGCTGCCACATGATTGGCTGAAGAAATTTCTGAAGTTTCTTTGGTGACATGAAACTGAATCTATCAGAGGAACCTTGCTTAATAATTTAAGTTCTCTAGATGATCAAAAACCGATTGCCATATTAATCTTGATGATAAAGGACCAGTATTTAATTGAGGTTGAAGTGACACTTTCATGTTTTATGGAATTTTATAAAAAGAATTTTTCCCTAATAGATATAGAACTGAACTTGTTATAAAGATACTTGCACACATCTTTCTTTGCTACCTTTGTGCATTTACTACATTATAGTAAATACTACAGTATTATAAATAATACAGTAACTAGTAAGTTACTGCCTTTTTTTTTTTGTAAGAAACCCTTCAATTACTAGATTTTCAATGTTTTTTATACTATAATTGTACTTTTTTTTGCTAGACATTTGGGAAATGAACTTGTTTGTGTAAAAATGCTGTAGCCAGGTCATGAGTAGTACCATAATGCCAGAATGTCTATTTGTTTGTTGTATGCATTTTATATATTGTTTTTTCCCCCGATGATCTCATTTATCTTTCCAACTTTATGGTTAGAAATTATCTGTGGCATTAAAACTGAAAATGAAGAGGTGCATTTTGCATTAATCCAGGGCTTGTTTAAGATTTGATTTCTATTATATTCACAGTTATTAGTCATGGTTAACTGTTATGCTAAACTATGTCTTTAAGATGAACATATCAGTGGCTAAGGCCTTTTGCCTCCAAAGCAAAATTGTTTACCCCAAATCACACATCAAGATTTAATATAATATAATATAATATAATATAATATAATATAATATACAGCTGGGTGACAAATTAAAGGAAAAACCAACACTATGTTAGTTAGATGTTGGGCCACCATGAGCTGCCAGAACAGCTTCAATGTGCTATACTACAAATCTATAGTGAAGCATACTGGAGGGACGAACACCATTCTTACAAAAGATATTCCCTTCAGTGTTGTTTAGATGATGGTGTTGGAGAGCGCTGACAATCCAAAATCCTTTTCATGCTCGTCAAACAATTCAGTGAGCCCTCGTGCCCTATGGATGTGAGCAGGGTCATCTGGGATGAGAACTTCCTTTACTAATCATTTTCTTTAATTTGTCACCCATCTGCAGGTCATTATTATTCAATTTGACACCTTTTATAAAGGCCTTTAAAATGAACTCAGGTGTTCTTTGGCAAATTTGATTAAATCATGTTACTTAAATTAAAGGGTGACAAGATTCTTTTGTTTAAGGTTTATTTATTGCAGTTATTGAATTTGACCTTTTGTTTCTTTATACTGTATTTATATTCTTGTCAATACGACATTTTAATTTAGTAATTTTCTTTGCTTTATTTTGAAAGAAAATGCAACAGAATGTGTGTTTAAAGTGGAAACACAATCTATTGTAAAGGTCTTTTAAGTCATTTGATATTATCATTTCAGTGGGGTTCATAGCTACACTGTTGTAATCAAATCCCAGCATGCCTTAAGAACGTTACAGATTCTGTATGAATGAATATGTGATTTTCTGTGTCACATTGTAAGTTTATTTCTTGGGTAGAGATTATGTCTTTATGCTTATGAAATTCAGAAAGGCACATTTCCTTCCCAGTGCATGCTTCCAGGACAAGCTTAATTTCTCACTGTGATGTTTTTATTTGATTCGCCATTTTATTTTTTCCTCTGTTTCAGTCACCTGTAGGTTAGCTGTGGGCTACAGACTGCACAAGGCTTTGTTATTATTATTATTATTATTTTGTTATAAAGGCAGGGTAATTTTACACATTTAAAGAACTAGATTAGTATTATACATTGCTAATACTAATGCTAGTTCTTTATTGGCTGTTAAATTTTTGGTAAGATATATTTTGCTAATTCCAGTTTAAATCACACTTCAAATTTATCTAGAAAATCCAAGTTTGTTATAGAATATGAATATAAACTATAATAGTACAATTCTAAATCTTTTCCAATCTTGTGAACTAGTTAGAAAAAGCTAGTTTTTATTGTCAATTTGATCCTTGCTAGTAACAGAATTTTTGGAGAGATAATGCATACAGTACATATACTTGCATGTAGTTGCATTTCCATTTGTATTTTAAGATAAGATAAATGAAAGAGTTTATGTAAAAGAAATTTATGAAAGAATTTATGAAAGCATTTATGAAAGAAAATGCTGTAGATCTGTAAATAAGATCTGGCTCATTATAGAAAAAGGTTTGTCCATATTGTCACTGCTTGCACTAAGCCTGTGTCTACAATACGATATTCCATGAAATTTCACACACATATTATCAATGTTACCACTTCAAATTCAAATTATAAAAGGTATGCTGATTCTGTATGTGTAGTTGCATGCAATACTGTAAGTTTTGTAACAGTCTGTAATACACTGTTTTCAGTCTCTCCATTGGTCATCATTACCTTATTTTTCAGAGCATCATTATCATTTGACTTCTTGTTCAATTTTAATTATGGTTTTAATTATGGTTAACAGCCTAATAAGAGCCCAAGGTTGTATTTTTACACAACAAAATGAAGCAAAAAAAATGTTATTCAGAATAATAACATTTATATTTAAATATTCAGTTGTTTCAAATACAAGATTACAACAATTTTAGAAAGTTAGAAAATTAATTACTTTGATATAAAACCCAGAAAAAAAATATAATCAACAATGTAATGTCCAAACAGACACTTTCTCAGCCCAATAAACTATTTTATGCTATTTGTCACTGTTGTCCCTACATAACAGTTAATACTTCTTGGCGTCATATCATATGGCTCTATTATAAGGTAATGCAGTTTTGGAGGGGATATCATTTATTGTGTGATAATCATTCAGTTATCAAAAGTTCTTATCATTATGCTGCAGGAAATTTATTCAGGGTTTTTCTTTTATCGGTTATTTAAAGTGTTGTTTAACTTTCTTTTGTGTTGGATTCAGTAAAATGTATTAAGTTTTCTTATTTCTTCTTTGTGTCTATGAATACCCAAACATCCCTAAAAGAAAAATCTATATGCACTGGGATGTAAGCTATATGCTGACTTGTCAGAAGTGTTTGTTTTCCATCCAGGAAAAGTGAATTCACTCTAATCATGGGGGCATCACCACTGTATGTATATATGTATGTTGTCCAAAATAACACCTATGTCTATCATCACTTATGTCTAAAATATTTTAATCCATCTGAGCCAAATTGGGTTCAGTTGGACTTTACTTTAGTGAGACTTTAGCACCCTTCCTCCTGGATAACCATTAATCCACTCATGTATCTATTCATGTCCATTCACTCAACATATACATAATTACATATTTCAACATATTTATATTATGCTACAGTAATCACATGACCTAACTGTTCTTTACTCCTGAATGCAGTCAGACCTTAAAATACCCCTTGCTCAGAAAACAAACCATTTCACGAAGACTGGTTTAGCTATTATACTGATCTTAAATGATCTAAAACATCAGCCTATTTTATGAAACATCCTAAATGCCAGAAGGCATAAATTCTACACTAAAGAGACTTATTAATACTGGTTATGTCGACACATCCCTGTTAAAATTGCAAGTTTTTTAATGTAAAAAAATTAAATTAAGATAAATCATATCCTTAATGTGATATAGCAGCCAACAACCTTATTTATTATATGAATTAACCAATCACATTCAGACTCATATTCAAAAGTAATTATCATGCAGCTGTCATCAGTAAAGTGATTCTGATTAACACCAAATAAAGATCAGCTGTTTCTGTAGGATTTTCTTGGTTCTTGGTTTAATCCAACTGCTGAAGCCATGGTCCATAAAGAACTTACAAAGCATGTATGGGATCTCATAGTCAAAAGGTACCAATCAGGAGAGAGGTACAAAAGAATTTCCAAAACATTAGGTGTACCATGGAACATCGAGAACGCCATAATCCAGTGGAGAAAATGGGGCACCACAGTGACATTACCAAGAACAGGATGTCCCTCCAGAATAGACAAAAGGATAAGAAGGGAGGCTACAGCAAAATTGCAGGAGCTTCAGGACTATATGGCAAGTACTGCTCACTCCCTGCATGTGACAACAATCTCTCATATTCTTCCCATATCTGGGCTATGGGGTAGGGTGGCTAGATGGAAGCCCTTCCTCACAAAAAAAAAAAAAAAAAAAAAATCCAAGCCTGCCTAAATCACTCCAAACCATGTGGCAAATGGTCTGAGAGCAAGGTAGAACCTTTTGGGCATAATTTGAAAAGATTTGTTTGGCACAAAAACAAGCTTATTACCCAAAGAACACCATATCCATGGTGAAGCATGGTGGTGGCAGCATCATGCTATGGGACTGCATCTCTTCAGCTGAGACTGGGCTCTTTCCAAAACAAAGGGAATCATGGATAGCCTGCAGGCCTGTGTTAGACAGCTGAAGATGAAGAAAAATTTCACCTTCTAGCACAATAATGAGTCAAAGTACAAATCCAAGTCAACAAAGGAATGCCTACAGAAGAAGATCAACCTTTTTTAATATGGCCCCATCAGAGCCAAGATCTAAATCCTAACAAAAACCTGTGGAATGACTTGAAGAGGGCTGTGCACAGGAGCATTTTCACAAGGAGAAGTGGAATGAAATTGCCAAATCAAGATGTGTTAAGTTGGTAGACTCATACCCAAAAAGACTGAGTGCTGTATTACAAGCAAAAGATGCTTTAACGAAGTATTAGTTAAGGAGTGTGCACACTTATGCAGCCAGGTTATTGTAAGTTTTTTCTTTTTTTTTCTAAAATATTTCTATTTGTTTTTCACTTGAATTGGTTGCTGTATCACGTTAAAGGTGGAAAAAGATTTGACATAATTTATCTTGGTTTAATTTTATTTTTTACCTCATAAAAAAGCTGCCATTTTAGCAGGAGTGTGTAGACTTTTTTTAAGTATCCATTGTACACCAGTTTTAGCACTGAGAAATGCTGAGAAGTGAGTTCGTTTACAAATGTTTATGGTATACAAAACATTCAAATTATAATGTAATGAAATGCGCTGTTGGCTACATTATCTGTAACATGTAATTAGAGATTGTATGTAATCAGTGTCCCTACATTCCTGATTTGTTCTTAGCAGTTATATTCATCACTAGCTTTAACTAAGTTACCTTGCTGGCTAGCTACATTGTATATGTTAAATTCTCAGCTATATACTTAACAGACCTGTTAAAATAAATCATAACAATCAAAACTAATCTCTTCCTCACTAACATGACCTAAGGTTTTGCAGCTGAAATTTTATATGTGCCAGGTTCTCCTTATAATCCATAACATCACAAACTGAACAAATACATAACAGTGTTTTGGAACCATTGCACATATAGCATTCTAACAATGAATATTTAAAAGTTATCATATTCTTTGCTCAATTAGTGTTTTTGAAGCTGAAGGTCCAGTACAGCTTCAGACTTTGATCTATAAACTGTAAACACGGAATTACGTAATTATCAGTTAATAAGATAATGCCTAAAGCCTAAAGTTCATGTACAGCAAATCAAAAGAGCCTGCTCTGGAAAACTGTTAGCTTGTGTTACATCTTAATAAAAAAAAAGAGCGCGCAACAGGAAACTTAATCATGTACAATACAGACTCATTATAACTATAAATGTTGATCCTGCTTCAGTAATAATGAACTGTTAGTCAATTACACATCACTGTAATATTAAATCCCAAATATGTGTTTTATTATTTTTACAATACAAAAAGAGACAGTAGAGGACTTTAATGAAAAAAAAATATATAGAGAGAGACACGATTATGGCACCATTAACACTTGCTATAAGATAATACTATAATAAATATAAGTATATCCACACATGGATGCATCATATAGATACATTTCACATTAACTAGTAAAAGGACATAATATCCCACTTGAATATAATCAGTAATATATATATATATATATATATATATATATATATATAATATAGCGGACAAAAGAAAAAAATCAGCCTCCTGTCTGTCGAGGGAAAGACATGTTAGCTAGCACTTTAAAATTTGCCAGCATTAACCAGATTATCTTATTAACATATCTATCTATCTATCTATCTATCTATCTATATAGATAGATATAGATATAGATATTCCCTCAATATAACACTTCTTTCTCGATGAAAGAATAACATTCATTATTGGCTAGTTACATAAAGTTATAGATTTAAACGAGTACATGAGCCAAAAATGAAATGGGCACATTTTCCCACTTACTCATTATGTAGTCAATTAGCCAAGACATGTTTGGTGTTTGCTTCTTTAGCTTTTCACTTGAGCTTCAGCTAATGTAGCTGAAAAGTAATTGATGTAATTGAAGTATGTCCTCCAGTTTACCATCTTCAGGCACCAAACTTGTCTTGGCTGATCGACTAAATTTGGGGGTACAGGGTAATTGTCTAAATTAAATTTTTGGCTGAATTTAAAAGAGAATTGGTGTCTGATTCACTACTTACTAAGCCACCTATGTATGATCTCAATAACCATACTTATTCTACTGTATTTACAACATTTCAGATTGCACAAATCATTCACAATTTGTCTCAAAGCCATCACAACCTTCAGTGCATAGGTCTCTTACGTTGTGTGAGCTCTTCAACTAGGGATTGCTTTTGAAAGAATTTAATGCTGACTTAGCATCAGAAGTGAATGTAATTCCCTGTTGCATTGCATTTCATTTTCACCAGTACATTGCACTTGTGCCACAATGAAATGCATTCATTGTTCAATCACAGCCCTAAGCTTTACTCAGGGGTGTGACTGTAATCAAAGAAGGGAAGGCTCTCACACTTTATGAAAAGCTTGATAATTAAGGCTTCAGTGCAGTAGGACTGAAGAAACAATGAGCCCATAAAAGGTGTTCCTTTACATGGATGGCAGTGCCTCCTGGAAAATTACAATTTCCTGCCCTTTTTTCCTTTTTCTCAATTACAGTCACATACCCGAGTAAGTTTTAGTGCTGTGATTGGACAGTGATTGCGTGTCAGTGTGGCTTGACTACAACACGCTGATGAAAGTGAAATGCAACGCAATGGGGAATTAACTTCTGATATGAAGTCAGAGTTAAATTCTTTAAAAAGCAGTACTTACTTTCGCTGAAGAGATCAAGTAATGTAAGAGCCAGGCATGTTGTCTTCATGTTTCAAATAAAAAAGCAGTATCACCCCCCGGTGCAACTGCTTTTCTATCTGGCATGGAATCTTCTCAATATCCTTGAGTATAGTGCGTGATTGAAACTTGTCAGTGTTGTAAAACAGCATCCCCCCTCTTGGTAGTGATTTATTTAATCTCCACACGCTCACCATGTGATAAAGAGGTTCAGCTTCCTTTCATATCGTGATTAATCTATATAACCTGATCTTAAGGGGGCATCATTAAGCCAGTAACACTAACTACAACCAGAAACTGACTAAATATTCAAACTGGTCTAAAGCTATAAAAAGAGGAATATCAAGAACATAGATTAACAATTCTCCAAAACAGATTGCGCCAGTGTTTTCACAATGTGCTGTAAAAATAGTGCTGTAAAATAATTCAAATCAACACACAAAAATGACATTTAATCCTCTGTTAATTCTAGCAGTTGACTTAAAGCAATTTCACTAATTACTGAAAGCTGCCTTAAATTAAATGTTCTTTACCCAATGCGTTTTTCATACAGTTTTTGGTTAAGGGTATCGTTGAGGAGCCGGATGGTTGTCAGTGTAAATTGTTGATATTGCTGGAGAGCCACTGTAGGGCTTATTTACATGTATTCATTTGGCAGGCACTTTTATCCAAAGTGAGATAGAATCCAATGCAAGCATAGAGCTGAGCAGTTGGGGGTTAAAGGCCTTGCTCAAGGGCTCAACTGTGGCTCTCTAGCAAGTCCAGGATTTGAGCTGACAACCCGGATTGAATTCTGCATCCCTTGGATAAAAGTGAATGCCAAATGAATAAATGGAAATGGAAATGAGACCTGCAGTGGCTTCCTGTCAGTATCTTCCAAATGAGCAAATATAATATCTTAATATATTGAATACAGTAGACAAACAGAAATAATTAATAATTGATTCCAAAATAATTGTACCATTGGATTGCTCTCAGTCGTTGAATAAAAAAATAATTGCATACAAATATTCTGAATAACAAAAACAAAAGGAAATATGGAGGGAAAAATGAGAAAATAATAAGGAAAACCCTGCGTATTCAATCAATATCACTATATCCAATGTGTGATCACCGATTTTAAAGTCAGAACACTTTTTTTTGTAATATTCTCCTCACATTCCAGCACCCATAATAAATTACTTCCTCAGGTGAGAAACTCAAAGTAGGTAAATGGGTGAAATGTGGCCCACCAACAGCTAATAAGGATAAGGAGTCCTCTTCTCTTCAGCAAAAATGTTGCCTGTGAGTTCTTCCTCTTGCACTAATCATTCAGTTGTTCTAGCCTAGATACTATGTTCTCATGTGTTTTGGAGTGGCTTTGGAAATAACACTCAGTGAAGCATAAAAAAATGTAGGATGCAAACTCAAGCTCATTTCTAGACTTTAAATGCAGAATCAACAATCAGCCACTTTCATGAACTGAAACCATAATGTGTGTCATTGCATTGTCAGTCATCACATCCCTCACCTCTCATCTTGTGAGATTTGTGATCATACGCACACACGCACACACACACACACACACACACACACACACACAGACACACACACAGACACATACACACACACACACACACAGGCAAGGACTACCCAGCCTCAATGCCCGGGCTCAGAGAGACACCAACACCTCTACTGGAACTCCGTGCTGGTTTTTCTCTCACTGAGGGGGACAAACTCTCAGCACAATGGTGGGATCGAAACTGTGGCTCTTACTGCTGTATTAGATTTCAGTTAATGTCAGACGGACTTGGGTTTTCTTTTTTATGCTTTGAATTAATATGATGTCATATCCTTGTGAACAATTTCTTAAAGAACACAAACTTGGTGTTAATGTGACACAAAGCAGATTTGAGTTTACTGCAGATTCTCATGAGCTGGTGGCTCAGGACATCACAACAGAAAGAGAGTAATGTGAACAAGGATCCATAACTACTTTCACTGAGCATAATCTGTTTTCTGCAACATTCTCTGTGCAGCCTAAAAGAGACCACTACCGAGACTCGTTTCTGATAAGCGGCAGGTTTGATGTTTTATTATATAGGGACACCTCTAACATTGTAAAGAGAATAGTTGATGCGGTCAAAAGTTGATGAGATGTTTTCACATGATTGACTTCTTTTATAAATGCTAAAAGTTGACGATTCACAAAGTTGATACCATATTAGCGAGGTAATTTAACTTAAATTTAAATGTAATTTAAATTTTACTACTTATAAAAAACAGGATGTGTTATATAAAATAATCAATGACAGGGTTGTGTAGTCTGTTGATTAATTTCTAATAACAGCAACTGTTAGTTAAAAACAAAGTTTTATTAAGGATTATTTTATTTAAGGACAGCACTGACTGATAGCAAGATCAAACTCTTTGTTGTGCAGCTTTTAATTACGAATACTTGTAATTAGCTGAAGAGGGACACCAATTATATATTTAATGTGTTTAAGATTCTTTTGCCATGTAGGTTGTAGTGTAGCTACAGCTAGCTTTAGCTATCTTCATTAAACAAATGATTTATGAACCAGTTTTATTTTTCCTTTATATGTCTTTGTTTCTAGCTCTGGTTGCCATTCTTAATGTTATAGATTTTTTTTTTTTTTCCAAGGTAACGCCTTCTTCTCCAGCCTGTAGCTTATTCTGAATATAATGATATAATACATCACTAGATGAATTAAGCATAATACATCAACTTTTGACTGCATCAACTATTTTCAACAATTCATATTCAACTATTTACATATTAAAAAAAAAATCCCACGGTTCTAAATCAAAGCTCCTCATACTGTGTAACCTTGTTTAACTGTAACCATGACAACAAGTAGACTAGGTCTATTGCTACATTCAAAACGAGTCACAGTGTTTACGATCTTGTGGTATTCACATCTTTAGGAGACAAAATATCCTGATAACTACAAGATATTCCTTACAAGTGGGAATTTCAGATATTTCAGAGTATGAATTTTCTGAACTCCACTTCCCTACCTCACCACTCTTGCCTCCAAAAAAAAAAAAAAAAAAAAAAACCTTTCCAAAACCTTCAAACTATTTGGACTTTATTAATAAACCAGGGTTAAATCATATTTTTCCTATGTGGCATCAGCTCGAGTAGAACCATACAACACAGTCCACAGAATGAGGAGTATTTCAAAATGTCCCCATTATTTTTAGTTTTATATTTGACTAAATTCTTTTCTTTAGATTTTTTTTCTCTAAGTGCTAAAAAATCCTTTAAAAATGAATAATATATAACATAATGGTCCCACAGAGCTTCTTATAATAATAATAATAATAATAATAATAATAATGATAATAATAATAATAAAAATAAATAAATAAATAAATAAATAAATTAGTCACAAATATCTATTAGTTTAAACATTAAAGTATTAACAAAAAACATTAAAATTAAAGTAAGATGTTCCCGCAGATTTCTTTCATTAAAGGCACGTTAGTTATTTTTTTTGAGATAGTCATATATTGAGATAGTTGTAATCAGCAACGAACATTCAAGTGTAAGCTGATAATCATATAAATATGCTGTCATGATTTATATTAATTAACAGCACAGTAGAGAATGTTAGTGCTGACTCTGGTATGCAGCAGTGACTGTCTTGTGTCCTGTAGCCACTGGCAATGAAAACCTGCAGTACTCCAAGCTCTCTCTCTCTCTCTCTCTCTCTCTCTCTGGCTCTGGCTCTGTGTCTGGCTCTCTGTTTTTATCCAGATCGATCTGTCTCTCTTTTGACCATGTCCACAGGGCTGTTTCTAAACCTTTGGGGGCCCTAAGCAACATCCTGCAATGTTACAGGGCCCCCTGGTGGCTCAGGGGCCCTACATGACAACTATACTACTTTTAGCTACAAACAGCCCTGCCTCTCTGTCTATTTCTCTTTGTCTCTGTACCTCTGTTCTTGTCTTTCTCTATCTATCCATCTCTCTATTTCTGTATCTTTCTCACGCTTTCTGTCTGCCTCATCTTTGTCTCAATCTCTCTCTGTCACACTGAACTATTTCTTTTCTCAGATCTTGGTTTCCATCGATGCAGAGCTTATTGAAATGATTAACAGTCTGTTGGATTTAATTATCACACTCTTCTGCATTTTGATTTCTTATTATCTTATTTTTTGGTTGCTTAATTTGAAATATCATGCTTTATGAGCCAATTTAATGTTTAAGTGATCTTGTTCAGAGCTTCAGTGCTGATTTACACCTAAAAAGAGAATAAATACTGTAGCTCTCAGTATGGTCACTTACATATCAGCTTTGGTAATGAGACCCATCTCTGCTTGTCTTCTTTTCTTTTTCATAGATAACTTGTAGACATGTGCCAATAGTAGAGTATAACTATTTTAAATTCATACACAATTTCATATGACATTATTACAATATTGTGTTTAAAGATATTCTTTAATATTCTAAGTCTAAGTCTTGTTTCTAATAAAAATTACTTTAATCCTTTTTTTAAATTAAATATACTTAGATACTTGTGACAATTCATTTGAAAACTAAGTAAATTAATAAATGACGTAAGATAGATAAATGAAAAAACAGCCAAAGAATTTGTAACAGATTTAGTTAGTGCAAAGCAAAGAGACTAGATTTCCAACAAAAACAGTGTAGTGTGTGTTGAACATCATGACATATTGTATAATTAATTATCGGCACATGCCTACACACTTGTATTATCTGTGTATTCCAGCCTGTCACACTTCTTTGTGCTTTTATGTTAAATACATACATTCCTTTATGCTAACTCACTTTACTGTTCAAATTTCACTGTTAGTTAATATTTGTTGTTAAAAGGAAATGGCACTGCTAAATTTTGTCAGTAGGTGGATATTTTACATACAGTCAACTCCACTGTCAACCCTCAAGAAAATGGATAAAAATGAATAAGTAAAATGAAGTACATGCATTTTGAGGCTTATACCTTATACAACCAGCTAACAGTGCTTCCTCTGAAACACATAAATACATCCTCCTCGTCTTTTTTGAACTGCTGCTCATGCTGGCTCACAGGGCAGCTGAACACACTCAGAGGAAAGCATTAACTGTCCCCTTCCTCATACATGAACTCACAGATTGGCTAGTTTCTCTCTAATTGAAACAGGAGAGAGCAATGCCAATTTTGCTCTCTTGGACTGCCAGCCATGGATGACGATGGCACAGTCAGGATTTGAGCTCATGATCTCCAAACAAGAAGGAGAACACTTTTCTGTTGCTCTACTCAGGACACCCAAAGTCTTACACTTTTGCCAGTATTTGCCAGACTTGCTGGTGGTGTAATCAGGCAAAAGGTTTGATTTTTGGCCCCAGAGCAAATGACTCCTATGACACTTGGTAATGTTCAGATGATTTATTTTATGGGGTTTTCTAGGAGTTTCTCTAGTGCAGCTCTTTCAAACAGCTTCTTGTTATGGAGGTGGTGTCTAATAGTTAATGTCATTCTCAAGAATTTTCTGAAATTCTGATCTTTGCATTCTTCTTTGCCTCCCTCACCATCTTCCTCACTGTGTGGGGGTGTGATCTTTATTTTATACAGTGATTTTTGCCCATTGTCTTGATGGCTGCCAATAATTCTGGAGTTGACTATAGATATATATGCCTTCAAATATTATTTGAGTACAAAATATGCTGAGCACCTAAGAATGAACTGAAATAATATAAATTTATAAGAATAACCATTTTACCCAGAATGTCCATCAGCCAAAACATGTTAGGAGTCTGCAGTTTGTTTCTTTAGTTTTGCACTGGAGCTACAAAGCTAATGCAGCTAACAAGTAATGGAAGTCTATCTCACCCAAAGGCTTTCCCATAAATATCTAGCTCAAACCATATCTAGATTTGCTGATGTGGTTTAGGACACATCTGTAAACATGAACAGAACTCACCATGTAGCTGAATGCACTAGTGTTATAGGAGCTGCCATCTTGGACACGTTGAATAACTTTTTTTCTTGGTGCAGCTTGGTATCATTATGATGCCTAGACCGTGCCTTCCACAGTTTGAAGGAAGAATTATCGCAAAGCTGAAAGTTATGCAGATTGTAATGTATTTCCACTTTGAACCTACAAAATATTGTATATTAAATGAGATCATGTCAATTATTTTTGTCATCTGTAGCAAATAGATGAAATACTCAAGTATTTGTAGATTTTGGGTGAGATAGTCTGCCATCATCTGCTAGTGGCTTTAGCCTCATAAATCCAGTGCGAAATTAAAGAAGCAAATATCAGACACCCAAGATGATCTTATCAATTACGTATATTTAGGGTAAGAGGAATATTGTTAACATTTAATTTTTCATTGAATGGTTAATTCAAATATTTAAATAATTGTTTCATGATTAAATAATTGATCACTTTGAGCTAAAATTGCTTGATTGAACAAGTACAATTGTGCAGTGCCTACGCACATAGTGGATTTACAATTATTCATTTAGTGGTCATCTTCCAAGTGCACTCAAAAAAAGTCACATTTCCACTTACATTCTTCTTGAGTTTGCTTTCATTTTTACTTAATTTCATTTAGCAATAAGCCTTTTTTGTTTTTCCATATTGTTCTAATGAACAATTAACATTCTAAATACTTTTAAACCAAAAAATCTGCAGACTAAATGCTTCATTATAATATGATTGTTTCTCATTTTGAAGCTAGGTAAGAATTCAGTGTCTATTCATTTGCATATCTGACCCCAGTGAGCCCAGCATATCAGTAAAGGCAATATTAGCATTTGAATATGACAGTCCTGCACGGCAGTGAAATGTGTTTGCTACGATCATCTGGTGTCAGATTGTGAAAGTGCCATTCAGTTCAATATGAAAATGTCCAAATGCATTTCATTAATTATCAGAATAAAGGAGGTAAGATGAAGTAAGATGGAGTTTTTTTCAGGGATAAGTACCATAAGCATTGCCCATCTAATAACTGCACTGTTGCTTTCAGGGATCCAGTTTCGCCTGCCTACTGCCTGTAATGTTGAACGAACGCAGGAACCAACGCCAGGTAAAAACTCTGTTTTTCTGTTGTTGGGTTTCTGTCGCAACGAGTAAAGCGCATACTCTGTCTCAGACTTCAGCACAGATGGATGTAGAGTACCACTTTCTTTTAAGTTCCTCAACTAAAAACAATTACTCAAGAAGCATCTGCAATCTCAAGACGGCATCCGTAATTAAGATGGCTCTGTTCTCCATCGAGAAGGATTGCTCAGTATGCAACTTGAGTCCTTTGAACCTAGCAGTGACCAACTTGCCTTCTCATATGCGTTAACAATTCCAGAGAGCTACTACACGTCATTGCTATGACTCCTATTCCTGGTTTAGTGCCGTCTGTAGGATTTCTGTACCCACTGTGTTGATATATAAGCATTATCTATTAATAGCAACTATTCTCACTGTTAGGTATACAACATCACATTCACCAGCTTCGTATGCTTTATGAACCATCATGTCAGCTCCTGATGATGCCGCTCAGGGCTTCATCAGCCTTTAGCACTAGTGAGATCATCTGTGTTTGTACCAGAGGCATTACTCTCAGCCGTAAGGCTTCTGCATCTGCCATTGCACTGCCAATAACAGCTCTTGCTATTAACCCAAACCCACGGCCAACTGCTCCACTCTGCATTCCAATGCAGTAAAGGAATTGCACTTCCTCTTACATAGCACTCAGCAGCCAAGTTTTCTGCCTGTTTCTGTTCCTGCTCCTGCTATTGTCAACACACTGAAGGAGCTTACTTTTTCTTCCCATTGTGCTCTGTAGAGGATGGTGATAACCTGGAGTATTTCCCTAGCGGTTTCGTGATTTTGTTTTCACATTGCTTTTTTTTGCATTTGGACATTTTATAGGCTGCACACGTGGGGTCATGGTCATGAAGTGATGACTTAGCTATTCATACTTGAAAAAGAAGCTAGTAAACAGAAATACTCCACTAATTACAGGAAAGCACCCTGGTGGCCCATAATGAAAGCAAGTATAGTGCTGCATACTCAAAATGTAAAAGATCGTACAAATTGAAAATTCTTCAAATACATTGTCCTTACTGCTGAAGGATGCCTGTGCTTAAAAATCCCTTCCACACTCCATACACATTGCTTTTTGCCACAAGTGACACATGGGACATGTACGTGTTCTGACGTATAAAGAGAGCTAAATAAGGGTGTGTTAAAAACAGTAATGAAGCATAGGGAACACATACAAAAGTATACTTTAACCCTATCATCCTGGACTTGGTGGACTTTAATGATATGGGACACCATGTAGAATGGAAAGCTTTTTTCAGCAATTTTTTGGTATGTCTCCCAAACGCTACTGTCACATACAGTTTTTTTAATTAGAATTCAGTAAAAACATGTCACTTGCAATTGTGTTCTAATTGGTTAATATTCTGCTGGATACTTGGCTAAAGAAACACACTCAACTAAGCTTCATATGAATCACAGGAAAAATAACATAACATAACATAACATAACATATAAAATAAAATAAAATAAAATAAAATACTACTACTACTACTAATAATAATAAATGTGTTTCCCTTATTAAATAATACCAAAACCACAACATCATACTTTGCCCTTAAATTATAGCTATGACAAAAATGCTGATGTGGCCTGAGCAGAATTTGAGCTTGACACCCCTGCTCTGGAAAAATGACACTGAACACACTACTGTAGTTGTGATTATTATAACTATCAGTGTAAAGCCTATGCTATTTTAGTTTCTGAACTTTGTTTTGTTCATATGTATTGCAGAAACATACCATTGTGCTTCAGATAAGTGTATAAGCCATCCTAAGTAGGTGAATCAGTTATCAATGAGCAAACTGCATCTCAGTTCTGAGTCTATTTTAATCTGTGCAATGAATCATATTCTCCCTATTCTCTCTCTCTCTCTCTCTCTCTCTCTCTCTCCTTCATTGCATGCTTCATGTCTTAGGCTTCTACTGGTGACTAGTTTGCATTTCCTTTTGCACACACTGATACATATATAGCTCCATGCCTACCTAACACTTATATATGTTAGCGACCCCCACCAAAGCCTCTGTCTCTTGTCTGCTTGAGACTTTTATTCTTCTGATTCCCTGCTGAAGACAGATGTGTGCTGCTTCCCAGGTTTGCTGGCTCCTTATACATTCATCAACTGTCAGGACTTCATGGTTCATGGGAGTAGAGGGCACAGGGAACATTTTGGTGGATTTCCATGATGCTGGGAGAGGATAGTTTCAAGGACTAAAAGGTAGCGATACTTTACTGTGACGAAGTTCAGAATACCGTTCATATTTTTCTACAAAGAAGAAGTATGTCGCTGCTTGAGAAGTGGAAGAACAGATGTACCCCAAAGCCAGGGCCTCCTGCTCATACTCCTCCGTAGCATGTGTTTCAGTGACTGTTAGCAACAATGATAAACAGGGGGTCTATGGCACAGTCCCGTGGTGTGTGGGGGGTAATTTTGAGGCTGTTGATTTTTTTAGACTTCAGACAAGTCTTTGATAGAAGAAATTTGAATCAGGATTTGTTTCAGGATATTCTACTTGGGTTGTTCAATGGGGGAAAAGAGATGTGGAAGAGATTTGATGTGGATCATGATGGTTTCACTGTGCAAGATTTCTGTAGGCATGGTTACCGGAATGGTGCTGTGAGTTACCATTCCATTCCCTTTCCACGGGGCTCCCATTCAGAGCATGAATATTCAGTGAACTGTTCAGAGGAACCATGGGAATGTCTAATTACTTGGCTACTTTCTCATCCATGAAGTTTCCAGCTGTCCCAGTGTCAATGAGTGTGGGAAAATAGTCAGAACTTGACGTGAACACTAGGATAATCTGAGAGGAAATGTGAAATTTTAACGCTCAAACAAGTTCGTAACCTGTACGCTTACCTGAGTCGATGATTGTCTTCACATGTTGCATTGTCTTCACATGTTGCGTGGCACCAATGAGTTTTCTCTTTTTCTGATAACTTGGCATGACCCATCATCATACCATTCTGGTATTGCATTGTCAAAAGGCTTCTGGCCCTTATCGTGTCCTGATATCGAGCTGAATGACCTGGTTCCTAGATAGCTGATCATCTTTTCAAGCTAATTTGGATTGGAGATTTTTTTTAGCCCACAATGAAAAGCTGTTTTAATTGCAGGTTCATTCCATCCACTTCCTGCTGTGAGATTATGGAAGGTGAGTGTTTTGTTTGATACACACACAAGATGATCAAATACTTTCTGGGATTCCTTCTCAAACTATCGATTGGTTTGTTGGAGCTCATCATAGTTACTGTATGTGGCAGTAGAAGTGATGGTGAGGGTAATTTGATCAATGTCGTACAAGTAATGTCTGGGAGAGCTGGCAAATAGTAGGGAGCACTGCATCAAGAAGCACTTACATTTGCCTGGTGATCAGTCATATTTCTCAGGAAGACCCATGCAGAGTGCATTTTTCTGGTTTTGTTGGAGGGCTCATGACTGCTTCCGGCATGGCTTTTCTGTGGCAGATTGGACAGAGTTTCTTTTTTGCTGCTAAGATTTGATGAAGCAGCTGGACATGTTCTCTGAGTAACTGGCCCTGAGAAGTTATATCCAAGATCAGTTCCCAAGATCAGGGGATGTATGCTTTAACAATTCAAAGAGAGAGACATACAAAACAAAATCAAATTTTAGATTAAAATTAGTAATCAGGGAGTAATCAGAACCAAGGAAACCACAGTGAAAGTAGGGCAGAGGACAATCCAACGAACAAACTAAGAAAATGGCTAAGGGTTTAAACAAGAAAATAACGAAACTCATTACTTACACAACTGTAATATTTTGCAAAACTTTTCTATGAATAAAAGTTCTTTGCCTGTTTATGTACTAGAGAGTCAGGAAATTAAGAGAAGTGGAATTCTGGAGATTGCAACCACTGCTGTCAGAGAGGGATAGTGTCCTGATTTGGTAGTACAGTCTTAGTAAGGGAAGCATTTGAGCTTACATTACTTATTAGTTACATAAATCTAATACGCCAGTGCAAAACTCGAGAAGCAATACCAGATATATCTAGGCTGACTGAATATATTTTGGGTACAGGGACAATTACTCTTCATTTGTCCAAATCACTTCTCTTGACCATTCATTCATGTGTGCACTAATGCATTGGTTTGGGACACTGGTTTATATAGTCATCATTTTTTATATGTATTTGATATCAGGTATGTTGGACACGTTGCTAAATGCTGATTCGCTATATCAATATCCTGTATATCCTGTACCTCTAGCACTTCTGATTGTGGTTTTGGATCCTGAAATCCTCTTCTCATTATGACACAGTGTGATAATTGTATGGTCCATGTTTTGTCCCACTCCCTCTTATTATATCCAGAACCAGCAGTGACGTTCACTCCGAGCTATAAGAAAACACCTCCTCCGGTTCCTCCACGCAGCATAACAAAGCCACTGATCTCGGTCACAGCTCAAAGCAGCACAGAGTCCATGCAAGATGCATACCACGAAGGCCGTTTACCCCGCTTGCCCCGCAGCAGGGATGTCTGGGGGAAATACGTCTCCACAGAGAGCTTGGACAGCGCCAAGGCGCTCACGCTGGCCACAGAAGGCAGACGGCTGGTATCCACAGGCAGCTATACATCAGTGCAGACCTGTGATAAGGCCGTGCTCGTGTCAAAAGCAGAGGAATACCTAAAAACACCGCGTTCATCTATAGGAATACAGGTATACAAATTCCACTTCTACTCATTTATAACTGTCATTGTCACCCCATCTATCTAAATATATAAAATACAATGTAATGAAATATCCAATCTCCAAGACCACAGTGTCACACAGAGGACAATACACAACTACAAAATATACAAAACTACATAGAGTTCACTACACTGTGTAGGAGGTCCTGATATTTCTTTCTTCCTGGGGTGTGCAATGTTTTATTATACTATGTCCCCTTAATTAGGCTCTTAGATTAGCAGGACAGATACAGCTAACGTCTTCATATAGGATTAATATTTAATAATTAATTCATATTTAATAGCATTCAATTTAGCTTTTGTAAATTATATAATGATAATAATATAAAAATGTGTCACTGTCTGCAGCAGTTGCAAAGTGAAGATTTGTAGGTAACTTAATGGTAAATTGTGGCTAGACTCATTTTTGCAAGATCTTTAAACATTATAAGGATCTTATAGTTTAGTCTAAATGAGCAAGTATAATGGCAGTATAAAATATATATTGTAGCTGTAAACTGAAAAAGAATTATAGCTACACTTTGAATGGTTAATCATATCTCCCTTCCCCAGGCGATTGAACACACAATACCTCTGTTCATTTTTTACAATTTGTGTGATTAATGATGTGTTTTTTCATTCGTTCTCTCAGGATCGCTGACTCTCAGGACACATTGTTCAGCCACACATCTATCATCTATCATCTATCATCCACACATTCCTACCCTACCTTGACCAGCTCATCTGGCACTCATGGGAGAAGCTAAAACTATTGGAATGTTCTATCCTTTTTGAGGATTTTTTTGTATGATTACTGCCAATTCCCACCCACTAGCCAGTTCTCCCCTATCATAGAGGGTAAGGGCTGCATATGTCTCGCAGGAGCAACAAACTGCTGCTCATCCAACATCACAGAGCAGCCAAAGCCTAGGACAGTGCTATTATGACTCGTTATCAACAGGCAAGAGAGTAATGCCACAGAGTAATGCTATCCTTCCCACCCAGAAAGCAGGGCCGATTATGCTCTATTGAACTTCTGGCCACGGATAACTGTGGCATTGATGCAATTCAAACTCACAATGTCCTGACATCAGAAAAAATGCTCTTCTGTTACAACTCTCAAGAGCCCTTGAATGTTTCATCATTTTGTTGACTGTTTCTCTCCTCCTTTTCTTTTTTTCTCTCCTGATCATTTATTTAGGTGGAAGCAGTCACAGACTCAGAAGCAGAGAGTAAAGGTCTGCCACAGTATCAGTCAGTGGGCATCCAGGTGGAGGGCGAGAAACGGTGAGGCCAGTGTCCCTGACACCCTAATAATAATAATAATAATAATAATAATAATAATAATAATAATAATAATAGCATTATTATTATTATTCTCTATTATTATTGTTCCCCACTACTGTACCATAACTAACAATTTTGCAGAGATGCAGGGTTAATACATGCTTCCTTCATCATGCGTGTAGCTGCGCACTGTGCCATTTACAAAACATTACTGTACTGCATACACACTAACTGCATGATGGCTATGGCTTGTGCTGAATAGTCACACATACAGTATATGGAATGCTTGACTGATTATAAACACACTGGAAGGGCTTTGTCTGTTTTCCTTTTAATGAATATGATCCTTTAATTACACATGCAGAAATGACACAAGCACATGATTTTCATGCTTTACGGAGGGGCAAATTACATGGCCTTATGGTGGTTAAGACATTTTGAGGGATTTACATCCTTTTGGCCTTCCATAAACTTACACCGTAACAATGGGTTTATACAGCAAACATGATGATATCTTTGTTACTACATGTGTTTTCTGATAATTCATAGCAGTTGTATACTTGGGCAAACTATATTATATAAAATATCAAATCTACTTAACTACATTTTTTTTCTATTTTCATGTTAGATTAGTCTTTGGAGTGCATGCCTAGTTTACATTTCCTAACAATGGGCCTCATTTATCAGTCTTTTAGTAAAGTTGTGTGTAAATGTTTGCGTAAACCAAACTGAACCAAAAGTCTCCGCCGGATTTACAAAAGTTTTGAAAATGCTGATTTTCTTCGTACTTGCATGTGTATGTTAATAAATGGCAATCACCCATAAATTTCCAAGCGCATGCACAGCACAGCTGATTTAAATTTAGTAACGCCCAAAAAACTCCATAAAATTTTAAGTGCACAGACAGATCACAAAACGATCAATGAGGGTAATGCCTGAAGAACAGAAGAGGAACTAGTTTTTACTCACTACTATGCCAATAGAAATATTTAATATTATATAATATTAATAATAATAAGCAAGCGCTAAATCTTCCATCAGCTGGGACATTAGTTTACGACTTATGGCTATGAACAGACAGACTGGCCTGTCCTCTGTTTATATGGTGCCATTTCTTTTGTCATAATTGAATGATTAGTTTTATTTGTCTTAATTTATGGGTTTGTGTTGGCTCGCTTTCTTTATTTTTATATTCTTTAATTAATGCCAATAATATAAACCGGTTTTCACAAAATGTTCTTGATGGTATTCTTAGTCCCTTACCTAGTGAACCTAGTGTTTTTGATAGAGACTTGAAAGCTCTTCTATAAGTCACTCTGGATAAGGGCATCTGCTAAATGCTATAAACATTTAAAAAAATAAGCCGTTTAAACTCGACAGCATATTCCATATAAAAAAGTGCCGTAATCCATGCAAATTATATTTGAGGATTTGAAGTCGATCAAGTCTACATTTAGGTTTACATTAGTTTACATTAGTTACATTAGATTACATTAGTTGGTCTTCTTACATGCAAATTTACACACGCTCAGGAGCACAAGTAGGATATGAACATTTTTCCGAATTTACAAGAATTTCATAAATACCACATTTCTTGTGTAAGAGCTCATACTAACGATTTACGCATAAATCCATTCGTGTCTGGCTTGATAATTGAGCTCCAATGTTAAAAATGTTTTTATTGGGGCTCCCAAGTTGCAAAAAAGAAAAGTGTTCAACCTACTGTCAAATCCCAACGATGCCACAGCCATCCATGGCCGGGAGTCAAGCGTGCAAAGTTGACTGTGCTATCTGGGTGAGAAGAATGGCCTTATTGCCTCTTCCCTGTCAATCACAGAGCCACTAGCCAATCTGTGGGCTCATGTATGCAGAACAGGACAGATAGCACTTTCCTCCGAGTGTGTTACGCTGCCCTGTGATGAAGCATGAGCAGCAGATTGAAAAGATGCGGCGGTTGGCTTCATGTGTCTCGGAGGAAGCGCATGTTTGCTCTCACCTGTAGTAAGCTAGGAGAGAGTAAGTTAGTGGGTTGGAATTGATCAAGATTACATTAGAGGAAAATGGGGGGATTCCAAAAAAAATGAAGATTTTATTTATTTTTGTTTACTTTTCATTGCGTTCCATTTGTATTTATTTTACTGATAGTTCATGTGGATAAAATCTCAATACCAAAACATACCAAAGCTCTGAATTCAGTGTGGCTTCTGGGATGCAGCATGTCTGAAAACTCTAAACTGTTAATATGGGTGATTAAATATATAGTTAATCTATCATGGCATATTTGGTCTTTTTCATTTGCTTCTTTAGTTTTGTATGGGCAACCTGAGGCAAATGTAGCTTATAAATAAGGAATGCGTATAACCGCCTGTTTAGCAGCCTGGAAACTACCTAAATCATAACACACCTCAAAAGACATTGTTTTTCTATGCAATACCAATCCTGCGTAAACAGTTTCAAAAAATACTGAACAACTCAGCATAGCCAATTAAGGCGTGATGATTTAGGCATGCAACTTACACAATGCTAAACTAGTAGCTATTAGCTTCCTGTATTTGTAACTTAAGACAACAAACATGTCATGGCTGATTGACTGACTGCATTTCAGGTAACGGGGAAAGAGTTTGATTGTTCAGTTTTGGCTGAGCTTTTCCTAATGTTTTAAAGGGTGCTTTGTGTGTCTCCGCTCAGGCATGGGCGTTTTAAGCGATCGAACAGCGTGACAGCAGCAGTGCAGGCCGATGTAGAGCATGAGCTGTTCCGATCAGTGGAGGATAAAGTAGTGCAGTTTGGCGGCTTTCAGAGGCACTCAGAGCCAAGCTCTCCTGCGCAGTACAGCGCCACACGCACTGTGCGCACACAGGGCATCTTCACCTACCGAGATGATTACCGAGCCCCAAGTGGGCCACCGAGCCCACGTCCCACAGCCTGGGTCGAGGAAGCAGAAGAAACAGAAACAGGCCGGGTGTCACCAGCGCGTGCTGACGGCAGCTGGTACATGCAACTACTGCACAATGAGACCAAGCGCATGGAGGCCTGGTGTAAAGAGATGGAGCGCGAGGCTGAGGAGCACGAGCTGTCTGAAGAGAGTAAGTCTTCACACACACACATACACACACACACACTACAATCCAGAAACACACAGCCAAATTCATAGTATTTTATCATGCTGTATAGGATTAAGACTTAAAATTCAGTGATGTATTGTGGGAAGGATCTGATAAAAACATTAAAAGTGGCCTCTGTCCCTCTTTGTCTTGTCACTGTGCCTCAGTTTTAGGGAAGATCCGGAGTGCTGTTGGAAGTGCACAACTCCTCATGTCACAGAAATTTCAGCAGTTTTACTGGCTTTGTGAGCAAAACCTGGTAAGAGCAAACTTAGTTCATTACTTAATAATGACAAACAAGTGTTTAATAATTTAACAGTATATACTGAAAAACATACAAAATTTGTTTTGTATGTGTTGTTTGATTGTGGTAATGCTCTGACAAATAGATATCATTACAGTACTGTGCAAAAGTCTAAGGCACCCTATATTTTTTTAGTACAAACTTTGTTATAGATTTGTATTTTATGACTTCTGCATTATCGAGTCAGTACAAAAACATTTTAGAATTCCAAACATTAGTTTTCCAGCACAAAATTAAATGTTACAGAACAATGTTTGTATGGCAGTAAAGAAAGCAGCATATTACGTAAGAGACCACTTTTCTGACAAAAATACATAATGAAGGCTGCTGGGTTTTGCTGCAAAAATAAGAAGCAAGTGCAACAGTTAAAGTCTCCCGAAGAACTGTGGCTGGTTCTACAAGATGCTCAGTAAAACTTACAGCTAATTTCCTTATAAAACTGCACACACTGTACCTGAGACTACTGTTTTTTTTAAAGCAACAGGCTCACACCAAATATTGACTTTGTTTGCCTGCTCTTTATAGTATTTTTTTAAATGGAGAAACATTTAATTTCATTATTTTTGAAGGCATCTTTGCTCTACAGCATTTCTTTGCACGTGCCTAAGACTTTTGCACAGTACTGTACATCACAGAGGCCTATACTTTTACTTTCAGGAAATCCAGATTCTATCGATATGCAATTAAGAGATGCTCCATTGTAAATGCCCCACCTCCTTGCCCTGTAAAATGGAGGAAGAAGTTACATGTCATTAAGGAGCTTAAGACATATTTTGTGGTGTTTATAGTCCTTTTGGCATTCCATACACAAGCAGAAGGAATGAGGATTCTACTTACCCCACCACCTTGCCCTGGTAAAATTGTGTTGCTGGAGTCATAAAATAGAATGACTCTCTTGTCATAGCACCGGTATGATAAAATTAAACTGTAACTTCCTGAATCTTAAGCTTATAATATACTGTATGTGTTAAAAAAAAACAATTATACGGTGTCTAATAAATAATAAAGTATCTATAAATAAATGTATTATATGGATTGTAGAATGTGCAGTGTTGCCACAAATAGTATTATTATGTACATTAATGAAATGTAAGATATGAAAGATATTAATAAAGACAGATCAGATGTGCCAATATTCATATAAATGAATTATACAAATCTGCTAATGGCAGAGCTTTAGTCTCTCTCTCTCTCTCTCTCTCTCTCTCTCCAAATTCATTTATATAATAGTTGTTATAATAATAATATAATAATAACAATAACAACAATGGCCATAAAAGCAATACTAGTGCTATGATGCTACTATATTATCATATGGTAATGATAGTAAGGATACTAAGAATAATAACAAATATAGCTGTAACAATGTATGGATTCTAAGCAAGGAGGGAGTAAGCGGGAGCTCTCAATACACTGAGATACTTAAGGGCACACTTTGCCTTGACATACACCGATCAGCCATAACATTAAAACCACCTGCCTAATATTTTATAAGTCCCCTTTGTGCCGCCAAAACAGCTCTGACCCTCAAAGGCATGGACTCCACAAGACCTCTGAAGGTGTGCTGTGGTATCTGGCACCAAGACATATCCTTTAAGTCCTGTAAGTTGCGAGGTGGGGCCTCCATGGATCGGACTTGTTTGTCCAGCACATCCCACAGATGCATGATCGGATTAAGATCTGGGGAATTTGGGGGCCAAGTCATCACCTTGAACTCTTGTCATGTTCCTCAAACCATTCCTGAACAAGTTTTGCAGTGTGGCAGGGCGCATTATCCTGTTGAAAGAGGCCACTGCCATTAGGGAACACCATGTCCATGAAGGGGTGTACTTGGTCTGCAGCAATGTTTAGGTAGTGTGTCAAAGGTGTTTCAAAGTAACATCCACATGAATGCCAGGACCCAAAGTTTCCCATCAGAACATTGCCCAGAGCATCACACTGCCTCTGCCAGCTTGCCTTCTGCTCATCATAGTGCATCCTGGTGCCATCTCTTCCCCAGGAAAGTGATGCACACACACCCGGCCGTCCGCATGATATAAAAGAACATGTGATTTATCAGACAAGGCCATCTTCTTCGATTGCTCCATGGTCCAGTTCTGATACACACATGCCCATTGTAGGCACTTTTGGCAGTGGACAGGGATCAGCATGGGCACTCTGACCGGTCTGCGGCTACACAGCCCCATACGCAGCAAGCTGCGATGCACTGTGTGTTCTGACACCTTTCTACCATAGCCAGGATTAACTTTTTTCAGCAATTTGTGCTGCAGTAGCCCAGACCAGATCAGCTAGCCTTCGCTCCCCACGCACATCAGTGAGCCTTGGGCATCCATGACCCTGTCGCCGGTTCACCGGTTGTCCTTCCTTGGACCACTTTTGGTAAGTACTAACCACTGCATACCGGGAACACCCACAAGACCTGCTGTTTTGGAGATGCATGGGCCCAGACGTCTAGCCATCACAATTTGGCCCTCGTCAAAGTCGCTCAGATCCTTACGCTTGCCCATTTTTCCTGCTTCCAACACATCAACTTCGAGAACTGACTGTTCACTTGCTGCCTAATCTATCCCACCCCTTGACAGGTGCCACTGTAACAAGATAATCAATGTTATTCACTTCACTTGTCAGTGGTTTTAATGTTATGGCTGATTGGTGTATAACCCTGCTAATTCAGAGCTTTAAAATGGCTTTTAAATTCACAGGGAATATTGTGTATAGCATAAAATATTAAAAATTTTTATGAAAGCAAACTTGAGTATTCTGAGATTTAGAATAAGCTTTCATTTGTGTGGTTGCTTTTACTTGCTAATTAGTTTTTGCACACTAGTTGGCTCGCCCTAGATGCATCCCTCAGACCTGAAAAGCCAGTAATGCAATATAAGCAGTGAGTTTTGAGTCTCAAGTCACTCCAAATCCTAGGCTTAATCCTAATGAAAATTAATTCATAGGCCAAGCATAAGACATCACACAGTAAATCATGATATTCTGTTCTTCACTTTTCATCTACAAGTATTTGGCTTATGTTTGGTTTACATTTTAGCTTTCTGAATGATCCCACTTCATAATCATCCATAATCATAAATCCTCCACTGCCCCTCTAACACAGGTTGTTGGTTCCCAAGTTCTTGGTCCTCCACTATTACCCTACTATTATTATCTCATTTTATTTTTTTCATGATCTGAAATTATGGTTGATCAGTGACAGCTATCTTAAGTGAAATAAATCTGGACAAAACAGAAATTTCACTTTTTTCTCTCTAAAACTCAATAATTTTTAGTTTACATTTTTTACATTATTCCCATATACAATTTTGCACTCAAGTCTCCATCAGTGAGTAGTTGATAACTTCAACAAAATAGACTTCATGTGTAAACTATTATGAACTTTCGTGGTTACACAGTTGCTCTTTTTGACCATATAGTACACAGTTATACTGTATTCGCTAACATCCTTATTCAAACCAATCACTCAGCACGCATTACACCTGAATTCCAACAGTTCCACTACTATCCATCTCACAACTTATAAACGTCCGCTTCTCACATACACATACTCTCACATATCTCACAAGGTTTTGTACTGCAGACCATCCCCACAAGACATTAACATGAACTTCATTAAAAAGTAATCACAGATTATTATTATTTATTTATTATTATTATTTTTTATTTTTTTTTACATTTTTTAAATACAATTCCCATCACTTAAATTCACTACTTCTTATCAGTTTAAAATGACCAGGATAACTGAAAGCCTTTATAGCGGGTCATTTTGTGTTGTGTGTTTGTGTAGGACCCGAGTGCAATGCCCCGACCCACAGCTCAGGATCTGGCTGGATTCTGGGATCTGCTGCAGCTCTCCGTTGATGATGTCACAGCCAAGTTTGATGAGTTACAGAAGATCAAGAGAAATGAGTGGAGAACTGTGGAGGAACCGGAAGAGAAGGCCAGTGCTTTAGATCATTTATATAGTGACTTTCTCAACCCTCTTACAATATAGCCTCAGTTTTTGTGCTGACTGCAACAGTGTTTGTCCTTATTTCAGCGATTAATAAATAGTATGACTGCAGACTGTCCAAATATAAATGGTCACCAGGACCAGAAGTATCCACAAATAAAACCTAATCTGTTGAACTATTGAAAAATAGGGCCCTCTTTTAACTTTAATATAAACATCTTGAGTGAACAGACAACATAATTTTTACTTCCTTGTCATAGTGACAGGTGATACAGTGGTGCAGTGGGTAGCATCGCCGCCTTTGTGCTTTGGTTCACATGTTCTCCCTGTGTTCACATAGGTTTCCTCCACGTTGTCCAGTTTCCTCCAACTGTCCAGAAACGTGCAGTTCTGCAGTTAGCATTGAATCCACTGTGACCCTGACCAGGATAAAGTGCATACTGAAAATGAATGAATGAATGTCTTAACCAAATGTCATGTATTTCCTGTGACATTTCTGTAATTTCAACTTGCCCCAACTTGTTCTCAGAAATATACCTCCCCCGCCGAATATGCATTATCCACACGGATGCTCACATACATGTGCACACGCCACCGTATACGCGCAAACACAAGTCAGACAGATCAACCCTTTGTCATGTGAGTAATTGAAGGAAATTGCCTAAAACCATTTGGCCTTTTTTGTTAGTAGGCAGAATCCTGAGTCTGGCAGAATATACAAAAGTCAGGGACTTATTACTTATTATACTTACATTTGGTGTTCCCTGTAAACATAAGTAGCTCACTGGCATAATCATATTAATAGAAGCCAAGAATGGCCTGCTGGTTGTGGTATATGTGTGTATGCACCACTATGTAAATGAATGTATCAGATAAATAATTCTGATTGGTCAGAAGGTGTGGATTATGAGCCAAATGATGTAAATGTTAATTAATGTTCTATAACAGCATGCCCTGTCATATTTTATTCCTTACATGCTATACAGTATATGGCTTTGAATGAGAATTCTGTAAAAGACTTTTAGTATTAATAATAATCAGCAGTAGTTATTGTACTATATATAATAACCACTATAATGCTAATGGTTGCTTTACAGATGCTATACTAGTTTCTCAGTAGATCATGCTGCTCACAGGATGTGAGCAATGTTAGAGTTAGAAACTTTACTGATAACTCATCTCTTATTATGATAGCGACTGTAACTACATAATTCCATACAGTAACTCCATAATTACACAAGACCACAAAAAGTGGGAGAGAAATAAAAACAATCTGTTTAAGCATGAAATAATAATAGATTTATAATGAATGTCTTCATTATGCTCATCATCTCTTTACATACAACAATAACTGAGTAGATTACAATCATTCCTGCAACTTTGAGGACACATTCTCCATTTCCCTTAATTCTAATATTGTTTTTTTTAATTACTCTAGCTGTTTATTGTTTTAGCTTTTCTTCAGTTATTATTTGTTTCACCGAGAAGAGTAATGGCCTCACTGTTTATAATAAGCTTCTGTAATGGGCCTGTTCTGGGAGTAATAAAAGCTCATAGTTCTGTTCAACTACACTTAAGCTGACAGATCGCTGGATTTCAGTGTCCCAAGGCTTCGTTTTAAGGTTAATTGAAAAAAGGACATTGAGACCAAAAGTACAGTATTGGGGAATATTGTAAACCAAGATAGTTGCTAATGATCTTGTTATGAAAGATTTTAATTTACTTTGATGGCAATTTGGCAGACGCCCTTATCCAGAATGACTTACAGTTGTCTCATTTATACAACTGAGCAGTTGAGAGTTAAGGGCCTTGCTCAAGGGCCCAGCAGTGGCAGCGCAGGGATTTGAACACATGAATTTCTGATCAGTAGTCCAACATCTTAACCACTTCCCATATTTAGGCATGTATCTTACTTTATTGATTTATTTAACAAGGACAAATAATCAACATCAGTATTTATGATGTAAATGTGTCAGATTTAGTCAGATGGCTAATTTTCATCAGCTGTTTTTAGTATGTAAGGACATCTACATTACATGTGTGATATGAAGAAATAACATTCATTATTTGTCACGTAGAGTACAGTACAGTGAAATTAATTTTTCATTAATAATTATTTTTTCAATAATAAAAATAAGTCCATTCCACTCAACCACCCACAGCAACTATCAATAATATCAATTTCTTTCGGAAATGATGTTGAGAAGACAATGAAATATTAATGCCAATAAAATTTAGCTTATTGCCACTCTGAAGCTGGGATATTTGATGTGTTTATGTGGCCTAGATAGTAAGTTGCGTGGTTTGGGATGCATCCACAGTGTCAGTGCCAATTTAGACCTCCTGCCTCTTTTTCTGCACAATGCAAGCACAGAATGCAAAAGTTTTATTTGATCATTTCTCTTGTATTCTTCTTCCAGGAGAGGAAGTGGCCTCCTCCAACGGTGAAAAGGCAGCCTAAAGGGCGTGGCGCCGGATTGACACGTGACAGGTCTCTGGATCTGCAGGACCGACAGAGGCAGGAGGCTCGACGCAGGCTAATGGCCGCCAAACGAGCTGCTTCATTTCGCCAAAGCTCAGTCTCGGAGAGGGCGGATAGTATAGAGATTTATATACCGGAAGCCCAGACGCGACTATGAAATGCACGATTACTCATCCTGTCACCTGCACGTGCTGCTATTACACACCCTGTTTACACAGGTTCACGCCCAAGCACCCTTAATCACTCTTAAACACATTCCTGAGCTCTCTAAGTGCACCTGTAATCTTGAACATGTTTCTCCACTAATCTGAGAGGCTTCATCAATTTATAAGTGCTCTGTCTGGTTTTCTCTGAAACTCTGTTCTCTGCATAGTGCACTACTTTGGAAGTGAGCTATTTTACAGTTATGACTGAATGCACAGGGGGGGAAATCCAGTGCATTCCCACAATGCACTGCAATATGTATGTGCTGCCTTTTGTTATTTCCCACATGCAAAGTCTTTGTGTTCAAGTGCGCTTCTATTGATAGCTAGCTAGTCAGCTATCTTGAAAAAAATTTCTTCCTATTATTTAAAAGTAATGAAAAAGTGGTTAGAGATAGTATTTATGGCCGGTTCACTGACTACTAAAGTATGTTGTATTCGAAAAAAAAGAGAGATCAAAAGTGTCATTTTCTCTAGCCTGATGAAATCAGTAACCAGGAAAATCAGATATAAAAGGGTTTCTGGAGCTCTCACTTGTAATTGCCACATGAAAGGAGGCTCATGCTTGTTTCATGATAAATTCTGATAATGCAGAAGAGGCAGAAATACTAATACATTATTGAATACTACTACAATACTATACTTATACTATATTTAAACAATACTGTAAAAGGTTATTTTTTGTAGATCCGTAGGTCAATTCTTGCACTTAAGTGGATTCATGTTAAAACTGCAATCACACTGCACTAGGGTTCACTGGGAAGTGGTCTGAGATCACATCCAACAAACGATTTCTGTTCACACCAGGGATCAATTCAAAGGGAATAAACACGGCATACGTACATGTAAGTGTCCTTATCCTGTTTAGTGAGGTTGCTAGCAAATGAAAGTTGATCTCCATGGTGTTCATGGTAAGTGTCTCAATCAACATGACCCTGCATCATCTCTCCTGAGTTTTTATTTAAAAAAAAAAAAAGTTAAATTCAGTTCAATTAAATTGTACTTTTTTAAAACTTTTAACAGACATTTAAAAGCCTTTAAGGGTACAATTTGTATATATATACATATATAATATTGGAGTACTAGAACTGAGGAAGCTCCTCAGTTGAGTGGAGAAATGTCTTCAAGATTATACAGTAATACAACTCGAGTTGCTTTGACTCATTACATTTCAAACTGTCCTGGATGACTGAAAACCTTCAAATTCATTGAAAAAAACATTGCAAAAAAAAACAAACCTCAGAATGGCAGCCCCTCGTAGATTCAACTTTAAGATTAATCAGAGTTGGCCATGGACTGATAAGCGTAGAAGCTCGGTTTGTGCTTTCGAAAACATACAGGGTGAGAAATCTTACTGACCTCATCTGCAGTGTGTGTGTCTACAGCTAAAGCAACAGTTAAGCTTATGGACATGGTAAAGAATGTAACTTTGGAAAAAGGGCACTTGTTCTGTTGGACAGCTGAGATTCGAGTGAGTGAGGTAACCTTTTACATCAATCATCTCAATTTGAAACAATGCTCTATTTATCCTTTTACAAACTCTATATACTAAATAAAAAGAGAATATATTCAGATTTTATATTATATTATAGTATAGTATATTACACAATGCATTTTTTGCACCTCAAATGAATCCTGTTTGTATTTCCAAGGGAAATGTTGTTGACACTCACACGATTAATGTTGCAGTTGAATTGCAAACAGAAGGACGCGGCTTTATGGATTCATGCTCACGGACATAAAAACCCCTGCAGACATACATATACGAGGATGGCAATGATGTGAAACAAGATTTTGTTTTCATTTGCATTTTGTGCAATGCTCCTCTTCCTCAAGGTCTTACCATTTCTGATGTAGTCTAATGGACATACAGGTACAAAGAGACACTTGAATAATATTCAACTAATGTCTATGGTGCTGCTTTATACTCTGAAATAAATTTCCTCACCCGGCCCTTATGATCTGCACAACACCATCATCAAGCTACGGAGTTTTTAATAGAGATATTGACATGCTTTTGATTAAGCATGTTTGGTGCAAACACGCGTGCTGAGCCCTCTGTCGCCTTTAACATAAAACAAAAAGAAAGACACCCTGGAAATGGGCAAAAAAAAGACTTATAAACATATGATCTTAAATTTCTAAGGGCATTCATGACCAGGTATGTGCCGATAACTGTGCACAGGGTGGTTACTTTGTATTTCCCCAAAAAAGAGGTCAGTTAATTTTCTTCCATGCTATAGAGATGTTGCTATAGCAGCCATTAACATGTTCTCTTCAGTTGTCCTAAACTAAATTTGGTATTGATTTCAATTACATGATCATATCCATGTCAGAAACATGAAGCTATAAAAATGAGCATTATGTGTCTATAAAATAAAGTTCTTCATCTTTGATAAGTGTTATGAGGATCTGGTACATGTTAATCTGGTAATGTTAGCTAGCTAGCTAGCTGGAGTAACTAGCTAAATGGCACTGTGGTGACTACATACTAAGAATGCTAGCTATAATCTAACATTGGATTATAGCATTTAAAAAAAAGCATTTCATCTTAAAACTAGTTTTAAATCATGTTTTGCAGAACTGCATCTCTCAGACTTAGCATATGGGCACGATTCACGATTTTGCGTTGTTGCTGTGTTTACGTCCATTGTTAATGAAACCCTTCATGCGTATTGAATGAATCTGTGGATGAATCTTTAAACTTTATGTATCTGGCAACTTTTGTAAACAATGAGTGTAAAATGGCACCTTCTTCAACAGGTTGACAGTTGAGTGGAAGTTAAAGAACTGGCTCATACATATGCAGAAGTGTTTCACACATACAACCAAATGGGTGTATGATATATTGCAATATTTAACAAGCACAATATTATATTCGTGTATGCTTTAAAATATTGCCACTATCCCTGTGGTCCATTCGGGAGGAGGCAGGGACGAAGGCTGGGACAGCTGCTTCCTAAGAAACTATATGTTTAATTTATATATATATATATATATATATATATATATATATATATATATATATATATATATATATATGTATTGTATATCCTTCTTGGTGAGGGCAGTACTGTAAAATCTACATATGACTATAAACCATGAAAAAATGCAAGGGAACTATTAAACAGAAACATATCCGCCCATGCCTAGTCATGACGTCCCTACATTCTTGATTGCTGACTAAGGCCAAGTTCACACAGACATTTTGGGAAACGTCAGAAAATGCATTGTGTTGCTGATTTGCTAAAGACATGGTTGTGGAAGGAGATCCATGTTTTTCCCCTGGAAAATCTTTCAAACATGGAATGCTCTGCCCCAGACGGTCTGGCTAAAGCATGGGTGCAGAGAAAGCTAAACTGTCAAACAAGTGTCCATGGATGCAGAAATGTCCCTGTGAGCATAGCCTAATTTATGCACTCAAAATATATGATGTTAAAATGTTTTTTTTTTTTAAATTAAATCTCATTCTCTCATATCAGTTATCAGTATTTGATATGGAAATTTCCTTGAATTGTTGAATGCTGCTGACTAATTCATGCACTCCAGACGAATGATGGTAAAGAAAGTTTACATGTTTTTGCTTGTTTTATGTTATGTTTTTGATATATTTTTTTAAGTTAAATCAAATTTGTGCAAATTAGCATATTAGTCAGCAAGCTGTCATTCATTACATGCATTTATATTAATATTACACATAATAACAGTATATATATATATATATATATATATATATATATATATATATATATATATATATATATATATATATACCCAGTATATTGAATCTGTATTAAGGGTGCAGTGGAAGTAAATACCCCCATTTTTGGCAAATGAATCAATTTGAGGCTTCTGCTTTATTGAATCAGTTTGTGAATTTGGTGGCCACAAAACTATTTTGAGTGTTGTTGTCCATGTTGTTACTCTCATCAACTAATATTATCTGAGAAAGGAGCATAAATTCTCACACTCGTGACAGGTTTAAGGTTAAATGCCTCAGCAAACACAAATTAGAAAGACACTGATAAATGATATTTAAAAACGTTTATTGATGTTCATTCATTCACTCATTCTATTTTAAAGCCACAGTATGTAACTTCTCTGTTATAACTTTAAATGTAACATTAATGACAATTATTATTATTATTATTATTATTGTTATTATATTGTTGTGATTTGTTGCTGTGAGTGGCCTGGAAAGTGAGGGCTGCCTCATAAGCTTCACACACATATGTTGTCACGTCCCAACTTTTGGGTCTACTTATATATGAATGTCAACAAAATGTTCATATGCAAGATGCTGTCAGTAATATGTTTCTACCAGAGAGATGTCCAAATCCCCCCAAAATTACTCTTTAATTGCTCTATTAATTTAACTTGATTAATATTATTCTATTTTGGTAGTGGCTGAATTGACTAAATAACTTGAATAAGTTGAGCTGCATGTCAGATTAAATAATGACTGCATTATTTACAGGTTCTTGCACTGTTCCTGGCAATTTATTATAGGGAACAATTAAACCAGTTTATTTACATATTTCTATTTATGCTGATAACATAATTCTTTTTTACATAATTTGTATTACATTAATTTGAAGTTTGTATCCAAAGTGGTCCTTGTTAGCCGTAGCATGTCCCATTTCTCATTTTGGGGTTGATAAAGGTGCTCATAAGCTTTTAATGAGCCTTTAGTTGAAGCCTGTATCAATACACATTAAACAACGACTTCTTACCCAAAACCCCTTGAGATATTGACCAATCACAACAGATGAGGTGACTGTGAACAGAAAGCATGTTTCATCATTGAAACAGAGAAACATGTTCAAATGTGTCACTGTTTTTTTTAATCAGTTCAGTATTATGCAAATGGAACACCTATATCATCAGACACTTGTCTCAACCTGTGTCAAGTAGTTTAGTATCTCAGACAGACTTTCTTTTGTGACAGTGTATGACACTGATCTATAATCATGAACAAAAGGACGCAGTAGACCTAAAAACTTGTAATAGCAGCCATTTAGAAATGGAAGGTTACATATGTAACCGTGGTTCTGTGTTGAAGCGGAGGACCACCAGGCCAGTTTACCTCCGAACTAGCGGAGTCCCTAGCTTGTGAAATGTGCTTCCTGCTTTGCACTTGACATTATGCTGTAACTAGGGCAAGCCTGTATAAGTCCTTAACATTGCAGTTTTTACCATTATAATTTTATGCAAACTTTTACAAGAAAATTTGAGTGCTTCTTAGCATCTTGAATCCGCGTCTTCTGCTCCTCAGCAAGATGAGAGAGGAAAAGTAGAAGAGCCTGAGGTAGTGGGAGCCTTTATTTAGACTACACATGAGGTGATGATGGCTAGTACTTCTCGGATAGGAAGTTAGCACACAGGAAAACCCCAATAGTTCCCGAAGGAAACCGGCATGCTGGTCTGGATCATAAGGAAATAAAAGTGGAATCACTTTCTTTCATAGTTTTGTGTCATTCCAGGTGGAAATGTGGCCCAAAGTTTGAAGGTTAAAAAAAAAAAAAAAAAAGAAACCTTAGACACTAAAGATTCCTTT
>CM040472.1:11741318-11770560 GCA_022758105.1 Pangasianodon gigas | reverse complement strand
TTTAACCCATTCTAACTTACAGTGGTAAATTGACACTAATTAACCTGCTATATATATATATCCATTATTGAAATTTTAATTTAGCTCCCCTAATCCAATTTTCCCACCTAAAACATCAGAAAATGCAATCATCTCTATATGTCACTTACCTGTTTCCAGGCAGTAATATGCACTACAATTATTTGGCATCTAAAAAGTACAATATGCTTGATATTGAAAATATCAAAATACAAGGCTATGACAGGTCTACAATCTACAAAGTGCGAGCCTAGCAATGAGTTTTTATAAATAAAAGGCTATTGGATGAAAAACCTAAATCAGTCATGATGGGGCTTTCAGGTATGCAACTGTTTACTATATTATCTTTATTGCCCTTTTATTAACATTTAACTTTTAATATGATTAGGCTCAATTTCTCTGTTGTTACCTACATAACAGTGGCCTTGAATAAATATTCACCCCCTTTGAACTTTTCAACATTTTGTATTGTTACAACTTGGAACTGAATTGGACTTAATCATGATTATATGAAGCTACACAAAATAGCCCCTATCAGTGAAGTGATGAGAAAACTCAATAGAGTTTAGGGGCTATTTTGACAGTAAAACAACATCCAATGATTTGTTTTTTATTTCATGAAAATCATAGCAGGAAACTAGTATTCTCACACATGAACATAACTGAATTTTTTAACATGTTGAGTGATGTGATATCCTACATTACTACCATATTTATTGTACCTAGCATAAATGTGGCTGCCCACATTTCTAGAACTGCCCTGGTTGAACGTGCTTGGGGTGAAGAGAAATTTCAAAAATAAAACAGCAACAACAACAACAACAACAACTGTACACATCCTTTTTAGTTCTCAGGGTTCAGGCTATGGAGTTTAAACATTATATTTAATAGACCATGTGAGGAACGCCTTCTTGAGTGCACACAACAGTATCAGCAAATGTGGTCCTTAAAATTGAGTCACACCACCCCTTTTCTGATGCAAACAATAGCCATAAGAAGTCACATAATTAGTTGAATGGAGTCCACTGTGTGCATGTAAACTGTCACATGAACGTTTCAGTTCAGAACTCTGAAAAATGTGGGAAAGTTCAAAGGGGTTAATACTTATGCAAAGCACTGCAGTGTATTTATGGTGCATAATAAGGTTTTAAGCCATAAGCCAATGAAAAGTTTATAACTTGTGCTTAAACTTTATTGAAGTAATATATTGAAATCCACACACTTTGTCAAATCCTCACTGATCTGGGAACACCAAAATCCCAGAATCCTCTGCCGACAACCACACCCACTCCACTTGCTCATTCCACTTGTTCAAACTCCCTTTTCCATCTGAGTCATCTTACCCGTGGGTCATTCACACTAGTATCTACACCGATCAGCCAAAACATTAAAACCAGCTGCTTAAAATTGTGTAAGTCCCCCTTGTGCTGCCAAAACAGCTCTGACCCATTGAGGCATGGACTCCACAAGACCTCTGACGTGTGCTGTGGTATCTGGCACCAAGACATTAGCAGCAGATGCTTTAAGTCCTGTAATTTGCGAGGTGGGGTCTCCATGGAACTGACTTGTTTGTCCAGCACATCCCACAGATTATTATTCAGGGAAACTGGGGAATTTGGAGGCCAAGTCAACACCTTGAACTCTTTGTCATGTTCCTCAAGCCATTCCTGAACAAGTTTTGCAGTGTAGCAGGACACATTATCCTGCTTAAAGAGGCCACTGCCATTAGGGAATACCGTTGCCATGAAGGGGTGTACTTGGTCTGCAACAATATTTAGGTAGGAGGTATGTGTCAAAGTAACATCCACATGAATGCCAGGACCCAAGGTTTCCCAGCAGAACATTGCCCAGAGCATCACACTGCCTCCGCTGGCTTGCCTTCTTCCCATAGTGCATCCTGGTGCCATCTCTTCCCCAGGTAAGTGACACACACGCACACGGCCGTCCACATGGTGTAAAAGAATACGTGATTCATCAGACCAGGCCACCTTCTTCCATTGCTCCATAGTCCCGTTCTGATGCTCACGTGCCCATTGTAGATGCTTTCGGCGGTGGACAGGGGTCAGCATCGGTACTGTGACCAGTCTGCGGCTATGTAGCCCCATATGCAGCAAGCTGCAATGCACTGTGTGTTCTGACACCTTTCTATCATAGCCAGCATGAACTTTTTCAGCAATTGGTGCTACGGTAGCTCTTCTGTGGGATCAGACCAAATGGGCTAGCCTTTGCTCCCCACGTGCATCAATGAGCCTTGGGCGCCCATGACCCTGTTGCCGGTTCACCGGTTGTCCTTCCTTGGACAACTTTTGGTAAGTACTAACCACTGCATACCGGCAACACCCCACAAGACCTGCCGTTTTGAAGATGCTCTGACCCAGTGGTCTAGCCATCACAATTTGGCCCTTTTCAAAGTCGCTCAGATCCTTATGCTTGCCCATTTTTCCTGCTTCCAACACATCAACTTCAAGAACTGACTGGTCACTTGCTGCCAAATATATCCCACCCCTTGACAGGTGCCATTTAACAAGATAATGTTATTATTATTAACAATGTTATTCACTTCACCTGACAGTGGTTCTAACGTTATGGCTGATCATATGCATGTATACACCACTCTGTTTCACTCAATACTAAGTCTTGTTTGCTCGTTCTACATTGCTAAGCCTTTTCAAAATTCCGTGTATGACCCTTCCCTTGTTTTTCCTTTTTTTATACTTTTGAAGATACACTTTTCACTTTAGTCCTTTTGGCCATGAACTGATTTTATTTCTCATTTTCTCACAAATAAACCATGTTATTTTTCTCCAGTGTTCTGTCGGTGTCTGACACACTTAATCTATGGGTTATGTTGTTTTATCACACAATGATATGACAGTGAACTCATGCACAGTATAGATAATACCATAAACACTCTTTATTGATGGGTTCGGCAAAGGGGTTTTTCATGTTGAAATTAAATAACGTTAAAATAACATGTTAAAATTAAATAAAATTAAATTACTGGGAAGTGAAGTTGGAATTGGAATTGGAATGGAACTGTTCAAGTAGTCAGAAGGAATTAATTGGTATCCATATATGCAAATATATTTTCACAGATTTCAGCTAGTTAATATGAGCTAACCTGACAGGGTTCCTGAGTGCAATCATAAAACTATGTCTGATGACCAAGAAGAGTGTCTTTGAGTTCTTATATGGGCTTAAAGACATGTCTACCAGTTTGACAGAAATGTTTTAACTGCTCTTGGAGCTGTTTCTCAAATCACACACTTTGTGCACTTTTAGTGTAAGTAGGGTGTTCACACTGGGAAACTCTGTAAGATATGGTGCACTATTAACACCAGATGATGCAAGAGGACCACAGAGAAATGAAGGCAGTCATGGCTCATTCTACATACAGGAAGAGGCTTTATAGATTTATGAATGTCCATTGTAAAAAGAACTATATAAATAAAAATTGAACTGAATTGAATTAAGGAGGCGAAGCCATCAGAGGCTGCTGTGGGATGAAATGTTCGAAATGGCTGATGCTCTGCTACATCCCCCAGGAGAACAATGTAGGGCATCTATGTATGATTGTTGCTGTGGAGGCTGTTTTTGTGAGTCAGTAATGTGAGAAAGCAGACAGATCTTTCATTTATGTTTAGTTCAAAATATGATGTTCAATTTTTTTCGATTTGAAGCATTAGTTTTCTACAAAAATCCACACATTTGATAAACAAGTACATAGTGTAAAAATATAGTGCATAGTGTGTGATTTGAGACATAGCCCAGCAGTGTACATGCTTGTTCTTCAGCAATAACTGCACCACACACACACATACAGAGAGAGAGAGAGAGAGAGAGAGAGAGAGAGAGAGAGAGAGAGAGAGAGAGCAGGGACTTTTGCTTTTTTTTTTTTTTGACAGATTCAACTTTGTTTGACAAATTTAAATTTGTTTGTTCTCTTTTTGGCTACTCTTTTGGTAGACCAAAAAATGAAAAAAAAAAAAAAAAAAGGAAAATTGATGCGCTGTAGTTTAAAAACAAAATACTGAGAGGAGAAAATAGTGACTAGTACTTTAAAACATATAGAACGCATGCCAAAATGGCTCCTGTTCTTGTGGCTGTTTGGATTTTATTTTATTTTCTGACTATTTTTTTAACCAGAAGACGCACACAGAATGCACAGCTCGCTGGTTAAAAACTATTTTGTTATTTTACATACAGTTTGTATGTACATACAGTATTTATTAATAATTTATTATTCACTCATATCTCTGATAGTGATTTATTCATTTATTCACAAGTTTTATGGGATGTGTTGGACTTACTATATGTTGTTCTTCCTGATTGCCAAATTTGATCACACTGAATAACTGATTATGGCTTTTGTTGTAAATGGATTTGAAATGAAAAGGGTTTAAAAGAAAATAAATCTAATTTATGTGCTTTTTTCTCAGTTAGTTACCAGACATGTGCCAATATTACATCAAATAAATCATAAAAACAAACATATATCACTTGATTTTATCATGGTTTGCAATATTATTGTGTAAAAAATGTCATCTACAACAACAACAACAACTACTACTACTAATAGTAATAATAAGGATGGTGGTATGGAATAATGTGTCTCTGATGTGTCTGCTTTGTCTCTGTAATGTCTCCTTTGCAGCAATATCAGTTTAAAAATCAGCATTTAGATTATAACACTTAGTTCAGAGCTCCGTTGTTGATTGGAAAGCATATTTTGCATTTAATTATGTTACTATGAGCTTTTTTTGGATCTGGCTCTACTTCTACCAGTTCAGTTAAATGTTGATAATCTATCATTTATTTTATAGATCTACCAGTTTGCTTTTCAAACAGCAATGAACAGTGTATGTCCTACTAATGTAATGGAGAGGACTCGGGAGTTGTGTGAGAATCCATGTGCAGGATGTTTATTACAAAATACAAAACAGTGTCCAAAATCAGTGTCAAAAAAGAGCAAAGGAGAATAAACCAGACAAAGGGCAAATCCAAGGAACAAAACATAACAGAACATAAGGCTTAGAAGTTACATGAAGACAGAAATTGGCAAGACTTCACGAATACTGAACGATGAAAGGTTCAGATGAAGTATCTAATACATAATGGTTGTCCTGCAGGTCTCTGCAGTCAGGTTTCAGTTCCTGTTAGTGAGATGAGGTCTACACACAGTAGCACGTGGTCCTGGACCTTAAAGTGGCTCTTCAATAATACAGCAACTCTCTGTCTGCCCATTTTTTGGTGAACTTTTAGGCAGAAGTGAGATTTTTCTGATTTAACGGGTGGAATGCAGTCTCAAGGTCTTAACTGCATCACATCAAATTCCTTCAGAGTCTTGACCAGAGTGGACAGGGTGAGAGGACCCTAGCAGTTGATGGATGCCTCCGTTGATTATCATATTTCCTGTTTTGCTATTCTTGTCTCTCTTACCATCTCATTCTCTTTTTTTCTCTCTACACAGGAATGAATCAGGGTAAAAAAATCCACTTAATATTCTATGGGTTCTCAGCTCATCTCCACTGCAGTGATGAGTCAGTGAAAAGTCCTAAAGCTCAACACAAGGGCAGCAAAGTGGATGCAGAAAAGCTGTCACAACAGCTTAAAGACCTGACAACAAAATAGAAAAACAGTGTGGCAGGCCAATCCAGGTCTAACTCTGAGTTTAATAACATTGATCGTCCTCGATTGTTTAAAAAGTGTCACTCCAGGATGCACCAGCACTCCAGGAGCTCTACAAACCATTAAAAACTCCAGTCCAGACTTTGCCATGCTCACATTCAGTCTCCTACTGACTTTACACACCTGTTCCTCACTCCCTTTCATTTAATGCTGTGTATAAATACCACATCTCTCTCTCTCACACACACACACACACACACACTTGTTACTGCTCCACTGAGCATTTCCGAGTGTTGTTTCCAATATTTTGATTCCATGGTTTTGATCACTTGTCTTCTGTCTTGTCTACATTGCCCTGTTGACCATAGCCATTTGGCCATTTGCCTGCTTTATCATTATCCTACAGCCTCCTCATCATGAGAAAAGCTTTGGTTTAGCAACAGAAAGTAGTAACATCCAGGGCTACAGTGAGTCTTGCTTTCAGTTTTTCATTCGTTATTTTGTTATTGTTAATTTTAAATGCTAAATCCTATGTTCTAATTAGGTTACTTTTCAGGTTACTGTCCTCTCTGTTTCACCTTTTTCCCTTGTCTTATTGATGCCCTTGCTCATCTCCCCTATTGTCTACATTACATTTTCACCTAGATGTGAAGGTACCCCAGGTGCTGAATTTAATCATCTCTACCCACTCTAGCTCACGAGAGCTGTTAGCTGACCAACTGCAACTCAAGGCAAGCTGAGGCTATTCCACTTTAGGAGGGGTCACTGATGTACTGTGTGGTGTCGCATTTACAATTTGTAAGTGCATTTGGCTGCTTATACTCAGAAGAAAGCAATGTTGGCTAGGACAAAAGAGTTGTGATGGATCAAGAGTCTATCCGAGGAACACTGGGCATGAGGCAGCAATAAACCCTGGATGATATGTTGTAGACACTGTAGATCATAAGGGCTTTCTATAGCTCATAACACCATCTATAGATCATAAGACTTTCTATAGATCATAGAACATTCAACATATCAAAGACCATAGATCATAAAGCTTTATACATTTCATAAGGACTTTCTATAGACCACAGAACATTCTATAATCAGTCATAAAGACTGAGACAGATCATAAGACTTTCTACAGATAATAGGGCTTTCTATAATTCATAGGACTTTATATAGATCATGAGGCTTTCTAGAGATTATTATTATATATTCTAGAGTTTTTTATTGATCAGATTGCTCAGAAGGACTGCTTCTATAGGTTTCAACAACACTTCAGTATAGGCCCTACTCTCAAAAGAGATTATAATTTTATTTATACGTGGTAACTTATAATGTCTAACACTATCCTGATCAGAGTTGCAGTGGATCTGTAGCCTGTTGTGTTTATGTGCCCTCTGGTGGTAAGAATCATAAAACGTAAGAAAAGTACCAAATAATTAATTAAGGAAAGGGGTACTATTTACTAACCCATGACTTTAAGGGACAGTCCACAGTGGTGGGTGAGCTGGAATGTGTGGTCTAACCAACAAAGTTTGCATAAACACAGCTCTTTTTATCATAGAGGACACTTTAAAAAAAAAAACAAAAAAACAACAACAACAAAAAAAACACCGGCCTGAGAAACTAACAGCTACTTGCTCTGAACATTTTTTCAGCAGTTTATGTTGTGAGCTGTTGTGTACAAGATTTTTATTGCCCTCCTACAGTATTTGTCACATGAATAAAAAGGCAGTGGTAGTGATGGTAATCAAGTAGGCCTATTAATTCTTTATTTGTATTACTGAGTTGGAGTTACTACTATTAATAATAATAATAATAATAATAATAATAATAATAATCGCGTAGTTATTTTCTTTCTTTTTTGTAGTATTACAGAGTATTAATATTATTACACCCCTGTACTTACAAAGTCCCACAACAGAACGCGGGGTGTTATTACCCAACCCAAGTACAGGGGCAGTTTGGCGCAATACGGGTGGGAAAATAAGATGTTCTCTACACCCAAAAAGTAAACAAAAAAACACACGACACTTCCGGGTGTTGCACGGATCGGTGTAACCATCATAAACGTTCGTGTGCAACATATAAAACAGAACTATTTACTATAGCACGCGAATTTGTGGACGTAGATAATTTTTGGTAGAAAAACGCATTTTTCTAACTAGTTTGCAACTTTTTTTTTTCTTTGTTTTTTTTTTTAAACGTTTGAACATGGAACAGAAGTTAGCAGAGTTCAGAGCCCGAAGGAAAGCCGAGAAGGAAGCAACGAAAAGCGAAAATCAAGCTGAAAGTTGTTGCTGTGAGACTCCCACAGCTCCGACTGACTCGAGCACGTCCACTGAGTCCCACAGCAATGGACATGAGGCAAGCGTTTCCCCTTTTCCCTTTCATATACATCAGCTCAGTAACATGGTTTAGGGTGTGCAGACATCTCATTACTAGAATCATTTTTTAAATCGTTGGTCACTGAAAAGAGGTGATTAGTATATTCAGTGGAATTTAAAATATATGTGGTTGGGAATGAGGAATTTATGCAGATGACATTTGCTGAATGGCTGTTATATATATAGTTATGGCTATAATTATATAGCCATAACTATATGTAACATAACTATATATTAACTATAGTTATAGTTATATAATGGCTGTTATATATGTCCTGCCCCTCAGGACAAGCTGCCAAAGGTGGGCTTGTACAGAACTTCAGCTGTTAATGAACTGCACATTAAAATGAATACACACATAACACAGAGAACACTGTTGGTTTAGTAAGTGAACTAACATCAGGTAGCACTGAACCCAGTCTGCCACTATTGCAGGTCCTCCTGATTACTACTCACTAAACACTTTTAAGTATGTGATTTGAGACTCTGGGTTCCATTAGTTTTCGTGTTTCAAAACATCAGATTACTGTAATGAGTGAATTCTTTCCCCAGGAAAACAGAGACTGGTTGCTGGACAGCGCTGTTGGCCGCTGGCTCGGTGTGCAGCATTTGGCTTTTACCAATCTGACCGTGCTGAAGGTGTTACTGTGGCTTGTGTTGCTGGGTCTCTTCTCTGAGCTGGACTTTGGGCTGCCCTTCTTTCTCCTGTCTCTGTTTTACTGGCTTTATGAAGGTCTGCGGAGTCCAGTGGCGAGAAGGCCTGGTGAGCTGAGCGCCTATTCAGTGTTTAACCCCAACTGTCAGCCCATCCTGGGCACACTCACTGCAGAACAGCTGGAGGGAGAGATGGGTTACAGACCATTAAACAGCAGAGTGAATACATAACACACTACTGCCAAACTTCAGAATAAACACGGCTGAAGTTTGGATCACCCTATAGAAAGATGTAATGAATTTTAGGCCAAACACCACACACATACACTTTATACACACACACACACACTTTACAGACAAGGCCATGAGTAACATAGGAAATTAGCTTTTGAGTATTAGCTGATATCCTATACTAAGCTTTCTTGTGCCAAAGTTAAGTCTAACTAAGTTAGGTTTGTATATACAAAACCTAACCTGACAAAACCTGGTCAGTGACTGTTTAATGATAGTAACCGGTTTATTAGGATTAAAAAAAAAACAAAAAACAGTTCAAATGTTTTAACCCTTTCATGCATCAGTTGTAACAACCTAAATCAGGATTTTCCCCTCATTGTTGTTATTCTTCTTTAAAGGTAAAAATAAAAACTATGGGACATGATACATTTGAATGTTCAATATTAAGTAATATCCTACTGAAGAGAACACAATTATGTGAAAATTAAGAACATAAATAAGAGCTGGCATCGTGGATAATAGGCTGATACCAGCAAAATAAATTAAAAAAAAAAAAAAAAGGTTGATCTGATATCTGATACTGTAACAAATGGAGACTGGAATTGGATTTGAAAATTTATTTTTGGATCTGGAAATGTTTAGATGTAAAGAGACTTGACTGTTTTTTCTTTTGTTATGGTTGATTTGATTACATTTATACTTTATTATATTTACAGTGCAAGTTATTTTTATGTAAAAGAATTTAACTGTAAAGTGCTTCAGTTAAACTTGTCCAGAAAGCTTGTTTCTCATAACAGTTTTAGTCAATAGTTTTATTATGTTAAATGCCAGTCTTTTGCTCTCCCATAACACACAACCCATGGCCTGGAACCAGTCTGAAGTGTGTGGTCGGAAACCCCTGCACTAGCGTACCAAACGTGGCAAAGCCGCAAATCCTCAGGTCTGAATACTTGTTAATATTTTTGATTTTTTAAAAATATATATGTACCTGTTTATGTTTTTTATTTTCATTATTTAAAAAAAAGTTTAGAAATTAATTTAAAATTTAACCAATTCAAAATAAGACTGTAAATAAAAAAAGAAAGAAAATATCAGTTCACATGTAATGTTGAAAGCACTTTTCACACTTCCGTGTGTCCAATAGACATGTTAGTTTCTACTTATGAGTCATGGATATTGCGTAGAGACTATAGCAAATCGCACCTCATTCAGTTCAGTAATGGACCTTGAGTGTTTTTGAGAAGCTCATTAATGAAAGTCATCATCATCTTCTTGTATTCTTCACTGAGGGATTTGAAAAACAGCCTTTTCCAGGTTTTAGCTTCCACAGACAGACATTTTTAGTGGAGCTACAGAATAAAAGTGAAAAGTTTAAAAAGATAAAGAAACAACAAATCTGTATGGCTGATTTGGAAAGGTACACATTTGAAGACAGGTAATCCTGTTATATCGTCTTCATTAGATAATGAGACAACAACAATAACATCTAGGTGCAGCCATTTTATTTGATTATGTTTACTATTAAAAGTGAAAACTAATGCTCTGTAATGTTGTGTTTGACAGTATACACCCAACTGTTGACAACTCAATAAAGCTTAAAACGAGGATTGCCTTGATGTCAGCAGTTTTTTCTTCAAATGTCACACACTGCAAAATTTCATCCATCTTTCTGAGGCTGGGTTTCTTCATGAATTCCTAACAGAAAATACAACACAGGTTTTTGACTCCAGAAAACAGGAACACAGGTTTTAGAGTCTCCAGAAAACATTCCTTACAATGGCCATTAGGCTGCTTAGCATGGTGGAAGGATTGAAATCAGGAATCGTCTAAGTTGCTATAGTTCTGAAGAGAACTGTAGGTGATTTGAGTGGTGATTATCTTTAAAGGCAACAGACTGCTTTCATAGCTGATAGTACCAAGCTAGCAACTTTATGTTTGTAACTTAACATTTCTTACTGTAGTTAGCTATATTTAGCCAATAAATTGTTCCATTTCAATTAAATCAAGCAACGGATGCAAGAAAGCAGACAAACTGACTAAATCCAGTTAATTAGTATTAAACACTTACCAGTGCTTTGGGTCCATTTTTTCCTCTTCTGCTTTTTTTATTTTGTGTTTTTCTGCCCCAGATAGATATGAATGCTTCTGGAGCGCTGCTTCTTTGTGATCTTTTGATGTTAGTTACCTAATTTAGTCACCACAATGGGGCCCACAGCGACTACCTGATACATAATCCTTTTTGCCAAATGATAAAGGTGTGCTTTTTTCCTCATCTATTTAAAAAATTATGGGGCCCTTGGTGGGGTCCTAAGCAACTGCTTGTACCATTTATAGCAAGAAACAACCCTCATTGCACCCTCCCCTACTCTCCTTAAACCTGACATGGTGGAAATGCTGATTTTCCTGTCTCTGATTCTCCTTTCCTTGTAAAAAAAAAAAAAAAAAATCAGTATCACACAAGTCTACCATGCTCATTAACATAAAAAAGAAAAAAAGAAGAAAGAGAAATTCCTAGAAATTCATCTCGACAGTGACCAAGAACAGCCCAATTTCAAATCAGACATAGAAAGGAGTGCAGATTCCTATGCACAAGAAGCTTTTCAGTAAAATTTTTTGTGTTTTGTTGGTCTTGTAAAGTTACTTACTTCATAATGTGGTTTATAAACTAGGTGTCTTTATAAAACAGTGTCTTTATAAAACCTTTTTGGTGGGCATTATTTACCAGCAGCGATCTGCACTCTCTTAAGAAAAGCATTTTCTTCATAGGAATCTGTGCTCCTTTCCATGTCTGATTAAATATCAGGCTGTTCTTGGGCAATGTTGTGATGAATTTCTTCCAAACTTGGTCCAAATAAATCTTTTTTGATGTCTAAATGGCATATTTAATCTAAAAATTAGGTTGAGGCTGAAAAAAAAAACAAAAAAAAACAAAACTGTACATGGTGCAGCAATACACAGTAATTGCCCAGAGTGCACTGCCGTTTTAGCTAGAAGAGTGACCAATCCCTCCTCCACCAAAGGGGGCCAAATCCATATTTGGGGGGCCAGGGTTTTGGAATGGGATGGTCAGGTGTCTGCATACTTTTGGCCTTATAGAGTACTTATAGAGTGCAGTATATGCAGTTTTCCACATTACATTTATGATTTTTGAAACTATAAGCCAAAATCTAATAGAAAAATTAGAGCTGAGGGGAGAACGAGTTGGGTTTTAACTCTAAGTGCTAGCTCTGGGGCCGTAAGTGTTGGGCTGAACACTTATCTAATCTACTTATCAGGACCTTTCAAATGATGTATGGCATATGAGTACACAAAACACAATAATTTTTAGTAATGTTTAAATTTTTTATGAATTAAAAATGGACAACTGTTTGTTAGCTGCAAACGAAACTTTAATCATCAATACTGCTTTGTAAATTCCGGATCTGTTCCTTTTTATTAGCTGTAGATGAAGCATCTGACATACAAGTTTCTGTGAATGAGCCATGCTGTTATGGAAAATTAATCAACAGACAGATCATCTGACAATTAGATTTGAGAACACAGTAGTGCTGTGGTATGATATAATATAATATAATATAATATAATTTAATATAATATAATAATACATTTTTGGCATCATCAGACTATAAAACTCAGTATTTTCTCAGGTGTAGCCTTACAATCGACTATAAATGGAACTATGTGGCTTTTAAGTGTGTTGCTTTTGAGGTGAAAAACAGAGCCTGCTCAGAAACCTCCATTCCCATTTTCTGCATCAATTTGGTTTCTCTGATGATCTTGTGTATTTTAGCTTCAAAGTTTACAAACAGTTCTTGCATTTTAGGATGGGCCACCTGCAGGGCTTTACAAAGAAATTTAGTTATTAACATTTGTGTACATTATTCTTAATACTTGAACATGTATGCATACGAGGGACAGTAAATTCACTTACTATCCTTCAGTTCTGAGACCTCCTTCATCCAAGCCTTGTGGTGAAGTATCTCAAACTCCACAAACAGAGCAGCAGTTTTGTTGTACATCTGCACAACTTCCTTTCCCTCAGGGGTGGACAAGATGTCAGAGTATTTCTGTCCATCGTATGGATTCAGTACATGTTGTAAGAAAAAAAGACAAATTGCAGTTAACTGGAAACAACATTTTGTCCCAGCAGGGAAGGTGTTTTACACTGAGTGCTGGAATTTTAAACGGCATACTACATGTGGTGTGCACTAGAATGAGAGTCAAATCATTTTGCTTTTAATAGAGAAAGTGTGTTGACTGTGCAATGTTTTATACCACAACACAGCTTAGTTCTCGAATCAGAAGTTATTGATCAATTTTTGTATAACAGCTCAGCTCTGAGAAAAGTTAACTGTAACTGTAAAATAAACGACATGTTTATATTAATGCACTGTTTGTAATATCACTCCTAGTAACATTCTTTCTTTCTTTAACAAAGAACAGTGTATAATCATTGATATGGTGAAGTTTTCAGTTAGAAGACGTTTATTTGACATTTATATTACGTTACAGTAGCTAAATACAGTCGTTTCCTCACCAGGATCTCTTTTTTCCTCTCTTGAAGTGAATGAGATTAAAAACCCACAGCTGGTCATGCTACTGAGCAACTGAAGACTCGAGTCTTGCGTTTGTTGCATAACATTAAAAGTGTGGCATGTTGTTCATTAAAACATAACAAATTGTTACTGTTGGCAAAACACTGTGGTATAAGAGGAATGCGATCTCCGACATACAAACTCAAAAAATACTCAAAATACTCACTGTTAAAGTTGATTTATTTCTTTAATTTTCTGTATATTATTATTATGCTGCAGACTCACTGCTAAGACTGTGGCCTTATCTAACAAGGTTAATGTTGCTCTGTAATTTAGGGTACACACTTGGCATAAGACCAAGACCATATTTCAAGGTAGAATTTAGCCAGATTTACTTTATAGGTTATTAACTGGATATTTGCTGTACTCAATAATTCCACTTTTAGTTGATTCCGTCATAGCAACAAACATGTCCCACTTCATTTTAAACATCAGTCATCTCAAGGTGAATAGGTTTGTAAACTTGATCTCAGTGTTCACCTCGAAGTTCCTGATGGGCTCCTGTATTTTAGTGAACAGATTCCTGACCCAGAGAATCCTGCCAGCCACGGGAGGTATGTTTCTGCCTAGAGGAGGGTCTTCTCTGTTGGACTGGTAGTGCTACATTAACATTAACATTAATCATTAACAACAAAAGCATTATTTAAGCCACACTTCTGCTCCTGAACTGGGTCTATGAGCATCAAATCTCTCTTAAACACATGTAGATACCTCTTTTACATGTTCAAGCTCTGAGACGAAGCGGTTCAGAATAAGGCTATAATTCTTGGAGATTTCTGCCTGCAGCCAGGGCATGTTCAGTTTCTGAAACCTGTAAAACAGATATAAGCACCAGTCATTAAAGTTTCCATGAAATTAAACTTGGTATTTCAGTGAATATTATATGAAGGTCTTACAAAAAAAAATTTTGTAGCTGTTCTCATTTTCAGTTCACTATTTCCATAAAAACAGTAGAAAAATCTTTTGATGTACTTATCCAATCTGCATCTGAACAAATGTTCTTACAACGCATTAATCCTACACCAGGTAAATAAACTGCATGTGTCACTCTACAGCAGCAGCTAGTTAGCACCAAACATGGGTGATTTATTTAGTTTTAGTCATTTAGTTAGGTTTCACCTTCCAAACCTTCCCTTGTGTGTTGAAAAGATGGTTGGGGTTTATGTGTCTCTGTTCAATTCCTACTCCAAATTCTTAATCTTGGCTCAAACAACCTTACTCTCTAAACATCATGGCTGAACTAACTGTGACGCTCTCTGTGCTATGTAGTTTAGTATGCACAGTTAACATGTGTTTATGACACAGCACATAAGCAAGCATTTGGAGATACTGAGGCACATTAGGTCATGATTTAGGACACCATGACCTAGCTGATCAACTACCTGGTTTGAGAGGGACATTACAATTAATTTGTGGCTGAACTGCTCCTTTAACATGATCAGCATCAGCACAATTCTTGTATATCACAAAGTACCTTTGTAAAAGGTTCAGGGCATGATGACATGACTGTATCTTAGAAATACTTGAGCTCATGAAATCCTCCAGTTGAAGCTGGAAAAAAATTAAATGTGTTGTACAATGTATTAATAAAATACTACATTGTTATTAAGAGTTCACTTTCACAGAGTAATCTTCGATCTGAGTCACTGGTCCTTAAAGCACAAATTACCACCAGGTTATTTATCTGTGATGTGAACTCGGCAAATTCAACTTCAAACTCTTTATTTCCATGATCCAGCATGTTGTCCTGTTTTTTTTTCATGTTGATGTAGATGTTCTGAAACTTTGCAGCTAGAAAGTCTATTCCCTCGATCTTTGAGTGGCTTAGCAATGAGAATGTTTTCACAGCTGTCATCATCTGAGATATCTGGAAAACAAATATGTCATTATAGTCCAGCTGGACCAAGGCAAATTTAGATCAAATTAGAAATGACTATTTACCTTCTTTAGCCTCTTGCAGAATCTCTCAAATTTGCCCAAAATGGGTTTCTCTGACACCTCAATTGGTTTTCCTGCAGGCTTCTGCTCAAGGATCAGTTCCTTTGTTTTGCGGAAGCAGGACTGGTACTCTCGAAATAGGTACATACACCCCTTTTTTACAAAAGCACAGAATCAATAAGTTAAACTGTGGGACATTCTCCATTTCCCCATCTATCTATCTATCTATCTATCTATCTATCTATCTATCTGGCAGTCTTTAATCTGACTGAAACAATGTTTGCAAAACAGAGAAACAGTATTTTAATTGTTCTCTCTTAAATAATTTCCTAGCCATTTTACCTATTAATTATACAATTTCATACTTCCACAGTGAAGCTATCTTCAAGTGGTTGAATGAATTGCATTATTTTTCTATATCTGCATGGTCTGGAGAGTTATTCCGTTTAATTCCACAGCGATGTGCCAACAATTAAAATGTTTAATATTCATTATTGAACGACACATCGCACATTTTAATGGTTTATAGCTAGATTTAATATTAATAACGACTAAGAGACAAGTTAGTTTCTGTTTATCGCCTACATTATAGCTGCAATAAACCCTCATCACCCTCTCTCTCTCTCTCTCTCTCACACACACACACACACACACACACACACAGGTCAGCTTGTCATTTTAGTGAGAAAATGGAACGCGTAACCACGACCGAGAGTGCTTACAACTGCGACTCCTTCCATAAATGTTAAATAAAATGTCTCCACATCTCCACAAAAAATTTCACCACATCAATGATTATAAGAATTAATTTGTTAAACATGTTTTCCTGTCCCATATAATAGGTGTGAAAACATTTTAAAAACTATTACAAGTTTTTTAACTATTATTATTATTATCATTATTATCATTATTATTGAAGATTGCAATGAAGATTCCAAATTACGTAAATTCACTGTTGTATTCTTATTAAATACTGGCACTTACATGATAACTCATGTAAAGTCCCTAAGGCTTATAACTTTAGATTATGGTTTGTGCTTTTTCACAACTACCTTGTCACACCTATTGTGTCTAGTCTGTAATCAAAAATATCTTAGGATCATCGAGTTAAAATTGATTAATTATTATTGAGACCCTGAGACACTGCTTCACTGGTACTTCTACATCTTCTTACCATGGACATAGCAACTTAAACCACTATTTAGTATTACCTGTATCTTTTTTATTATGATTTCCATGTCCTGATCCCAAATTTGAGAGCTACCATTATCAGTGATGTATGCACTGCAGCCTGTTAGCATCAGATTTGTAACCTGTCCAAAAATAGGATTATTTCCATTATAAAATTAAACTAAACTGGTAAAACTCAAACTATGGAAACTAAAGTAATGAATTTACTTTGATGAACAGTAAAGTAATATGATGAGAGGTGCTGCAATATCTCGAGACATACTGCATCATGAAGATGGAGTCTGTGATTAACTGGATACTCTTGGCCATAGTGACCTACATTTGAAATACAAAGATATGCACAAGAAATAAAAAAGCAATTGAAGAATAATAAGAATATAAGAGTTATTTATTTTAGGGAAAGATAAGTGGATCAACACTTACTGGATCAAAGCTGTAAAGGGGCTGACAGTTTTTCTCTAGCATGGACAGAAGTTTTACAGTGTCCTTTCCCTCGTTTAAGTACTCTGTTAATCTGGTATCCAAATCCCGCCAAACCTGCACAACAAGAACACAAACATTATCAAATGAGAAAAAAAAGTAATAATTATAACGCACTTGGTGTTTATTTACCTTCAATTTCTTTGATTGGTTTACAAGGAGGAAATTCAACACGGTTTTAAACTCGGTTCCTTTAATTTCTTCAGTGATGGAACGCAACTTAGCAGATATCTTCTTCCAATGTTTCAATTCTGTTGAAATCCCTGATGCCTCATCCTCTTTTCTTATTTGATCACTGTCTGTGAGCACCTGAAATACAACCATTCTCAGACTTTTAATTTTAATACAATTAACAATTTCATGGGTAAACGCAAAGGCATTATCAGGGACTAGAACACTAGAAGATAATATCAGTCTGTAAATCTAGCTGTCATTCAACTTGTCTATATACGTATCTACTGATCGATTGCTTTGCCTACAGACAGTTAGATATGCACACAGACAAACAGAGAGACAGACAGACAGACAGACAGACAGACTGGCTTATCAACTGGCACAGCCGACTGATAGAGACATGTTCAGTTAGTTCATCAACCTATAGATACTAGATAGACAGACTGACTGACTGATAAATGGATAGATAAATATATATATATAGACAGTCAGACAGACAAAAAATACAAAAAACCATGTGCATAAATCATATTACTTAAACAGGGAATAAAGTGGAAAAATGACCAAACACAATCAATCAGTTAAAAAAAAAAAGAAATACAAAATTAAAGAAGTGTTATGTAGACGATTGGCGTATGTAGTGCTATAGCATTATTGTTATGCTACAGCTATTCTATTTCAAATACTGACTGTTAACGTTATGAGAACAGTAAGTTTTCATATGAAAGTCTGCACCTGATCAATCTCTTTGCACCACATCATCAGAACTTTCTCGCATTTGCGTATCATGCCCACATCTTCACCTGCTGCTTTCATGTCATCAGCAGTCATAAGTCTGGAGAAGTCAATACCTGAGGCCTCTGACAGCTGAACACTTTCCATCATCATCTGAGCTTCTGCAGAATAAATCAGAACACATGGCTGCTTAAAACTGGGTTAAGATGTAACCCAATGTGTTTTTGGGTGGATGTGTTATATGTTTGGATGGACATTTTTAATTTATGTTTAAAACCAGTGTCACTGATGGTTACCTTATCTTATTATGACTTTTTTTTACTATTTGTTTTCAATTCATGAATGTACATTAAACACATCTCAAGTGATTTTTACTCTTAAAATCATACCTATATATTGTTAAATAAATTATTGTAGAGTGCCTTTCTCTGACTCACTAACTCAAACCCTGTTTTCACTGAGGTCGATCAACTGATTCATTATTAATTAATCAATATTTATTGGTTGATTACAAAGCAGAACAGTACATATGTTACAGTTTAGTAGGCTTACACTCATAAATCTGCTAGCTAACAGCATGCGTTACAAAAGAAGAGGCATTTTACAATACATGCTGTTAACATGTTTGAATATCTGTAGTCATCTGTTTGCAATCTGTTGATTATCTGAACCTATGCAGAAATAGGCTGATTATTTTTTTTATTATTATTAATCACGGACTATACCTACAAAACGTTATTCCCTCTCATGAGTACTTCTTCATTATCTCTGCTGAGGATGTTCATACAGTTGGGCAACAAAATCAGTGTCCCTTATGCTGTAGGGGGCACACTGCTAGCATGATTTAGGTAGCAACATGCAACTACACGTTTTACTAAAAACCAAATACATATTCCTTGCAGTGACTTATCAGTCTAGTGGGAAGTGTTGTGTTGTTATAGGAAAATAATCCACGCTGGGTTGGTGTGACATGGCCTGATGTGAAGCAGAGGTACCTGGTTTATACCTGGTGTTTGCCGAAGCAGAGATGTTTCTTATGTACATCCGGAAGATTTAAAAATGTCATTCATTAGATGGCATGTCAAACATATAGTAATATTTCTAAATATTAGCACACAAAATCCGATATTTCTAATACTAATTTATAAAAAAAAAATAATAATAATAATAAAAATAATAATTGAATTAAACAAAGAGGAGATTGTGAGATTCTTGAACGACCCCATTTGTAAATCAAGCAACCCCTACCTGATGTAACATTATACACAGATTTATTATTTTGCACATTCTTCTTGCCCTGATTTATTTACTTTCATTGTTAACAGTGTAGCCTAAGCTGGAAATGGAATTGCAGTCGGTGTATGGCTGTTAACTGAAGTGCGGTTTGGCACATTCTTTACTGCAAATAAAACAGCCTAAAAATAGTGATGCCCTGAAACAATTTTTACTTTAACTATGGAAAAGACGACTAACTGACTAGTCGAATACGTTTTTTGAATTACTGGTCAACTAGTAAAAATTAGTTGTTGTGCAGCTCCTATATTATCATTAGGTAGCAGAATTAACACAGTTAAAATGAACAGTTTATCTAGATTTCTTTATCCATTTCAGTACTTTGTTTTTGTAACTTACCTTTTTTAAATAGTTTTTTAATGTGATATTTAACTCGAGACGTGATTTTTTTTCCACTTTCTTTTTTAATTTATTTTTATACCTATGTATTATTTATTATTTTTGTCCTCCTTTGTATAATTGAGCTCTTTTGTATACTCTGCATATGTAATAACAATGGTGCAGTATTGATTTTTTTTCTTGTTCTTGTCTCTATTTCTCTCTGTTACAAGAAATAAATACAAAGACTTGAGGGGAAAAAAGTAGTTAAACCCTTACCATCTAGGAAGTTAATGTAGTTGAATATGGCATTTTTAAAATTCTGCTTGATTTTCTCTTCATCTTCAGTGTTGGTCAGGATGCCCCAGTCTTCTGTTGCACATATTGCAGGTAAATACACCTTTGATAACAAATCTCGTTGTCCCATCAGTACACTCTCTGAGGCATCGAGCATGGAAAAGCTGATCTCCTAAAATAACAATGTACAGGTTACCTCTGAAATGAGCTCAGATAGAAATGGTGGACGGATAAAAATGTAAAAGAATAAAGTGCCGAATTTCAGCCTCACCTGATGGATGGTCTCTGGGTTGATGGCAACATTCACGTTGTTTCTCATAAAAAACAGACAAAGCCCAAAAAGAGTTGTCTCTTTTAAGTTTGCCAGAAACAGGCGCATTATTTTGGCTCCCTCTTCAGTGCCAGGAAAAGTGCGACCACATTCTAATACATGAAAGGATTTTTGAGACAAATATATATATATATTGGGTTTTTTTTTTGCAGAAGCAATTTTTTAAGTTAAATTAAACTCCTAATTGATCAATAAAATGTATTGTTTTAGCCAATAACTACTAATAATGAAGTTACTGATAACCATTTGGTTACACCAGTTGATCTGGAATACTGTTACTGTACTGCGTAGTTGGTGTATTTGTTACATCTGCAAGCACTTGTGTACTTTAAGGATTAACATGATCATGGGTTTACTTCCTTAACTGTCTATTAAACAATTCAGGATATTTTAAAGAATAGCAGTTAAAGAAAAAAGGTTTCAAATCCTGTAGGCTTTAAATACATATTTTAAACTTACTTTAAACATACACGTTGTTTAATGAACTGTGCTAATCAGCCCAGATTATTATAAATATTTCATAGAAAAATGCATACAAATCTGTTATTATCCTTTTAGATTCTGAATCATTACATTATCATATAAAATAAGTTACTAAAAACAAATATAGCTGCACATAAACAACTCTGAAATAGTGCTTTCTTGTATGAGAACAAACTCTGTCAAATGTTTTAATAGAACCAAACAATATTCACAATCCTAGAGAAGTCTAAAGAAACCTCTTACCTATTCCTGGTACTTCAGATTCTTGGTACACAAATGCAATTGTTCTTTCCCCTCCCTTGACAAAGAAATCATCAAACGGGGCTAACTATCGAAAGAAAAAATTGTCCTGGTTAGTTGATACATTTAAAGGGCTAGTTGGACCACAAATGTTCCCCAAATGTAGTCAATCAACCAAGATATGTTTGTTGGCTAAAATCTGTACATTTTGTACATTCTGAATACACAAACTGTAAGGGGACAGCCGGCTCAGCCTTGTGCCATCACTAGGGTAGGCACAGAGTAAGCAGAAACATTGCTAGGCCAGCTTCTGCCACTAGAAGGAGCCAGAGAGCACTTTCTTTATTATAATCAGAGGCAATCAGCACCACCTGTGCCTGGGTCTTTTTAAGGTGAGCTCAACACTCAGTCAGTGCTCAGTTTGAGCCAACCTTGCTAAGTACTGGTGTGCAAGGCTCAGTTGGTAAACTGCGGTAACCCTGGGTACATCTTGGTAATTCCTCTGTCCTCTCTAGCTAACTCTTGAGCTCCCTAAACTCTGAGTGGGGTGTGTGTGTGTGTGTGTGTGTGTGTGTGTGTATGTATGTATGTATGTATATATATATATATATATGTATGTGTGTGTGTATATATATATATATATATATATATATATATATATATATATATATATATATATACACGAGAGAGAGAGAGAGAAACACACACATATATATTATATAAAATTTTTAAAGATGTTATTCTCCAGGCTCAGCCTAGACTTTTAGTGGGCCTGAGCTCTTAGTTTATTCTTGGGCCTTTGGTTCAGCTCACTCGGGTCCAACCCTGTCTCTCTGTGGGTGGCTCACTGGGTTGAGTGCTCGCCTCAGATCCCCGGCTTCAAGCCCTGCAACCCCCCGTTACACAAACAGATTGAACTTATTGTGTAACAGAGCACAGAAGTTATAGCTAAGTTAATTATTAGGTTAAGACAGGGGATTTAAGGCAGAAATAGTAAGCATAGGATGTGCCTCTGACCAGACTTATTGTAGGAAATGGAAGCCATATATACAGTGTAAATCTGCCCTAAAACTTACAGATGGTGCATCAAGAACAAACTCTTCAACCACTGCATCGTCCAGACACAGGACAGCAGCCAACACTTCAATAATGTACCGGTGAGCAGCCTTCAGAAGACTTTGTCGGCTCTCCCTTGCTTCTTTGAATTTTGCCTAAAGAAGGGGGGAGTATGATAATCTACAAGGATAATCTTACGATACACTACATAAAATGATATCTTAGCAAGTGAAGATATCTTGAACAAAGGACAGGTTATATAATATTTCTCATTATGAGATTATTATATAACAAATAAAACTATTAAGCCTATTTCTGCACATATTTTCTAATTTCAAGCTTAAACATTTCATTCTATTTGCAGCTAATTTTAATTTTTTTTCTAGAAACAGACATTCAAAATAATAAGAATTATCTGCCAGTAGAATAAGATATTTTTACTTGTATCATTTTTTTGCAATGTAGTGGTAGAAAGTGTAATAATCAGTCCTAATTACTGTGTTTTGAACTAGGGCTGTTGTAATTTATCATGATATCTGTATATATTGCACATCACTGATATTGCTATTGTCTTTTATAACATTTATTTATTTTTTAATAACAGTTACAACCTCTGATTGGAAGCAGCTGATTTTGTTAGTTTTATACTATTTTGAATCTTTGAAAAAGTTATTTGTAAAATACAACATAGTATATTCAGTGCTAAAAGATTTAGTTTTGACGACATTAAATAAAAAACAGCTTTTCAAGTTTTTTTTTTAACTGCAGCATTACTGTTTTGCTGGTAGTTTATTAGCAAGCCTATATATTATATATACAGTGCTGTGCAAAAGTTCTAGGCACATGCAAATAAATACTGTAGAGCAAAGATGTCTTCAAAAATAATGAAATTAAATGTTTCTACATTTAAAAAAAAAATAAAAACTTTAAGAAAAAAGCTATACAGAGCAGTAAACAGTAATAAATTAAACAAAGTCGATATTTGGTGTGATGACCCTTTTGCTTTAAATTAAAAAAAAAAAAACTGTAGTCTCAATTTGTACAATTTGTGCAGTTTTATAAGGAAATGAGCTGTAAGTTTTACTGAGCATCTTGCAGAACCAGACACCGTTCTTCTGGAGACTTTGTCTGTCTCACTTACTTCTTATTATTGCAGCAAAACCCAGCAGCCTCCATTATGACATACAAACATTTTTCTGTAACATTTAATTTTGTGCTGGAGAACTAATGTCTGGAAATCTAAAATGTTTTATACTGACTCGATAATCAAGTCATAAAATAAAAACCTAAGACTTTTGCACAGTACTGTGTGTCATATAAGTGTTTTCTAGTATCATGGTGTTTTGTCATATCACCCAAGTCTTTTAATTTGATCTCACCATTTTCTCTGTCAGGGATTCCTGAAGGGATGGCACACTACTAGTAGAGCATCCCGTGAGGTCCACAGTGGGCTCTCCGGAGCTACTCATCTGCAGAAAAAGTGCAATAATTCTTTAACACTGACTGAACTGATGCCTCCATTTGATGATACAAATTAGAATCGAGAAATGACAACCATCCTGCTATTAACTGCTTACTACCATTACAAAATTAGCCATGTTTTTTCCCAAAAAGTAGAAACTGTGGTTTTCTATTATGTGTCTGTCTTTTTTTAACTACTGTGATTACTGGTATACTTCTAATAAACAAAATGAAGTGGGTCCAACTTTGAAGGAATGTGAGTGGAGCTTCAGAGATGATTGATAAGACTCATTGTGTGTGTGTGTGTGTTTAATTACTATATTATATGCATATGCCATGCTAAGCAAGCGTTTATTATTTGTTTCATCCTACTTTTTGGGGCAGTACAGTCAAGAGTTATACACTATGAAAAACTCTATTAGCGCTTGTTCACGGCGCCATCTACAGGCGCGAGCGCGCAACTCCTGGCCCGGAAATAAGAAAATAGAGAATTAAAAGCCAACCTCAGCTTCGTGCAAACCAGTGACTTTTTCTAAAGAACTTTTAAAAATGTTAATTAGCCTTATAACTGGAGCATCCTCGACACTGGCTACATTTACATGCGCATCAATATTCTGATATTAATCGGAATTTGGCAATATTGTAATTAGCACTGAGTCATGAAAACACCTATATATATATATATATATATATATATATATATATATATATATATATATATATATATATATATATATAGTGTGTGTGTGTGTGTGTGTGTGTGTGTGTGTGCGCGCGCGCGCATGCTCAGTCCGCAAGGAATTGACAAAGGAAACAGATTAGATATTTAGGAATAGCAAACAGATAGGAATAGACATTCTTATAACAACCATATATACAGGAATATTCCGATGCCTGTACGCATATAAACATCGTATTCGGAATATGGCTGCAAGCTGAATATAGACCTTAAACGGAATTTGATGTGCATGTAAACGTAGCCAGTGATACACAAATAAGTCATTTCCTGTCAGGATTATTATCTGATCAGTCTGTCAGGATGTGGGGTTTCCACACACACACATTTTTTTTTTCTTTTCAAATTTGCTATCCTTGAAAAGAGTCACCTATTAATAAAATCTAGTTAATATTTACACCACTTAGGTTATTGAAATTGGGTAAATATGAAGTTAGTCAGAATTAAATGAAAGGTTTAGCTAACACTGAAGTTAACCATGTTAGCTAATGCTGGCTAATACCACAGCTACTCACCTGACAGCTGACCTACTGTAGCAAATATTTAAGAATTGTATAGGTTTTTATAATTCGTTTAATTCGAGCACTCGGGTAGTATTTCAGCTTTCTTTTTTTACTTTAGTGGAAACATTATTACATGAACTGAAATTACTTACGGTAATAAGGTCACTCTCTAGAGCGTTAGTAAGAAGGAACTCGTTATTTTTTGAATTTCAACCGACGCTTTCCGCAGCAGCGCTCGCGAGCTCAGTGACGCGCTTTCAGTGGAGTGAATAATAAAAACCTGCACTGTGCTGAAATACTCTTTAATAGCATTAAACCTACGAGTTTGCTCATGATTCTGTGTTAAATTATTAAACTTGGCGCTCCAAACTATAGAAGAACCCAAACTCAGAAGCAACAAACGTAGCAAATGATAACTGAGCACAGAGAGATGAAGAAACTGGCTTTATTATTAAAAATAAGTTTAATTCGTGTCACTCATATTTATAACGTGTGTTTGTACAATATATTTGCTTGTGGATCTTGTAATGTGGTTTATTAATTTTAGTTAATCACGAAAGCACTTAAATGTGCTGCTGCCATGATTAAATTTGACCTTGATATATCAGGCACTAGGGCCATGTGGTTCTTTGACGAGTCCCGGTTCCTGTTCTATGATTGGCTAGTATTAGGAAACGTCTTGTGCCACATCGAACATTTCGATTGGATGGGTGTTTTAAATCCCGCCTTAAGAATGCGGAAGTAGTACGAATACAGGTAGATGATAGCGTATAGGGCAACGCCGCTTTTCAGTTACCTTAGACTGCATTCGTTATTGTCTGCAGTTTCTTGACATAAATTGGACTTTGGACTGCTGTTCTATACGGAAAGATTAAGCACAGAGTTTGTGAGTTGATATTTTCCTTTTAGTTGTTATAATGTAAAAATAAAAACTAGTCGTTGTGTGTAATTCGTTTAGGTGGTTATGAATGATCATCTGTGTTAAATGAATAAATAGTTTTTGTCTTCAGCAAAGCACATAAAGGGAAGAGCATTAAGGGCACTGAAGCAAATGAAACAAGATATCTCTTCATATGTCTGTATATGTTTGTATAACTTACAAGTTGTGTTTTCATTTTCTGTAAATAAACGTGTGTCGAATATGAATGAACTGGTTTCACCTACAGCCTCAGAAGTACCTTTATTACACAGATAATAGACTTTGGTCTGAAACCACCTGTTTCTCTAGGTCTTTGTGTGCTTCTCTAAACTTTTACAACATTCATGATAGACAGACAGACAGACAGACAGACAAATGTGTGGATAGATATGGTAATACAACTTACACGTTAAAGTCTGTTGGGGGAAAAAGTCTTTATTGAATATTATATTTGCTCGTTGGGGGTGCACAGTGGCCTAGTGGCCTAGTGGTCACCCCATTTGCTTGGGGTTCGATTCCTGCCTCCGCCCTGTGTGCTGCATCTGCATGCTGTCCCCAGGGTTTCCTCTGGGTACTCTGGTTTCCTCCCCAGTTCAAAAACTTGTGTTGTAGGCTGATTGGCATCTCTAGAGAGTGTGTGTGTGGGCAGGTTTGTGCTCTGTAATGGGTTAGCACCCTGTCCAGAGTGCCCTGAATCCCCAGGGATAGGCTCCAGGCTCCCTACAACCCTGTGTGGGATAAGCAGTATGGAAGATGGATGGATGGATGGATATTTGCTTATAAGTAAATAAATCTCCATCATCTCCACCAAGAGGTGGTGAAGGGTGGTGTGTATGAGAAGGATAAAGAATACCTTAAACAAACAACTGGCCAAAGTAATATGGCTCCAGTCCTACTCAATCACTGAACAGTCACTTTGTGAAATTCTCCCATTAATAATTTCAAGTACTAAAGTCTCTTTATATTTGTGTTTATGGCAGCGATGGCAGGCAATGCAGTGGTGGTAATGCGGCTGCTGGCTTCGGCCTACTCTGTGGCTGAGAAAGCAGGAGCGATTGTAAGGAAAGTGCTGCACAGTGGAGAACTGGGTATCGTTGAGAAGGTGAGCTTCTATCTCAGACCGCTCTGTGGATCTTTACCTGTTATTCATTTAATTTGTGCTCTTCTCCAACACTACTTACAAGTAAAGTGAGAAGAATACACAGATTTAATAGGAGCAGAGGTATAAGTGCTGGGTTTTCCACCAACTGGCCAGAAACGTCAATAGAATGTCAGTATCACTAGAATGTAACGATGTGAATCTCATTTTGTTTTGTTGAGGTTTTCCTAACAGGAGTTCAATAAGCAAGAATTATTTGAAATAACCTGTTTGCACTTTATATACACAGTAGATGGAGGACTTTTGCGCAAAATGTCTTTATGCTTATTTTTTTTTTAAATCTAAAAAGTTTTATGTACTAACACTGTAGTGTACTGACAAATATTCACACTTTCCTTCCTGCAGTCTCAGCAGCCATGAGTAAAATGATTTTTTTATTCAAAAATGTTTTTATGCACTGTAGTGACTCAGTTATTGCAGCTGTTTAGATGCTATTTTCCAATTTACATCCTTATTTCTTCCATAATCATTTTTTCTGGGAAAACAGCAGAAATAAGAGTAAACCATATTTATGCATATTAATAATTTCCCTAAAATGAACAGGCTTTGGCTGCAGAAGGCACATCTTTTCCTTGAATCATTCTGTCGTACTTGAGTATTTGTTGTTTTTGTCATGTCCTTTTCTTTAATGGATTAAAATCCTCACTGTTAGCCATCACACAGGTTTATAATGTAATGCATGTTTGGCTGGACGTCACGTAACCTTTGAATAGATTTTCACCCTTTTGACTCAGTATGACTCTTAGTGTGACAGTAATGTGTGTGTGTATACTTGGCTGTAGATGTCTCTAGCTCCTAGGATGTTGAAGTGTGTACATTTCTACTGTATGTTCCTGACTGAGTCCTGATCTTTCACATTATCCGCGCTGTGTTTTCCTGTCTCAGACAGGGGTTGATGACCTACAGACACTGGCGGACCGACTTGCTCAGAAGAGTATATGTGCCTCTCTGTCGAAGCGCTTCCCTAAAATCACCATCATTGGCGAGGAGGTGTGTGTGTGTGTTTGATAAGTGGTGAAGCTAATCTTCCTGAAGCAGGTTTTTACTTCAGCTGTGTAAAGAAAGAGTTTATTATGCAATGCAAATGCTCATTAACAACACCTAAAACATTTACACAGCTTTACAATGATGGTGTGCTGTTACTTTCTTTGCGATGGAAAATGGGTTTCCATTATGAGCAGAAAAAAACAGCTTTTGAGGAGCAAACATTCCAGTTAAATTGTATGATGAAAAAGAGCTAGTCTCTGTTATTCCAGTATCGGGCATAAAGGAGCAATAAACTCAGAGCTGTAACATCAGTTACTGACAAAATTAGATTAGATTAAGATTTGATTAGAGAGCTTTACTGTCATTCTAATCATATACAAATATACAGTAGAATGAAATAGTGTTCTCCAAGGCCTTGGAGCAAGATTACAGAAAGTGACTACAGTGAAAGCCTGGAAAGATTTAGTGCAAAAATAGTGAAAAGATATGTAATAAAAGAGAATGTAGTGACAAAGTAGCAGTGCAAATCACAGAGAAGTACAAGACAATGATAGATACAGTGCAAGAATCAGGATCTGTTATCTGTCTATATTCTTCTGCTTCCAATTAGAGTTTGTAATTGTTATAAAATTCTGAAGATACCTGCAATATTTCAGAAAAGTGTAACATAATTTATCACAATATTGATATTATATCATCAAATTGCCTAGCCCTACTCTGTTGATACATGTTAAGACATGAAGTTGAAGAAATTTTTAAATGTTGTGATTCTAGTTCATGATGGTTTGTGCATTTTCTAAAGCAGACTATCTGAATAAAAATTGTTTGCTTTTTTCTGTATATAGTGTTATTATACTGTTATTGTCTACATAGTGTTAAATATTGTGATATAAGTTTGAGTTACTAATCTACTCAATCCTAAAACTGCTATTATTAATCTATTATTCTAATCTAACAATCTGAAGAGCTTCTTCGGTTCTGCTGATTTGTTTGAAACTTCCTTCATGTGTGATTCTCACTCACTCCTACTATTTATCTCTGCACTGCTAACAGAATGTACGTTTCCCTCTCATACCTCCCTGTTAGGATCTGCCAGCTGAGGCAGTGGAAGAGGACCTGATTGAGACCAGCCAGCATGATGGAATATTACAAAAGCCATGCCCTGATGAATACAGCAAGTTAAAGGAGGAAGAGGTAAGATCATGAAAAGAATTTAATTTATGTAAATCTCAAGGCACTTAAAACAGTTCCAAAAACAGTTACAGCAGTAAAAAGACAGAACTCTAAACCTAGGAGAGAAACACAAAGCAAAATTAAACATGTTGTTGTTCTTTCGGCTGCTCCCATTAGGGGTCGCCACAGTGGATCATTGGTCCGCATATATGATTTGGCACAGTTTTTTTTTTTTTTTTTTTTTTTTTTTATTTTTTTTTCCGG
>CM040472.1:11710445-11741218 GCA_022758105.1 Pangasianodon gigas | reverse complement strand
ATTAAACATGTATATAAAACGTTTGTATTATCACAAACATAGACAGAAATTTGGTGAAGCACTGTTTAAACACCAGCTATCAGACTCACTGGTCAGACCAGCCTGAGAGCTGTAAGTGCTTCCCGATCACTACGTTTTACACGCCCACACTTGAAGTGAATGTTTGAAAACTTGATGGAATGATATCTGCCTTGTGAGTGCAAGATTTTGTCTGAGATTAGCCCCACCCACTTTACACCGAACATGGAGGAATTGTGGTGAAGACATCCTTGAAATTTTTTAGAAGGTCATCTTATCCACTCTAAGTTGACTCCAACTCCCAAATCTAAGTCCTTAAAAGGCCTTGAAAGTCCCAAAGGCTACCTGTGAAGTGTCTGTGTGTGAACTTAAAATACTTTACATTTCTGTCTCTCAGCTGGTTGTGTGGGTTGATCCTCTAGATGGCACCAAAGAGTACACAGAAGGTAAGAGCATCCCTTCATCTCCATCTGACATGTGACTCATGGCTCTCCTATACACCTCTGTATGCACTGCACAGTCCATATCTCTGATTCTGACTGTGTTCTTAATTACATACCACCTTTTAATGTGAAGATGCTGTGTATAGTGTGTGTTGAATGCCTCTGCTGATGTTAAAACTTTAAAACAGGTGGTAGTGGGGTGCTGGGGTCTCTGTGGGTTTCCTCCGGGTTCTCCAGTTTCCCAATTCCTGAGAAGTAGGTGGCAGTACGTGGATTGGCTAAGATAAAATTGCCCATGTGTGAATGTGTGTGTGCATGGTGCCCTGTGATGGACTGGCGTCCCATCCAGGGTGTGTTTCCCCCCTCATGCCCAATTTTCCCAGGATTGGCTCCAGATCCACAGCATCCCTGACAAGGATAAAGCTGTTACTAAAAGTGAGTGAGTGAAAAAAAAAAAAGGTTCTACACTGTTAAATCATTAATCTTTCCAACAGTGCTCAGGAAGTCTAACAGGAGATATGGGGAGTGTCAGTGTTTTGAGTTGTGTGCAGTAACAATATAGTGCTTGCTGTATATGTCAGGAGTGAAACATGACGAGGAGTGGTGCTATAGTAAAATGGTTAACAACAGTGTAAAACACAACAAGTGTTTTATTCCTCTTCCTACATTTACAAGTACATTTAATACTGAGGAACAAACAGGAGTCAAGTTGCTCTTGTTACGTACCTTATAGCAGCTATAAACAGTCATTCCCTCAACAGCCTCCTCCCCTCCTCTTGGAGTTAATAAGACAAAAATGCACTTGTCATGTCACTGGGAAACAAGAAACTTAACATCCTCTGTCCTTAAGACTCTCTCATAGTGGAAAACCTGCTGACTGTTACAAAGCACTGACACTCAAGATTTGCTAAATGTTAAAATATCTCTTTATAGAAAACTATTCTAAAACTTGTATGTTTTTGTTAATTAGCAGCACGTGTTTCAATCTGTTCATTGTAAGTCATAGGTTATGTGGCGCGTCCACCATACAAGTTCCTGTGAATGAGCTGTTACTACAGAAACCATTAAAACAGCATTAATATAGACCTGTGATTTAACCAGCACTACTGTCAGAGGTGCTGCTCTTATAGAAAATGAATCAACACCTGACCAATCAGATTGGAGAATTCAGCAGCACTGTGGTATAACGCAGTATATCGTGTAATTGATTATTTGCACTTTATAGTAAAGGTTAAAATGGGGCATTATATTCTGAACAGAAATTTTAATTCACCTGCTCTCACTTGCAGTTTTCTCTGTTTTCATTTCTCCATTTCCTGGGGACTTGACTTCTGTTTTATATAGTCACACTGTCCTACACTGATCCACTAGCCCCCTTTAATCAATCCACCCCCCCCCTTCTCTCTCTCTCTCTCTCTCTCTCTCTCTCTTCCTGTCTCTATCTGTGCTTCAGCTGCATACATATTGAACAGCCCAGTTGTCTGTGTGAATTGGCTCGAGGCCCACAGATCTCCAACAAGTACGCTAATCCTTAATCTATTTTGCTTTCCAATCCTGGCTTTACCACACCCTTGTCAACTTCCCCACCTATGTCACATGAGTGTATAGTTCAGCAGGAGCACACCTGAACTGGTGTGTAAATCTTCAAACAAATCACTGTTTGTTTCCTTCACACTCTGTACAGTGCCATATCGACTTGCTAGCTAACATGTTTTTAAATATGTGACCTGCTCCATTACTGAGTCTCTCTTACGCAGGAGCACATTGTGTATTTTATACATTTCTGTATCAAAGAACGTTTCTGCTGATTTCATGTTGATCTTTGTGCCTCAAATATTAGAAGAGCTATTTAGTGCTCATTTGGACATAAACTGTCAAACTCCTTGTTTTTGAGGAAAAAAACTGAGGCTTGCAATAAATGATGCTTGCTATAGAATTTTAATTGTAATGTAAGGCAACATGAACACTTTTTTTTACAGCCGAGAATAATGAAATGAAATGCTAAATTGTTCTGAAAATTGCATTTATATTTTAATTGCATAATCATTAACCTTTACTCTCAATGTCAGTGGATACCATGGCAATGTAATATAGTGTAGGAATGATAATATTGTTATATTGCATAAGCCAATACTGGATCTGTAATTGTTATACTGACATAGACACAATAAATTTCAGCAGTAGTGCTACACTATGCATTATAATCATAGAAATAATGTCAAATTGTGTCTCCTTCTTAAGCAAAAATATCATAAACAGATCTGAAATTTCTTTACCCATAATAATTGTCATAGTTAATTTACTTGCTTTACATTTTTTACAGAAATTGCCAATTTGTCTGACAGAATATAAAAGTTTTTAGAGAGTTACGATGTCCCAGTCGTTATGCAGTTGACCCGTCGTACTTTTGCACCTAAGGCTTTAAAGCGATTTAACAATGCTGTAAGAACCACACCTTTTCAACCATAGCACATTGTCATTTATTTGAAGCTTCGCCAATAAACTTCCCAAAAACAGCCCAGAATCAGGCTTTTCACCTAAAATTTGATTTCTACACAAATCAACCATTGCCACTTCTGACTCTGAATGATAAGATACTGTATATATTTTAAGAAAGAAAAGCCATTTTAAAAAGAAGTGTGCCCATCATGTGGAGTGTATTATCAGAGAGACGTGTTTGTTTGTGTGTTCTCAGGGCTCCTGGATCATGTGACCGTGCTGATAGGCATCGCGTATAAAGGAAAAGCAATCGCTGGAGTGATCAATCAGCCCTTTTACAACTATCAGGTCAGGCTGTTACACATACTACAGTACAGATGGTCCATATTGGCCAAAGCATTCATAAATCTATTATTATAATCATTGTCATTATCAATAATAATAATAATAGTAATAATAATAATTTCAATGGATTGGTGTCCTATCTAGCATTTATTCCTGCCTTGTGCTCAATGTTCCCAGGTTTCTTTTCTGTAGTTAATGGGGCTGCATTTGATCAGGAAGTGTGTTTGTATGATGTCTCTGACAGAGAAAAGGTTCGGAGGTGTTGTGTGTAATGCTGTTTTTAGGTTTAGTAATACACGTGTGCAATGTGAAATTTCAGGCAGGTGCAGGTGCCACTTTGGGCCGAACTCTCTGGGGAATGTTGGGTTTGGGAGCCTTCGGGTTCCAGCTACAGGAAGTCCCAGAGGGGAAACGCATCATCACCACCACTCGTTCTCACAGCAATAAACTCGTTACTGATGCCGTGCAGGCCATGGATCCTCATGATGTCATCAGAGTGGGAGGAGCTGGGAATAAGGTGTGTAACGAGGCTTATTATTATTATTATTATTATTGTTATTATTATTATTATAATTATTATTATTATCACCTTTCTGATTTATTTTATGCCATGAGCTCAGGTGATGTTGATTGACACAAGACACAAATCATCCTAAAGCATACTGCCTCTCTGAATTTTTTGCCTAACTGAGTAACAGAAGCTTGCAGAGAGTTGATGTGCTTACAGTGAGGATGTCAGAACTGGGTCCTGGCCAATACTAAGAGCTCTGATATCAATTTCATATCAAAAGTTTAAAAAGTGGGATGAGTGTAATTTTCTCAGTAATATTTCTTGACGAGTATAATTTAGGTCGTAGATCTCTGTATTTATTTAATACACAATATTATAATTGTGAAAACTTTAAAACATTACTGTTACTGGTAGTCAGTTTGGGCTGGATTTTGAGCTAATATCTACATAAGGTCAGCTGTCTTCTAAGGGTTTTTGTTTAGGTGAAGGTCACATGACCCTTGTTCTTCTTGTGCCTGATTTATATTTCTGCTTTATTCTGAGTTTATACTCTCACATTGGACAGCTTTAAATGAACAGCACAAGCAAGTAGATCAGTTTTTTCCCCTGCGGTTCACACACGGTGTAACACACGGTGATATGAACACATTGTATAATGGATTTATACAGAAAATGACAATCATGATATTACTGCATGTGTGAATATAAAGTGTGAGGCTTTAAACACGCCGTTGCGCATTCAAATCAGAAAAAAAAAAAAGATTCACATCAGAAAATCGGTCCAACGGTGTCTGGTGCAACTGCATCAATTTACAAGAAAGACAAATGGATTAAAAAACGTCATTGAAAATCGAAGCACACAGCAGCTGATGTACATTCGCGTGTCTGTGTGTAGGTGCGTGCGTGAGCGAGCATCTTAAGTGAACTGCACTAAAACTTTTAGGCTTGGACCTCATTTGAATCATATCAGTGCTGAACCAAATCATAGTGGATAAGTAGTAAATCATAAAAACTGTGTTGTTTCTGTAGCATATCGTATACTGTGTACTGAGATGTATATTGTACCCTCTGTAAGAGGAAGCTTCACACCTCTACTCATTATAATGGCCAGTTTAATTCTCCAGGATTGTGTGCTTTACTTTCTTTTTCATCTAACATCCTCCCAATAAAAACACAATGTACAGTTAGGTGATGCAAACCATAGCAACAACAACAAAAAAAAAATCTAAAGCATCTATCATTCAGTGATTGACAGAAGTGTGGATTTAAACTAATTAACCTGAAGTGCTTTGATACAAGAATTGCTCGATACTGCTGCATACAGATGAGTGAAAACACTTCAGAAATGCTTTCAGTGAGAAGTGACTTGGTTTATAATTGATCATGCAAGATATATTTTTCCCCCAGCATTTTTCTGAAGGAGCAAGAGGATTTTTTTTCCACATATGAGATGTAACAGTTTTTGGTGATAATATTGATTATACTACTAATAAAAATGATAACCCGCTGAAGTCACAGTTCTCCCTGGCATTTGTGAAAAGCATCTTATAATAGATGAATTATTTCTTTTTCATAACTCATATAAACAGTCCAAAATAAAACAGTTGGTTTATTTAGGGTAAAGCTTTTCCATATCATCTGCACTGCTTCTAACTGCTCTACAGATTCACAGTAGATGTGGATGTCCAGAGATGGCGACTTCAGACTTTCAGAAATCATCTCTGATGATAGCAGCTTTATGACTGCAATTTGAGAAACATCTTTTTGCTTGTTTCTATGATCTTCAAGCAAAAAATAATGCTTTGATATGTGGCCCAAATCATTTTATAAAAGATTTGCTCAATGTGATTGCTATTCTGAATTTTGGGTTAAGATCAGAGGGATAAAATTGCTGCATGTACCACATATGCCAAAAGAGGAAGAAAGATCAGTGTTACTACATTCTGATATCTCCATCCACAAAGTTAAAAACAAACCCATTGATATCTCTGAATCTATTTTTACACAGACTCCCTCCTTGTGTCTTGATAAGATGAGTGTTACTTCCCGTGCCTTTTCTTCACAGATTATTCAGCTGGTGGAGGGAAAAGCGTCAGCGTATGTGTTTGCCAGTCCGGGCTGTAAGAAGTGGGACACCTGTGCAACTGAAGCCATTCTGCATGCTGTCGGAGGTAACACCTCATTTCTCTTTGTGTATTATTTCATTCTGTTTTATTGTTATTACCTCAAGATCAAGCAATGTACAAAACAGTGATGTGAAATGAAGCTCACTTTTTGCGACCCCAAAGGAAAGCTGACGGACATGCACGGGAATGCTTACCGATACGACGCCGATGTGAAGCACATGAACTCGGCTGGTGTGTTAGCCACACTGAGGGACCATCAGTTTTACGCCAGCAGAGTTCCCCAGTCCGTCCTCAAGGCCCTGCAGTCCGACTGAAACAGCCACAACGGCTTTATGGACGTCTTCCTGCCTTTCAGTTTGATTCCCTTCAACTGAAATCATTAGAGAAAGAAAATAGATCTGGGATTGTTACTGACACAAGTTTTAAATTTTTTTTAATTGCAACATTCTCACATTTGTCTAATCTGCCAATATTTTGGCATGTCAGAACACTATGTTTTTGTACGTACACTGAGATACCAGTTAATTGCATCAACCAGTCATATATGTTACCTTGTTTGTGTACATTTGCTGACTGTAGCCCATGTGTCATAAAAGTGACATTTGAATCTGGAATGACTGACAGTGACACAGGTGTTTTAAACTCTCCGATATTAACTGAAACCCTGAAAGCCAAGCCCTCTTCCCCCTGTCTTATATCTCTCAACTCCTCTCAATTTTCCTGCTTGAAAGATGCAATTGACAGATGGCAGCCCTCACATTCTGTCACGATATATGTAGAATGTTTGGAGATCATTAATGTGAAATATATCAAAATACTGTATATTTTTGAGCTAACATTAGACAAGTATATACTTAATATCAGTTAGCTATATTTATTAGGGATGCCACAGGAAAAAAAAAAAAAACTTTGGCTGAAAGTGGTCACAAAGGGGAAACAGGCCCAGAATGAAGTGTAAAATTTACATTTTGACAATTTTAATGGTTCCTGCATCGTTTTACATTTGACTTCCTGCTTCATCCTCCGTTGCCTCTACTTCACAAAAATTACAGTATGAGTATGCATTTATTGTGTGTTGAATTAGAATTTTATTTAAATAAGTTAATGACTTTTAACAGTATGTCTGCTATAAGGATAAATTTGCCAGTTAATTTAATTTAATTGTTGTCATCTCCTCTTGACATTAGCATTAACTCCACAAGAGTAAACACCACTCTACTGAGATCTGTTTATCTTGTATTTCATAAAGCAATTCACTTGGTGTTTTTTGTGGACTTTGATTTCTGGAGCTACAGTCACCAGAGCCTCTCCTATGGCCATCCATGCTCAAAGTCCCAATTATTTCTGGGTGTCTGTTACGCCGATACAGCTGCATCAGTCGCAGCTGTCTTGCTGTGAATTTACACGCTCTTTAACATCACTTCTGGCTTGAGAAACGGCCTGCAGGCTGAAAAACGTCCTTCAAAAAGCACCTAGTAGTCAGAACCTGACACTGATGAAGAGCTAGAGGATGATTAACACACACTGTACATAAGAAACGATGAGCTCCAGGCTCTTAACAGTACACCAACAAGGTATCAAAAGCATAAATATATCTAGCAAATTGTTCAGTAAGTGTAGGGGGGGAAAAAATCTGCATCTTAAGAAACAAAAACTCCAATTACTTCCTGTACTCACCACCATCAATGTTATTGTATACTTAATTAATTTTAATGTTAATTTACCTCTATGATTTTGTTGTTAGGTTTAGTGAATGTTTGTCTCTTTGGAGATCTTGATTCACTATGTTCCTGGGAGACATTTTACAAACAGAAAATAAAGCAGCGGTCACGTTTGACTTAACCTTTGTGTTTTTCTTACAAAAAAAAAAAAATCAAACAAATATGTATGGTTCTAGTTTAATGTGATTTCAGAAGGATCATATTATTAAGAAATTTCTTTAGCTTTTTGGCACGATTAAGAAAACAAGGTGACAAAACCCTGTATGAGCATGGAAAAAATGAGGAAGTTTGTTTATTAGTTTCTCTCATTAGCAGAGAGCCTGTCTTGTTTTAAATTGACCCAGTGCAAAATTCTGGGGTCAAACAGGTAATGTGTATACACTCGACTCTACACTCTAAGGTAGGGAGCTATACCTTAATTGGAACACATGTACACCTGCACATTCTTGCAATAATCCAATCAGCCAATCGTGTGGCAGCATCACAATAGATAAAATCATACATATACATGGCAAGAGCTTCAGTTAATGTTCACATCAAAGACTGGTTTAAGCTGACAGGAAGGCCACATTAACTCAAATAAGCACTCTTTACAACTGTGGTGAGCAGAAAAGCATCTCAGAATGCACAACACTCCTTGAGGTGAACCTTGAGGTGAATGGGCTACAACAGCAGAAGACCATATTGGCTGACTGATTCCAATCCTGTCAGCCAATAACAGGTTACAGTGGGCACAGGCTTATTGAAGCATTTTTTTTGTTGATAGAAAAAATGTATCATGTGTTGGGTATTTTTTTATTATTAACTGCATGAAAGCTTAGACAATACCCGAGTTCACCCCCCGCTGATATGGGTTTATTTGTAGCACATTTTGGTCTGGGTTCACTTCCCCTCCCTGCCAGCAGAGGCTGCGATCAGCAGAATACTAGTGCTACCTCTGCCAACTATTTCCGGGTTTAGGAGTATTTAAGCGACTGAAATAAATTAACTCACTGTGAAGTCTTGCCCATCATCTGTTAAGTATCTCTAAAGTAAGTTCTGAGCCTCTGTTTCATTCTGACTGTCTTATTGTTTGGTAGATATTTGACTTGTGTATTGGTGTACTCTTTGGATTACTCCTTGGCCTTGTTTGTTTGGCCTTGTTTGCCTAATCATTGTGATTGTTCATACATATAATTGTTGCCCTGTGGGGGAATCGGGTTTCAGTTCATGCACAGCAACTTCTCTAAATTAAAAGTGCAATTTTCTTTCTGTTAATTCTGTAAATCCTGATTCCAAGGTACACAAATGTTTTTCACATAACTGTATACTGCATATTTAAAAGTTCTGGCCAGAAATATAAATAAATGTCAAAGGATTGTTTCAGGCTTTACATACATCTTTGATACAGGACAGTTATGTGACATTATAATTACAACTAATTACAACTACAACATAAGCTCCATTCAACACGTTGGAAACGTTAGTTATTATTGATTCCCCCTGCTGCTGTTTTATGGCTAAGGCACATGGGGTCAGTAGACACACACTGGTTTGTAGTGCATTCCAGTTTTCTAACTGAGCATTCGCATTTGATGTCATGGCTAGAAGGCTCATAGGGTCCCTGAACCGACCCTGAGCTCAGTTTACTGTCTGTGCACATGTTCTTCCTGTGTCTGTGTGGGTTTCCTCCAGGTTCTCTAGATCCTCCAGGTTTCCTTCCACTGTCCAAAAAAATGCAATTAGTTGGACAGGCTATGCTAAATTGCACCTAGGTGTGAATGCATGTATGCAGTGTGTCCTGCAGTCTTCCTGGGATAGGCCCTGGATCCAGGATAAAACAATTACCAAAGATAAATGAATGAAGGACTTCATATTAGGGAGAAATGAAAGGCAAAAACCAAGTTCAGTGGACTTCATTCATTCATTCATTCATCTTCAGTAAGCGTTTTCTCTTGGTCAGGGTCATGGTGGATCTGAAGCCTATCCCAGGAACTAGGCCCATTTTTTAACAAATTCAGGTGGTCTGAACACAGGCCATGGGTTTTAAGTGAAAGGAAGAGAACTGAAGCCAATTATCATAGATCAGTAATATTGAAGGGCAACTCCATGTGCAAAAAACTGACTGACTTACTCGCCCTGACCTGTTCACCACAATTCGATTTGGTTGCCAGCATTGAGCTCCTGAAGCTGTGCTCTCTGTAAGGCATGAGAAACTGCAGTGGGAAAATTAGCATAAAAAATGAATTTACACCAATTAATTACCACACCGTGTGGTTCACTAAGAGGTAAAATGTGAAGCTTTATACAAAACTCCCCAGGCTCCAGAGGTGATATTTTTATCAAATACATTTGCACCAAACCAAACAATTACAGATATACCTAGGGGAATGTGCATTACTGTTTTCTATGGAGTGGTTTTGAACATGTTCATCAAAACACCCATATGGCCTGAAATCTGGTCAAGCACTTGTGTTAGCAAGCTTAAGTTTTTTAATCTGAAAAATCAGGCTATGTATAGCATTCCTTAAGAGTTTTTTAGCTTTGCCGTGCATTAAAAGTTGTGATGAAAGAAATCACAATGTGCTATATTTAAGTGAGTCAGATTGTTCTCAAACCAACAGTCTGTTTAAACCTGGTACTAGAACAAGTCTCGAGTGATCGGATCACAAGTGGTCAGCCGAGGTGGATACCCGTTCACATGTGGCCTGTTAATGTATTTCACATGCGTACTGTATTTATCAACCACGTGTGATGGTATGTCATGGCTAGAAAGCAACACAATGTCACTTAAACAGCCTCAACACTACTACCCTAATAACAAAGCTCAAAAGAATAAGTGCATATATGTGGTGGTCTGGGAAAACCTGTCGGATGTTGCTGTGGCTCAATTCTGGCCAAATAGCCGATAATGACAAAAAATTAGGTTTGGACCAAATTTTCTGTCTATCCCATACTTTGAAATATCTACTTTAGAAAAACAATATTATATATATTTCAGCACAATGATGCAGAAATGTTTTTAACTAAATGTGTGAAGGCTTTTTGCAAAGATTTTAAGTGGATAAAAACAGCTGTAGGCTATGAATAAAGGCAGTATTCATAATAATGTTTAGTATATTTTATATTGTATTCATTCCATGTTAGTGTCTCAGTGCGATTGGAATGGAGCCATTAAATGTGATTTTCTCCCTTTACACTTTTGGGTGCAAGCAGAGTTTAAAATGCGAGAACTTGGGCCTGAGAGAAATATATTTCAGTTCAGGAAAACGTAGTTTTTAAAACTTTATATAGTATGAAATATCAAAATTTCAAAATCTGAAGGGTTTTCCCAGGCTGTCACATAGCTATTACAAAGTCTGAAAGCATTTCCTCATTAAATTGTGAGGATGAAGGCTTTAGGCCCTACATATAGATTACTATCAGTGGCAGACTGCATAGCATTTGTGCAGCTTTTGCTCAGTTAACCATATGTCATCAAAGGAAATGAGCTTGGCAATGGAAATAAATGTTGGGTTTTTTTTCTGCACACACACACACACACACACACACGCACACAGACGTCTAATGAACTTGACCACAGTACACAATGCGGCAGCTGAATATCCATGGCCAAAATAAAATACTGTATGTCCCTTCTGAAAAATGCGTATACACTATATTAAAGTCAAACATCAAGACTATCATTTCAAATATTCTAATATTCTATTAGACATTGCTGTAATATTCTACAGCAATGTCATACAGTAGGCAATTTCTTAATGAAGCAGTAATAAAAACATGCCATTTCTCTAAATAGATATTTCATCAAGGTGCTAAAACCGTCATGTTTGCTTATGTACAGTATATTTCTATTATGAGAATGTGTGAACAGTTTCACTGCCACACATACATTCATACAGTAATGAACAGATCTCATTGAGAATGGTAAAAAGCCTATGTCTGAGAGGAGAGTTTATATGGCCAGTAGTGCTTGTTTTAATAGCCTATAGAAATTTCTTATTCATTCATCTTCAGTAACTTCCTTATCCTGGTCAGGGGGGTTACAGAGCCTATCCCAGGAACACTGGGCACGAGGCAGGAATACACTCTGAAAGGGATGTCGGTCCATTACAAGACACCACACACACACACATTCACACACACATTCACACCTAGATGCAATTTATCTTATCCTGGGAGGTTTGAGGAAACTGAAAATCCCAGAGGAAACCCACACGGCCACAGGAAGAAGATGCAAAACTTCACACAGACAGTAGTCTGAGCTCAAGGGTCAACAGGGGACCCTGGAACTATAACTGGAAATGTAATTAATGTTTGCAACCCCCCCCCCCCCCCATCAGAAAAATCAAATGATTGTCACATGTATAAGACACAACAGCATGTATTAGCTATTTGAAAGAAAGTAGCTTGATTCCTTGCAAAAACCACAAAACCTGGCAAAACTGTCTGTCCTTCAATATTATCCATGATAGACCAGGGAGTATTAGCATGACACAGATGTGTCCCTGACCACCTCTGAATGTAATCTCAAGTCATCCATTCATAATCTGATTACAGTCTGTCCTAGGTGTGTTTGCACCTGCTTTTTCATGCAGTCAAGTGAAATTCGAACGTGAACTGATCACCAAAAATGGATGTAAAAGCAAGATGTAAAACTGAATGTGATTTGATCACCAGAAACGGATGTAAAGACAAGATATAAACAGATCCTAAGGTTTGGTGCTAGAGAAATGAAAAGTCTATAAGCCTGCACAAACATTTGCTTTAACTAACTGTATGGGTTCTTTCTGTAATTTCTTTGTATTACCTGTTAAACATACAGTACATTAGAATTTAAAGGAATGACAAAGACCCACAAATGATGTAGAGTTAAGATCATGAATTATTTTTCATTTTCGTTTGGCAAAAAAGGAGAACAGTACGCCCTAGAAAGAATACTACGAAATGTAGTCTTGGCTATTAAATCCTAAACGACACTCCCTCTTAACTGAAAAGATTTTTATCAGAAAGCTATTTAATCTGGAGAAAGAGTAATAAACATTCTGTGGTTCTTTCCGGGTGATGACTGCAAGTCCAAAACAAATGCAATGACTCCACCAATAGATGTGTTAAAGCATTTAAACTGTTCCCAAGTCTTACAAAACCCTCAAAGCTCCCTGGTCTGTGCAGAACTGTGTTTTTAGATGTCAGCTCTAATCCATGCTCATCCACCACAAAATGGGTTTATTAAGAGTCTCATAGTTTAGCCTGCTCTGCATGGAATTCATTCCCTGAATTACAGAGAAGGTGGCGAATAACCAATAACTTCGTTTTTTTTTTTAACCGCCGCCAACATCAGCTGATAGAAACTTACTGGAAACTTACTGGTGTTTGATCCCATGGATGATCTTAACTTGGAAGTTTAGGTACTCTACTCACATTCAAGGTGCTTTTTCTTATGATCAAACACTCTTAATCCTAAAAAAGCCAATTATAGAGATTACACATACTTCTAAACATTAGGGGGGTAACACAATGCCACTAGCTGTATCTGTATGTGTTTAGTGCTTCAAGTTTTCGTGTCTATATCTGTTTTCATATTTAAACCCAAAGTTGATGTGGCCTTGTTTTTTTTAAATTAAATTCGAACCCTATCAAACAGAGGTAGAAATGGCAGCACTGTCACGATCGTATGTGAATTCTGACTCTTACAGTTTCTCAAGCTCAGCTACATCACTCAAGTTCATCATTGATAATAGTTCTCAAATACAGATTTTTTTTAAAATATTATTTTTGTTTGCTCCTAATGAATATAGTTGGTTATGTTTACCAAAATATAAATAATCTAGAAATCCTAATTTAAACCACAGTGACCCAGACCAGGCAGTCACTAAGGATGCTGGGAATGTATTGCATGTTAATGAACACGGCCTTTCTTTGTCCCATGAGCTTCATATCTGAAAAACTTCCTACTCTCGATCTCAGTCCGGATGCACACCTCGTGTCTCAACAAGATGCCTTACGCACCTTTCTGGCAAGCTTTCTTAAAAAATAAATAAATAAAATGAATTGTGCACCTACTATTTGTATTTGTATTCATATTCATATCTGTTTAAAACACAATTTTTCATTCTGAGTAATGTATTCATATTTGGTTGCATCTCTACTCCACACTAATTGAAACATATCAGAATATTTTCATACTATTTACATAATAGTATTATATATTATTAATATAATATAAACAATATAATTCAAGTTTGCTGTAATTATAATTTCCTTCTTAAATGCAAATTCCTTGTATTGATAACTAGCTCAGTTTTGATGATAAACTCCCGCTGTTACTGACTTGTACAGTAATTGTATTGTACATACTGAACTGTACTTTTACATTTATTAAAATCATAACTTATTATGTTATATATTCTTCTTAGGAATGTAAAAGTAACGCAATACTTTCAGCATTCAGAAAAGAAAAGACAAATCAATTACACCAATTGATATGTATCTGAGGATGGAGCATTTTGTTAGAAATTTGTGAGGGGAAGATCATGCCAATAAATGTGTATAAGAGCGTAATGTGGGAAAAGCAGGCTTACTTTTGATGTGATGTTACTTTAGTGTTGATCTGAGAACAGCAAGCCATAGGATCCTTCTGAGGAAAAAGTAATGAAGGACTGCTGTGCTCCTGTTAGAGCTGGCCTGCTGCTGATTTAGCACAGCTGATTGACAAGTAAAATCGTACTGGGAAAATGGTCCTACTTTCTTGGTTACTTGCTTGCCACCAAATGTCAGGTCTAAAGGTCTAAATTATTACTTTTTTTTTTTTTTTTTTTTTTGTCAGCATTATCAAAACTGCACTGTCTGTATTTTAGAACAATAAAAGCATGCGCATTCTTGTCTAAATAAATAAAGTAAAAAAAATTCATCTCATGCCCACTAAATTGAATCTGTCTGCACTGGCATGATGCTTGTCCACAAATATTTGTCAAACTGTAATAAGAAATCCTTCTGGATTTAGAGGAATTGTAAATGGAAATGTTTTCTATCAAAAGTCTAACATTGCTTTATGTAACTGAAAATAGGCTTGTGTTCAAAGGGGATTTCATTTCATTGCTCTGGCACATTGGTTCCACTTCAGAAATCACAAAAGATGACTGATGGGGTTCGTCATAGCTGTGTGGTTTCAAACTGAGCGGATTTTAAAATGTCTCCAAAATGACATTCTGTAATATGTATTGAATCTGGTCATTAAAACTGGAATTTATGATAACTTCTCCAATCAGTCTGTCTTTCTATCTGTCTCTGTGTCTTTTTCTCTGTTTGTGTGTGTGTGTGTGTGTGTGTGTCTCTGCTTTCATTGAGCTGCATAAGGCAGAGGCGATGTTTCATCTCCGGAGCTTCAGAGATGGTCCCTGTGCAGTAGGTGTGAAACATACAGTGGGCGGAGGATTGTGCTCTGCTCCATCATCCATGCTAACACGCCTCTATCCCAAAGCTCTGCTCACATCCATTACCACGCTCGCTAGCATGAGCATCTCTCTCCATTCTTGTTTAAAAGGCAGCTTTCTACAGTTCTTTTTTGATGAGGTATAATCTCCATATCAGTGTTTCATGGCTGATGTGTATGTAAGTGCGACTTGACAATGACCTTTTTTTTTATTTATTTAGTTGTTATTTTATTTTTTTATTCCTCTGACCACAGGAGGAAGAAGGGAAGGCCAGTTTGAGTGTTATCAGCAGGTAAACAGTGCCACAAGGGAAGAGCAGCAGAGAGATATGATAGCCTTGCTTGACAGTGGGAGATATTTTCCAAAAGAACAGGCATGTTTTTCGAAGTCGGTGATGTGTCTCACTCCCGGTTGTCATCGTAGGGCAGAAATGAAGCAGTGTTGCTTGCTGATAGAAGGCTAAAAATAAGAAGGAGAGACTCGAGTGGGCACATACTGTGTCTATCTACTACAAAGCTTTAGTTTGAATTGAGTTGAATTGTACCACTGTTTATTACTACTTATTGCACATCTCTACAAAGCAATATAAAGCAATACAATATCTGAACAGAGATTCTTATAATCTGGGCTGAAAGGCAGAATATAATAAATGTGATGCAACTTCTCAAATTCTTTGTCTAGATGAACCATAGTGGGTAAACTTCTCCATAGTGGGAGTATTCTCAGATGTAAATATGTAACCAAAGCGTATAAAATACATTAAATTAAATAGGAACCTAGTTATTTAAACTGACAAATTTATAAGGACATTGGGGAAATTTGTATTTTTGAAGTTTCTTAGCATACAGTACTAAAACTCATATGAAAGCTGAAGTCTTACATACTGTTGGGACTTTTCTATTTGTTAACAATGCTAAATTTGTACAAATTTGTACACCTATCAAAGTAGAGCTGTGTTTTTGCTTATATTAAACATTAATCTAAAAGGACACTTTTAGCTTTATTGACAGTGTGACATACTCAAAGGCTTCTTTCATAGAGTTTCAGTAGGTTTGTTGGTAAAGCTGATTCAATATGTGCACTTTCACACAGTGGTAAAGTTTATTACAGGCCTCACTGGTGAGACATCTGGTGACTGTTGGGGCCAGATGTCTTTCAATAGTACACCTAAAACTCAATGTCAAATTGCCTTAACTTTAAAATCTACAGTAGCACTTACTTACTTATGGTAACACTTTATATTATTATTATTATTATTATTATAAAGACTTATTCCAACAAGTCTCAGTGTTCTGTTATGTCAGAGTGACAAAATGATTACATGCCATGCCAAACATAAAAATCAAGCTGATGCTACTACATAACTCTGTCATTATGGTAGAAATGCTGTCATAGGTTTTCATTAAAATCTTATAAATATGATTATTGATATATATGGTTATGGTGTAATGTAACATTAAAAGTAAAATGGGATAACAAACAAAACATAAGTATGGCATCACCGTTTCATGACATGTAGTATTCATATAAAGCAGAAAGATGCCAGAAGTTCACTGAGCTACAGTGTTAGTTTTCATGATGTAATAATGAACGTCATCCTGGAAAGTGTCATAACACAACTTTGTCAACAAAAAATCTTGTGACTCTACATCAAAATGACAACAGTTTTATGACAGCTGAAGTCTATTAGAATAAGCCTTAAATGCTTCTATGAGCTTTTGTGAGTTTTTATGAAGTGCTTATGTACAGTAGATATAAAAAGTCTACACACCCCTGTTAAAATGGCAGGTTTTTGTGCTGTAAAACAATGAAACCAAGATAAATCATGTCAGAACTTTTTCCACCCTCACTGTGAACATTTTGTGAAACATTTTAGGGAAAAATAGGAAAAATTTAACAAAAACTTACAATAACCTGGTTGCATAAGTGTGCACACCTTTTTATAATTGGGGATGTGGCTGTGCTCTGAATGAACCAATCACATTCAATCTCAGGTCTGAAGTAATTATCATTACAGTTGTCATCAATGAAATTTTTCTGATTAACCCCAAATAAAGACCAGCTGTTTCTGTAGGATTTTATTCACATCTTCTTGGTTTCATCTGACTTCTGAAGCCATGGTCTGCAGAGAGCTGACAAAGCCTGTACAGGGTCCCAGTGCTGAAAGGTATCGATCGGTAGAGAGGTACAAAAAATTTCCAAAGTATTAGATGTACCATGGAACACCCTAATGCCATCATCAACAAGTGGAGCACCACAGTGACATCACCAAGAACAGGACATCCATCGAAGGACAAGACAAAAACTTACCCGGGAGGCTGCCAAGAGACCAACGGCAACATTAAACTAGCTGGAGGAATATCTGACAAGTACTGATTACTTTCTGCATGTGACAACAATGTCTCATATTCTTCACATGCTTGGGCTATGGGGTAAGGTGGCTAGACGAAAGCCCTTTCTCACAAAAAAACATCCAAGCTCAACTAAATCACCCCAAACTATGTGGCAAAATATGTTGTGGTCTGATGAGACCAATTCCAAAAGCTATAATAATTCCATAATTCCAAAAGGTATGTTTGGTGCAAAAAGAAGCACATCACCCAAAGAACATACCCACGGTGAAGCCTGGTGGTGGCAGCATCATGCTTTATGGTTGCTTTTCTTCAGCCAGAACTGGGACTTTTATCAAGATGGAGGGAATCTTGAATATCTACACATACCAGACGATTTTAGTGCAAACCCTTCAGCTGTCTGCTAGTAAGCTGAAGATGAAAAGGAATTTCCCCTTTTAGCATGACAGTGACCCAAAGCATACATCCAAATCAACAAAGGAATGGCTTAACCAAAAGAAGATCAATGTTTTTGAATGACCTAGCCAGAGCCCAGACCTGAATCCAACTAAAAATCTGTGTTGTGACCTGAAGTGGGCTGTGCACAGGAAATTCCCTTACAATTTGATGGATCTAGAATGTTTTTGCAAGAAAGAGTGAGAAAATATTGACAATTCAAAATGTGCCACACTGATAGACTCTTAGCCAAAAAAGTCTGAGTTGTGTAATATAATCAAAAGGTGCTTCAACAAAGTATTAGTTTAGGGTGTACATACTTCTGCAGCCAGGTTATTGTAAGTTTTTATTTTTCCTATTTTTCCCTAAAATGTTTCTGACCGTTTTTCGCTTAATTTTTATATGTTGTAATTTCACATTGAGGGTGGAAAAAGTGTGTGTAATATATATATATGTTAATATAATATATACACACACAGTATATAGGGGAACTTATATATAAACGTAGGGAAAGTCTAAAGCCAAGTCATTGAATGTGAAATAGAAAAAGGAAATTCGCAAAACGGAATCAGTCTTTTTCTTTATTCCACATTTTTTATTTGCCCAATGTGCATTTCAATCTACAGACCATAGTACATTTATTTTCCATGAAATGTTGCCAAGAGAAGCGGAAAAGTCATTATTGCACTTCTGTTATACTGAAATGCCCATAATAACACTTGCAGTGTGATTTTTGTTATCCAGAAACAGAACACATTATAGCAATATAAACTGAGTAGATTTCAACCACCACAAGGAGCCTTAAAATGATCAAGTGTTTAATATATGCAGATTGGTGATCCTTCTGACGCTTTATGTCTATCCTTTGTGAAAGATTACCCCCTATCTCACACAAAATGTATAAATTGCACTCGAAATGATGCACTTTGTGTGAGCCAGTGTAGACTCGTGTTGCGTGGAGAGCATGAACCAGAACAGTCAAAAATGAAAACACCAAGCCTAAATTTATACATGTTTTAGGTGAGCTTATTTGTGAAATGTATACAATAGGAATTTAATTAACAGTGACACTGTTATTGCTCAAGTACAGCTAGAGGGAATAAAGGCTTTAGAGGGTGTACAATGCTAGTTCTGACTGCTTACTGCACTCCACCCAAAGCCCATTACCCCCTGACCTTGTGTTTAGAGCTCGGTAAATGGATATAGTTCTATTACACTTTAAGAGAGTGTAACAGAAAGATGTAGCTTTGAGGAGTTGACCCTTGCTCCCCAACTGATGCCGTATTCGGTCCGACAAGCCTGCGGCACATTCTTAATTATTTCTTACTGATGGCCTAATCCATCAAGTGAAACAGTCTCGAAGACTTCCAGGGTAGACAATCTGAGGGGAGTGTAAGGCAGATTGGAGGTGGCTGTGGAAGGGAGAGGGGTGTGTTTCTGTATTACAGTAACACCTTCAGTGCTTTATGGGCTCTGAGAGAGAAAGCTGCTTCTCTGCTAATCTCAGCCCATGCTGGCAGATGTCAGTTGTGCTTACACAAAAGAAAAGGAGTGCGGAAGGCAAAGATATTCCTGAAGCACTTTTGATAGCTGTAGCTATTAAATGGTGAGAAAAAGAACAAGAAAAATGATCAGCTTTATTATTACTGGCATAATATTCTCCTGAAGTTCTTCTGCCAAAATGAAACCTTGATCTAATAATATGCTGTAATATTATATATGCGTTGGAATCCATGTTAATCCATGCACACTGACCATCATTTCCAATATGTTTGGCAACATGAAAGCCCTTTACATGATCAAATTTTGCATTTTATACTATAGTTATATAACTACACACTTTCCTGAGCTAGAATATGTTTCTCTTTTGTGTGCCTTTCAATCACAAGTGGTTTGAGCATTTAGTCTAGTTACCTCCAAAGCTGAAAAAAGGAGAAAATTGCATTTAAAAATTTCACTCCAGTTCCACTAAAAGATGCCCTACTTCTACATTTACAATGGGAAACAAGTTCTTACTTTGATTATCAGCATCAAACACATCAGTTTCTGTCTCATCACCCGAGGTGAAATTCACTTGCTGCATTTAAACATGAGCCTTATCATCATTTCTGTTCTGTTAAGTAAATTTCTTGTTATTAATATCTTTTTATTAAGTAAATCAAACAATTCATAACTTTGGGTGAGTGGGTTAGGTGCTGGTCACACCTGGTATTAACATCTGTCTTCAGTGATCCAATTCCAAGTGGACAGCCAAAACACACTTGGCATTTTGATGGCATCTCCAGTGACCACTATCTCCAGCAATAGGATTTCATGCATCATTTCCACCTGAGGAAGGGTGTTACACACATTTATTACATCAGTCTACTTCTGCATTTGTTTTCAGGCAGAAACATCCTACGAATCCTATCTCATGCACCTGTACGAGCTGTTTCAAATGTTTCGATCATGTGGTCTGTTAACAAAAGAGATGAGACGATGAAAGAAGCTACAAAAAAGCAGTTGCTTTCATCACTGATGTTATAGCATCACCTTTATCCATTAGCCTAGCAGTGAAGAACTCTACCAATCAGCACGATTTCCAAACAGCCTCATAATCATTACATATTTTCCGCAATGACGCAGTCCATTAGGAGGTTCTTTGTTGCTGTCCGGGACTCATCGGGAAGCTTTTGACTCACACTATAGTTGAACTACATTTGCATCAGAGGTGGTTTGAGTGATCAGATCACAATGCGTCTGTTTGACACATTCCAATTAGCATTGTCCAATTATAATCTGATCAGCCAGGTTGATGCATGTTAATGCCAGCTGTGAATGGCATTAACCTCTTGGCAGCTGGTATCTGATCACAAAATTATGCCGATTTCACTATGACATGGTACAGTATATCTATCCAAAAACATGATCAAATCATGAGAAAACTGTACACTTAGCGAGGTTTTAGACATCTGTAGACAGAGTGACTGCATTTAGCGCTAAATTTCTTAAACTAGCTCCTTACCTGACATAATCTTTACAAGCAGACAGCCAAGGCAAGGCTAGAATGTAGCCAAAATAAAAATATTTCCATGTAATTGTCTTATATTAAAGTATATTTTTTGCTAGGAAAAAACCTCAATTTTGGACATTTTTGGCTGGTTTGTAGAATTTAGCGCCATGACATCTGATGGGTTTTTAGAGACTGCACAGTCAGGATGTCATGATTCAGAGAGAGAAAGAGAATATAATATTCAACACAATTATGAGACAGGTCTGGATAAGGTGATCATACATATTCACATCATGTCATTACACTGTCGATGGCCTTTGAAACACTGGAAGGGTGACTTTTTTTTCATGCCTGTTCTATCTAGTTAAAATCAAATGTTACAAAAAGGGTGCTTGGAAACTGAACAGCACTTCAGCATTTTTAAAGCTAGCTTCTTTAGTGTTATGACGAGTCAAATGGTGCGATCACTAGGTTGTTGGTCTAAAAATCACAGATTGCATGTTCAAGGTTGCAGTTATGAAATATTCCCCACCCCACCCCCGACCATCCGCCCAAACCATCTCCCCAAACCATCTCCCCTCAATAAATTCTTTGACATATGAGACTGTGTATTTTTTTGTAACTTATTTGTTTGTATAAGTTTGTCACATCTACTTTACACATGCTTGGGCTTACTCAGCAGTATCTACATCTATCTTACATCATTTTGATGAGATCTGTTGATGTGCAGCAGACGTTGTTCATTTTAAGGCACCAGATGTGTTTCGTTCAATTTTCATTCCAGCATGGTCACTGACATGTTATAGTGAGGCAAACATACTAGCACACACAGCACCATCTTTCATTATGGCTTAGGAAAGGATCTACGCCTCCATTTCTCTCCAGCCCTCTAGTGCCTCACTCTTCTTACTCTCTTCCTCTCTAATCACACCAATATCAGCAGCAGTGTAGGGATGCTAGATTGTTCCACTCCAGTGTGTACGTCTGTGTGTATAAGATTGTGTGTGTGTGTGTGTGTGTGTGTGTGTGATATGAGATAGTGTGTGTGTGTGGGGACGACGACACCCAGGAGAGTGAATACACAGCTCCCGATGGATGTCTTGTAGCTCTGCTACGTTTCTAATGCAAAGCAGAGTGTACCAACCAATGTATGTCATCATTTCTTTTTCCACAGTATTCCTTTGCTATTTTTTCCAATGTTATTTCCTATAAATGTAGGTGCATGAAACTGAGAATGTCAATTACAGTAAGCTGCATCTTCACTTTCTCTTTTTCACCCTGCATGCAGATCACAGGGCTTAATGTTGCACAGGGCACAAACAAAGGAAATAAATGTCTCAATTAAGCCTTGCTTAAAAACAACACAGTTGAAAAGTACATCAGATATCACTTTAGGACATGTTCTGAATAATAAACAAGACGAGCAATGTGTGCTAACTTTTAATAGGAGAATTTACTTGACACAAAATAGAAATTAAATATACTGTACAGGGTGTCCAAAATGTCAGGAACCAATGAGAGTAAAAGTACATATATTTAATTTTGTATTTATTATTTAGAACATATGCTCTACATGCTCACCCTTGTGCGCTACGCATTTTTTGGGCTGCTGTATCATATCTTTTCAGGCACCCTGTAGAAGTGGTAAAGTCAGAGCATTAGGCATGTATGTGTTTTTTCTTTTACAATTTAATTCTATTTTATATTTTTGTTTCACGTAAATCATGAACAGACTGAATTCCCAAGAGACTACTGACAAAATGTGCATCAAAATCTACAAACTATTCTGAAGAACACTTTAAGAAATGATGTGTTAGGCCTTATATTGGGTACAAAGTTATAATTTAGTTACCAAGCTAGAAAAAAATGTCCTCAGGACATCCTCAAAAGTAATGAGGACATTACTTTGTGGGGAGTCAATGAAGGGTAAAAAGAAGATCCTTTCTGATACGCTCACGATGCTCCAAGAAGATTTTCCTGCTATTATAGAAACATTTACAAATAGGGCTGTCACCGCTTCAATACTCAGGATCAGTATTAAGCCAATACTAGTAAAAAATGGTGAATAAGACATTGGAGAAAAAAGAATGAATTTAAGCTAATCCTTTAACAAATATAGCTTAAAATATCAGAGCATTTCTTGTAGCAAAGGCAGTGTTGTGGTGCAGTGGGTAGCATTGCCCCCTCACAGCTCCAGGGTCTTGGGTTTGATCCTGAGCCTGGTTTACGTTCTGTGTGGAGTTTTGGTTCATGTTCTCCCCATGTGCATAAGCGTTTTCTCTGGATTTTCTGGTTTCCTCCCACCTCCCAAACCCACGCCATTTGGTGGATTGGCTAAGATAAATTGCCCCTAGGTATGAATGAGCATGTGACCTGCAATGTTTTTAAAGAAAAAATATTGGCGGGGTATCAGTCTCAGCTGACACTCAAGGTTTCAGTATTGGTATCAAGAAGAAAAAAATTGGTATTGTGCCATCTCTATTTACAATACATAAAACCAGCACAGGGATAAATTTGGATACTGTTTAATGTCCTATAAATGTCATAATTACAATGACATTTCAAAACATATACTGTATACCTTTCTGTATCATTTATAATGATACCAGAACATCCTTCTTTACCTCGTAACAATCCAAAAACAAACCAAAAATGGATGTATACTAACATCCAGGTGGTGTACTATTTGATTACATGCAACTGCTGGCAGATGTACTTAAAGAACTTAAAAAATTGAAATGTTGGTTAATTGTGCTAATTTAGATTCCCTGACAGTAGAGATCCATAAACCTTGTTCCCTATTCATGGCACTGAGTCTGCGTAGGTGGTGAAGCTGAAGTGGTGACATCAACAGTCCCTCAGTAAGCAGCCCTGAGTTTCATGGGAAATGATTAATTCAACACAGCCAGCTTGGTGGGTCACTAGGCCCTTCCCTTTACCAGTGCTTGACTCCTGCCACTTGCTTCATTTATCCTGCCCCGTTATTGATTAATTCATGGACCTTATTAAAGTTTCAGAGGCTTGCCAAATCTTCTTCACTATTCTTGACCCTCCGGTTGATCTCTGTCCAGTAGCACAGCGAGTCCCTTTGGCATGTGCATGGAAAGAAGAGGAAAGCTCTTTAGGGGAAGATAAACCAGTGTAACCTCCGACAACAAACCACTTGAGTCTCAAGCATCATTATCCTCTCTGAGGCTCATGGATCACGCAGGAGGTTAGCCTGGCATCAGCTGAAGGACTTAATTAGTCACCAGTATGACACAAGTATTCCTCGCAGTGGAATACTGTCTAATGTATGCCTGTCACTTACTGTATACAATTACGCCTGGGAAAAGCAGTGAGAGAACACACAGGCTCTTTCGAACCATTCAAAGTGGGTGAAGCCAGAAAGGCTATTGTTAGTGCTCAAGAAATGAAAGACAGAGGAGAGAAACCACATAACGACCACTATCATTTTTATTCCTCTTCTCAAATGTAGCTCATATGGGAAAAGTAACCGCATGCAATTGATACTGAGAAACAACTTCATGGCCTGAAACAGCTTTTACTTTATTCATGTGCACTTGATTACTGATTTCTATGCGAAGCAATATCCTGCAAAAAAATCCATGATTATATAAAAAATGCATTCATTTCTCTTAAACATTAAAGCTGAAACATTATTCTAGTGCACAACTCTGTAATATTCCCCCCAAGGACTGTCCAGGATTTAGACATGCTTTTTCTTTTGAATACAGCCTCCATTAATAACTTACATCTATCTGGAAAAAAATGGCAGTTTGAAACAACTTTTTTTTTTTTGCCACAAAGTGCATACTTTTATTTCACCCATTGTTAAGTCTACCATTTTGCAGATGACTGCCTTTATCTGTTCATGCAGACTACTGTAACCTTCATATAGCACAAAATGGAAAATGCTCCTTGAACCAACATGCCTTACTAATAAATGAGCAACAGAGACGTGAGCTATCCTCTATCATATGCCTGAGTCATCAACTCCTACACTACTCACTCACTCAAGTATTAATGTGAACCCATTCAAGAAATGGAATTGTGCAGGTTTATTAAATTCCCCCCACTACCCCCTTCACTCTAATAGCCCTCAGTGCAGCTATGATTCCACTCCTCCTGTGAACCTTTGGCATGAGGAGGAAGGGGACTGAACATGGCCTATCATTCTGAGCTCTAACCCCCAGCTAAACTAATGAGAACTGTCGGGCTGCAAACAATCTGCATTCATCATGCCTTATCTGAGGGGACTGCTGCCTCGAACACGTGCAAAAGGGGAAAAAAATTGGAATAAACAGAGGAATAGAGGAGAGGAAAAGATGTGTGTGCCTGATGTGGGGTTAAAGTCTAGAAGACTTGGCGGATGGGACTGTGCTCCTCAATAACCCGAGACTCGGGGCAGTAACTCTTGGTGCTGCAAGACAGCATGTAGCAGTCATCAATCATCTGCTTAGCAGACTTTCCCAGGCTGTTGCTGCTTGCCATCTGTTCAAACCCACAGCTGCTTACACACCCTGGTTCTGTTCATGATGGTAGGACTGAGGCTGGGCTCAAGGGCATGGCATCCTAAGAGATGAAGAACCTGCATAGACAAATATAAAAGAGGAGGGAGAGGTGTTTGGATGAATGTGTTGAATTTATTAATGCATTTTCATGAGGGATTAGTGTTAGCAGCAGACAGAATCATAAAATCAGCAGACAAACAATACAAATCCATCATCAGTCAGGTAGCAAGGTCAGAATATAAAGAAAGCACAGACTAGGGAACTTGTAGAAACTAATAAACCATGACTTTGTAATGCTACATTGACACAAGCAAGATTTCTAACCAAAGAAACCACACAAAACAAGACCAGGGTCATGTTCTTTGCCACTTAATGACGTATACCAAATCTGCTATTGGTGATGATACCTCATAGGAAGAAAAAAAAATCTAAAAAGAGATCTCTTTATTATCTCTTTAGTTTCTCCTGGACTGCAATGAGATCCAGTGGAAATAAAAGTGAAACATCTGTTTATGTCTTCTGTCTCAGTGTTTTCTTCAGTCTCCTGAGACACAAGACAATAATCTCACGTATATATCTCCTCTTGAGATCTCCCAAATTAATGATGTGTCAAGTTCACTCAAATATACTGCAAGCATATTAATGTATATTTGGAGGGATGTATAGTTTACTTTTGATAAACTATCATGTCTAAGTATATTTGAAGAGAGGTATGCTAGTGTTTTTGATATGCTAGCACTTGGAGAAAAGTACATTAGTGTTAGCATTTGTAAGTATACTTGAAAAGAAGTAAACCCTTAGCACTTGGTGATAAGTAATGTATATTCCAACTCTTAGTTTAGTTGTAGATGAACTAATACTGACATAAAAAAAAAAATATTTGAATATGCTAAATACTCAGGTCTACCTCTGTATTGTCCATATTGAAATATTTATGTCTCTATGTCGGCACATTTTAATCAAATTACCAATACTAGTAACTAATAACTATACTAATATATATAATATAATAATATGTGAATAATATATATTCACATACATATTCACATTCACCTGTAATAAAAATTGTGGCGAAAATTTCAATTCAGTTTTATGTAAATATCTGTGCAGCATTTTGCACAACACTTGACTCAATAAAATAACCAGTGAACAATAGATCTTTAATTACTAAATAGATTTTTTAATTACTATTCATTTAAATGAATCAAATAACAACTTTCCAGGTAGGTCAGTTGTAAAGCTTTGCTTCCTGATCGGGAGATTGTGTGATGCCAAGTGTGGAAGTTTAGGAAGAACATTTGTGACTAAATGAAACACAAGTGAGAATCCCCATTAAATCTTCTGAGATATCGGAGAGGAAACTTTAGGAAAATGAACTGTCCTCAGGGACAGGTTAAATTAATTTGATTGAAGGGCTTAATTAGAATATCACATTAACTTGTGTAATATAATCATGCACCCCATGTTGATTTGAAACCATGATCAGCAATTCAACAATTGGCTAACTATGATGCCATGAAAGAGCTTTTCATTTATTTTACTGGCAGAACACGAGCTAATATTGTTAGAAGGTTATAAAAAAAAAAACTTAAAGCCATACAACCACAAAAGCAATACAGCAAAGATAGCTTAAATGCCTATTTTATTGTTAGTGTTAGATTTGATTTATTACCACTGAATCATTGGCCTACTTACCCATCACCAGGCTTTTTATATGATTTGCTTTTTTGATTTGCTGATAGTGGGGCGTGGGAACTGGTGAAAATATAGCATAAGAACATTTTACAAATGGGAATGTATTATTACAAATAAAGTATTTCCTTTAATGGGTGGGTTTTTTCTTTTTTTTCCTTTAGATCAGCACTAGAAAGAAGGCAGAAAAGCAATTTTGTGGTTTAGGCACGACTACAGCAAGTTGTATTACTTGTGAGTTGCTTATGAAAGGAAACTATTGCAAAATTGCCAAGACCCTTTGGCAAATTCCAATATACATACTAAGATCTAATCCATCTTGTTATTATTTTGTTTATTTAAAATGGGTTTTTCCTGAAGGAATGGGGAGACCAGACTAGTACATATTTTCTTTACGGAGAACATTCCCAAATACCTGATCTAATCCTGTTTATGCTGAATTAACCAATTCCTGATCAAATTTGAGTTTATGGACTTGTTCTGACAGCAACAAAACAACTTTGTGATCAAAATCTGTGATCATGTCAGATTGTCAACATTCCAACCCAGCTGAAAGGTTATATACACACAAAGACCAACAATCACAAGAAACTAGACCTAGGAGAAAGCATGACAAGCAGAGCAAGAGCAGGTGTGAACCAGGAACTGAGGAAAAAAAACAAACATTTTGAGAACAGCAGTGATTCTGGAAATCTAACTTTCTATATAATTCAATTTGAACACTAATTCAATAGGAACAGGGCTAGTGATCGCTGGTGCACAGGATGTGCATTATACAGCATATCAGATTGTTATTTCATGGGTGGATATTTTAATTGAGATTTATGAACTTTAATGTTCTGACATTTGTTAAAGAATTAGATAAATAATACTGTGCAAAATTGGAGATGTTCTCTGTGGCAGTAATGTGGAAATTTAATTAGGGTTTAAAGATGTAGGAGTTAGGAACATTTCCCAAATGGCACATTATAATAATAACAGTTTGGCTGTTTGCTCTATTTTTCCCCCTCATATTTGACAAAAAATGAGCTCAGGTTGAGAGTGTTTCAGTAATGTTTATACATGTTAGTCAATGACTCTTATATCATGTTTTCAACAAATTTTTCAGGACCTCTTCATGATTTTTTTGAATAAAGAAATCCTACTTCTGCAGCCTTTTGGCTTTTGAAAACTAAATATCTGATTTCACTGTGACTTGTACAAAATAAAAGGCTTGATTCATAATGCAGAATCATTTTGGGTAATCAGCTTAGTGTGTGTGACGACAATAGTGAATCAGTATCATAGTGTGAAGACACGTTGAAGGTACTTCAGGGTGACTTTTATTGCCTCTTAGACAAGCATAAATCTTGGATATGAAAGATGCTTTGCCTTTAATGCTGATTACATCTCCTACTTCGATGTTTGGATATGAGCTTAATTACTCACTTGAGGTAAGCATTTGCACCTGGGAAACACTTTTGGAGTGCAATGGCAGGTGTTCTGGCATAGAAGAGAAGCAGAGAAATCACAGCTGACCTCTGAATTCAGTACTGGTCTAAATAAATATTCTTGTTCTCATTTTAATGAACTGCTTTGAAAAGGGGACAATTCCCACAGCTGGGAGTAGTATTGATATAGCTTTACACAAGTTCCTCATGTCATGCAAGCAGAAAGAATTGTAGAGATGATAAAGAATTCCCATTTGCAGTTTTCTGATCAAAGGAACACACACAGAATAGATGAGCCAGTATGAATGGATAAAATGATCAATAGTCATCATGTATCTCACTAAAATATTGTCTCTGAAACCAAGAAAGTTGTGTTTTTAAGAGCAGAAAGAAAATTCTCCCAAAATTAATTTTTCATTTCCACCCTCACCTCATATTGCACTCCACTAAATTATAGATTTTGTCCTTGAAGAGACAAGCTGAAGCTAATGTGCAAGTAGTGGCAACAGTATGATTATTCCTCTATGCAGTTCTCTATAATTGACATGATTTTCTTTTTTGCCTGGAGGGACACTAAGCAGTGCCTTATCTGCACTGTGATGAACAGCCTGCAAATGTAAATTAATGAAAGGTACATCCTTCAAAGGTAATGCTGTGACTCACTTTGAACAATTCTATTTCACTTTTTTTTTTTTTTTTTTTTTTTAAGTTTTCCAGCAGTGCACTGTAGAAATCATATATATTTACATGCATTGTATCATAAAATTTAGGGTCAACATGAATTGAGCACTTCTACAAATGACAGTTGCTGTAAAAATGTAATGACAAGTCTTTCAAACGCATTATGTTAAAGCACCTTGATGACAAAATAACGTACTCCTTAAAGAAAAATGTGATGTTTTAATAGAATAGAATTTCTACAGAAAAATACCAGTATGTACTGTATGTATACATATCATGTATGTTTATTCATAGTCTCTAGTTGTGTCCCTTATAAGCAAAACAGACCAAAGAAAGAAAGAAAGAAAGATTGTTGCATTTTGCAAATTGCTCAGAATTCCCCATTCATTTTAGTCAGTCTGATATTGAGCAGTTTTTGTACACAATGTGAAGCTGAAGCTACTTTTTTTGGTTTTTGCTCACAGCTAATAGAGTTCAGTTCACATTTGTATATGAAGAGAAAAACCATGCATCCGTAACTGTATACTCCATGTTAGGCTGGTTATAATAAAGAGTTTTTACTGACTTCCCTGCTTCCACATCACCTCTCTTACTGTGGGTGAGGAATCCCATCATAGTTTACACCTTTTACATTGAGCAGTTTTTAACAATTACCTGCACGTTCCACATTGATTCTGGGACACTGCTTTGTGGACAGATGAGACAAAACTTGAACTGTTGCCAGAAGAGTACAATGCTATGTTTAGAGGAATAAAGGTACTGCACATCAATACCAAATCATCATTCCAGCTGTGAAGCATGGTGGAGGGAGCATCGTGGTTGGCTGCCTCACTGCCTGGACTGCTTGCAATTATTAATGGCATGATGAATTCAAAACTGTGTCAAAAAATTTTACAGGAAAATCTCAGGGAACAGTCCCAATACAGAAAAGTAAATCAACAACAGAATGATTTAAAATAATAAATTCATGATCTGGCATGGCCCATGACCCAAACAAGACTGTTTATACTGTTTATGCAAGAAATCCCAGGAATATTTTAGAACTGAAACAGTTATAGGGATGAATGGTCAATCATTTCACCTCACTGTTGTGCAAATCTGAGCAGCAGTGAGAGGAAATGATTGACAGAGATGATTGGCTCTATATATATATAGTGTGTGTGTTAGCGTGTGTAAATCCTATAAGATAACTTCAGATTTTTAATTTGCACTTAAAGGGGAAAGATCTTTTTTCTTCATCATAATATTCAAAGCACACGGTATGAACATGGCTCTCTTTAACTCTTTTCAGTAAGATTTCAGTCCTAGTCAGTCAGTCGGAAATCCCTGTGTTACTCTCTAATATGCTTAAATTATTGTGATGCAACCCTGCCAGTATAATTTTAATTGCATGACCTATTAAGATGCCGGATTTCAATTATTCACATGCATTAGCGTCCCATTCAAAGCCCTAGGAGAAATATAAGTTAACTTTTATTTAATGACATGTAATTCATGTAAATGAACTTCAGTTATGACATTGCCCCTAAAAAAAATGAGTTAGCATGTGTTTCAGCCCTGCCCTTGATGCATTGGCACAATAAAATATCTTTATAGCTGGGTAGAAATGAGACTACAGTATATATATATATATATATATATATATATATATATATATATATAT